>JADLZK010003160.1:0-111821 GCA_015847255.1 Hyparrhenia diplandra
TTGTTATAACTTATTTATCGTTAGATATACTTTTATAATGATTTATTTGCTTCATTATTTGCATAAAAAAATTAAATAAGACGAATGATTAAAAAGGATGGTAGCTTGCGTCCGTAGCGTATCGGTTTGGGATAATGATCCCTGTGAAATTTATGACTTTTTAAGGTTTCTTGTCTCCCATTAATGGAGGTGGAGTAAGTTGATTTACTTTTATAATAAGAGGATGTAACTTGCTTTAGCATCAATGGAATTTTTCCTTATCGCTTTAAAAAACGGACTTTTATATATGGTACAGAGGGAGTAGCTGCAAACATACATGTACACTCAAGTGGTCAGGTTAATCCATTTGTTTTCTGTGTGTGAGGCTGTGTTTTGTTTCCAGCCAAAACTAAGTTTTGTGGGATTCTGTAATAATTGGTCAGATCTCAGATTCTATCTTCAGATAGATAAAGCTGGAATTTATATCCTTTATCTAAAAAAAGTGGTCAGATTAAGTGGCCGTAGAAAAATTAAAACCATCTCTAATATTAATGCTACTTTTTTTTGACAACAATATTAATGCTACTTTATTTTCTCTTGAGCAAACACAATAGAACAGATACTGGTAGTACATCACTCAGCACCAAACCGACGGCGCCGATCACCATAGGAACAACTTTGCTAATGCTATGTGGACACAATAGAATTGAAGACTAGTATGCATGTGGACTGCCGATCCATCCATCATCGACCCAACTTTTTCCAGCTGCATGCATGCAGACAAGCAGCGAGATAGTAGTACTGTAATGTAAATAAATGCTCGCTCGCTCGCTGGCTGCAAAGCAAAGTTGCTGCAGAGTGTAGAAGAGCAGAAGCGATTGCAGTGGTGCCCCACCTCACCTGCCTGCCGGCATGCAGAAGGCCGCGCGGCTAAGTGTTGAGACCTCGGCGCTGTGTCCAGCCACGCCGAGGTCAGTGGCTCGGCGTGAACTGACTGCACGCTAAGGTATATGGCCCCACGTGCCACGGTGTAAGCGGCGATCGGGGTCGTTGCTGACGAAACCGGACCTCGGCGTTTATCGACACCACGCCGAGCCACATACCTCGGCATGGTGTCCTAACACGCCGAAAAATGGCCTATTTTCAGCAAATATTTGGCGGATGTCTATTTGTAAAAAATGTTTGTAAAAAGGACCAAAATGCAAAAATGTCACGTTGTAAACGGATATGAAATGAGGTAATTCCAGCCTCTCCAGATGTGAAAGCCTTCGAATTTCACTAGGCAGCGCAATAGAACGTTTTGAAAGATTCGATATCCATCGCTTGGCTTCAACCTTTAAGTATCTCAACTGAAACAATTTGCCGACACCTGTCAGGTCCATTCTCATTAGGTGCTCAGGAAATTCAACGAAAAGCACCCGAAGAGACTTAAGCTCCAATAATGAAGGCATCCATTTTGATGCTCCAAATGAGATAAGAGAACGAACTTGTGATCGGCAACACTTAGTGGCCACCTGCAATATGGTGTCATCATCTCGCAGCACCACTCAAGCTGACTGACAGTCGATGAACCCTGTCTTGCCGTTCTACCACCACCTGTGCACTGTGCACAACAGTTACAAAATTATCTTCTCTGCACCTCTTTATGATTTGATCGAGCATCATATCATGTACTTTGTAGTAACAGGATTCTGGTTGAATCATGTTCCTGTTGACAAGTTCATTGAAATAGCTCTCCGCTACATCTCTTAGATCTTGCCCAGGAGACTTGCTCACCACAATACGTTCTGCCACCCATAACTTAATCAGCCCATCCCTTTCAATCTCATAGTCCTCGGGATAAATGCCGAGATACAGAAAGCATGGTCTTAGATGATGAGGAAGGTGCTTATAGCTGAGGTCTAAGATATGCATCATGTCATCCAAGGAGTTTGCTGCAGATTCATTGACTATAGAACGTTGTATGTACTTCCACTGCTCTATGGGTTGGCACACTAAAGTGCTAGCCATAGTGACAATTGCAAGTGGTAAACCACCACACTTCTTTAAAATTTCAGATGAAACTTCGGTGAACCGAGGAGGGAAAGTATCTTCCGTGCCAAAAATTCTTCTAAAGAATAACTTTCTTGAGTCCATGTCACTTAGTGGTTTCATATAATGAATGTACCCATTGTCAATGCGACATGCTTGAGCCACACCTTCAATTCTTGTGGTCACAATAAGTCTGCTTTGTTGATTGTTACGTGGAAAGGCACAACTAATAATATGCCAATCTTGCACATTCCACAAATCATCAAGTACAATGAAGTACCTATAAAAATATCCCAAACACAACATGGGTTAAATATTAGATAGAATAAACACTTTGATAATTCCATAAAGCTCATATAAGCCTCAAGATATTGCATTAATTAATATATGCTACAATCACTAGATTTTAATATGCGTTGTAATAAAGTTTGTACCCATTGTACAAATATGCTGCTATTGAAACACAAAATGAAACTAGTGTATAGCTCTATCTAGCAAATTAATTATCAATTCCAAATCCACCTTACTTTTACTAATTAGAAGCTCCAAAGAAGTATTCACGTTAATCCTTACTAGACATACAAAATTAAAATGTAATTCCAAAAATTATTACAAAAACCAGAAAGACACATTATAAAAATATCATTGACAACAAGGATCTATTACGTTTTCTACAAAATTGGCCACTTCTTCTATGGTCTAAAGTAATTCCCTAAGTATTGATATGAATTAGTTACATATGAAATTATTAAAAATAATGCCTAATTTTTTTTCTAAATTAAGCACCTCTACTATTATTAAAGTAATACCATAATAATAACTACACACATCCGTCATTTTTATAAAAATATCCTAGAGTACTTCTATATATACTTCTAAATTGCTGGGATATTTCTATTCCATTATCTAAAAAGGATATATATGCTTCTAAATTACTCACTTCTATCACTGTTAGTATAGAAAAAACTAATACAATGTATAAAAAGTACCCCTAAATCTATCTAAATTACCCACTTCTGCGGTTCATTAACAATAATCGAAAGTAACTCCTCAATATAAATGACCTACATCTATAATTAAAAAATTCAATGTACCTTTGTATATGCTTCTAAATTATTACTCACTTTGATAATCGATAACGTAGGAAAAACTAACACAATGTATAAAATGTAACCACGGATATTCATCTATCGACCTTCATTATTAGTCTAAATGGCACATAATTCTAATTTACCTCTATATGTCATCATAAAGATAATAGACAAGTACTTCTATATATGCTTCTAAACTAGCTACTACTTTTTTTACTATAAAAAACTAACTCAAGGTGTGCATGGATGATGTTTGTCATAAGCTATAACTCTGCGTTGTGTGCTTCCACGAGCGTGTGTGCGCGCCTGAGCGAGATTGATAAAGTATATAAAGAAATTGGTTATTAAAGTTAATCACACCAAGATTACATGGTTTGTCATTTGAGAATAAGAACACATGAGAAATAGTTTGAACTGAACACAAGTTAAAACACACATGGACGTGAGTGCAAATGTCGAAAAATGTTAATGGGATGGAAAATAATATGTTTTAATCTAGTGTAACTAAATCCAACACAATACGATAAGCATAGGACGTATTGATAAGTATTGGGTTAGAATGTCGAACGCACATGTATGTGTGATGATAAGGGGACACTTGTGAATTAGGATGGAGAAACTACATAGAGTAATTGCATTAGTAACTAAAGTCCACAACAAAGATAAAAATAATAGAACATCAACATGAATATTATATTGTAGAGTGAGCAAATATAATCAATTTTGATTATTCGTGGCACCAAATTTATACATAAAATGGTTATATTTATCTCTAATCAAATAACTAGCTCATGTAGTAGTAGGGGTCGTCAATGACTAGTTTATTTAGCTAGATTACAATATAATGAGGACGTGCGAATTATTGCTGCACCATTAAGGGCGAAGGAGACTGATATTTTTCCTTTTTAAAATAAATTTCCATATACTAGACTACTATAGCACAAAAAACCTATCATCAAACCAAAAATATATGTTTCACAAAACTACACTTCTATAGGCATATGTAGAACAAAACTACATTTCAATCTATATATGAATCAATTTCATAAAAGCTATGCTCTTGTTATTGCTACACTTATGCTCATATTATATTGTAAAGCAACACTTCTTCACAGCATTAATTGAAGTGTAGTTTTCTGACATAATAAATAATAAATGTGTAGCTTTGCAATATGTTGTAGCAATAGACTGAATTTTTCCTTTATTTGCCCTCCTCCCTTATAAGAATGATGAATGACGACTAACCATAATTGCTAAAAATGTTAAGACTGAGGTAAATATGTATCGACACAAGATCAAATTAAAATTTATCCCACCCCATATTCCAAATCTATATTTGTGCTGGTTGTTACAAATTAAATGTTTCCCGCACCATGCCAGCTCTAGAACACATATAGCTCATTTGCTTTCACTGAAAGCTGTGAACAAGGAGTTAGATTTAGCTATAGCGGTAAGGTAAGTTGCCTATTAAAGGTGAACTTGTTACAATTAAAATATTCATTGCTACATATGAGAACAAATGAGTACCTCTTATCATGTAGATATTCTCTCAAAGTGTCGATTAGCTCTTGGACTTCGCAAGCATGAGAAGATGGAGGCAGCCCAAGTTTTGAACACACGCGCACTTGAGTAGCCTTGGTACATCTGGCTTCCGAGAAACTGGCACAATTGCCTTGCTATTGAAATGACCGTTGACTTCACGATATACCTCATTGGCAAGCGTGGTCTTTCCTAAACCTCCAAATCCTACTATTGACATCACCTTTAGCTGTTTCTCTTCATCCTCTACCCATTTGACAAGCTCTTCCTTTTGGGTATCAATGCCTACAAGGGTTGTTGAATCCTTGTATAGCGCAGACAAGCGAGGATCAACTACCACTTTTGCGGTAGAACTAGAGATGCACACATCGAGATTATACCTATCTCGGCGATTGCTTGCTTCGATCACACGAGTCTTGATCTCATTTATCTGACTGGCTATGCGTTATGTATACTTGATAGTTCTTAGATAGTGAGAAGCTTTCTTGAGGATCCCCACCTTGTCATCGGTGTCCCCAACACAGTCCATGAAGTTATCAATGCAATCTTCAATATCATAAGACATGTCTATTATATCTTTCCTCCATTTCTTGGCCTGCGAGTTGAGCTCACTCTCAGCGTTGTCCATGTACTCAAGGAAGACTTTCATCTCGCTAAGCTCTTCCATGAGGAAGGACACCTCCTTTTGAAGACCGTTGAGCTTCTTATACTTGTCGCCCAGGAGCATGGCGAGCTTTTCCAAGACAGGTTTCATAACACCCATGGAAACGGTGACTGCGATACCCGCGGCCGCCATCGTTCTATATCCTCCTTGGACACGCTCGATCAATCCTTGATCAACGCACGTTGACGATCTGATTGCTTTCTCCCTCCTCTTATCCGGTCGCTCTCTATTAGTTTGGTCCGGTCCTGCAAACAAATTAATGAAGGTAGTCAGTGCATGAGAAATCGATGGACATGTGCACATTCGCTAGCACTATCTATCTATGGAGCTGTTGCGCAGATGCAACCTGACCTTGATGGATCACGTACCTGTGTGTCTACTTAATTAATTAAATGGCTGGTTTCCTTGAGCACTGGTCGATGGTGACAACAGATCACCGATGGCCGATGTATGGGCCACAACTCAGAGTGGCAGCCAGTGCATGAAACACAAGCGAAGACGATCCAGCGAGAGGGCAGGTAATCTGTATGGAATAAACCAAGACGACATTGTAATAAGCTACATACTATGAGGAATCGATGGACATGTGTGCAATACGCTAGCTTTGAACACGAGCTGTTGAACAGATACTGCGAGAGGGCAGGTAATCTGTATGACATGCGTGGTCTGCCGTAACCGATTCATGTATGACACGTTTTCCACGGACCGGGCCAGTCTTGCCTCACAATGGCAACGGGTATGTACCCGATGGATACTAGTCATCCATACCCGTACCCGCCAGATCAAATCCATACCCGTCGGGTTACCCGCGAAAGCACATGGATACTGATTTCATTCCATACCCGTACCCGACGGATAATTTTTACCCGACGGGTAATCCATACCCGCGAATACACCCGAGTTCATGGGCTATATTATATACTTGTATGCTTATATGGGCCAAATATTGAGCTATATGGGCCAAATTAACAAACAATATACTAGAGTCCAGGAATATATATATACTCAAATGCTTATATGGGCCAAATTAATGGGCTATATGCTTACTTGGGCTAAAATTGTAGAGACAAGATATATATTTGTGCGGGTATTTTCTACCCGCGGGTACGCGGGTATGGATACTACACTTCCATACCCGTACCCGTCATACCCGCTGGATACAACATTGTACCCATTAACGTATCCATGGATACCAAATGCGTTCCATACCCGTCACTTTATCGGGTAAAACCCATCGGGTTTTCGGGTTTCGGATACCCGTTGACATCTTGGGTCTTGCCTGCTTACTCGGTCAGTCGCTTTGACCTTCCTTTTCACTTCAGTGGACTAGTGGAGCGCCTGGAGTACTTACTTCCTCTGGCCCAAAATATGGAAACAAATTCAGTAGTCCTCATCTAAACATGGTGCGTATGTACAGCTGACACGTGGATCATGGGATATCTGATTTAACATGGGTGTAATTAAAATAATACGGTGGTCCACATGCCATTCAAACAATCCGCACCATGTATTGGTAGGGATGGTCTTCACCCAAACTAATATATACGCCCTCCCTCCCATAATAAACGCACATCTAGCATTTAAAATTTTCCCAAATTAGAAGGACGCAATAGACTATCATATCATGTGATAGTACTAGCTGTCAGCTGTAGTTTACTAGAAGATGGGGACCAAAGGAATAAATAACGAAAAAAACAACAACGATGGAACCATGAAGTCTCTAGATGCTCCTAGTCCACTCATTCAAAGATTTACCAGAAGATGGACCAAAGAAATAAAAAACAAAAAGAGAAACAACAATGGAGCTAGGGAGACTCCAGAAACTGCATCTCCAACGGTTTGGCAAAATTCACTTTTCACTTGGCAAAAACAGAATTTTGCCAACTCTTCAAAAGTTTTGCCAAGTGAGAAAACCAGTCATCTCCAATGGTTTGGCAAAATTCACTTGGCAAACTAAAGAAAACTTGCATCAAGAACCCTGAGACAGAAACAAAATTGTGTTTCCACCCTTTCTGCCTCTGTACGCTAGCGGATGCGCGGAGCGGCGGCGCGCGCATATATGCGCGGTTTGGCCCGTCAAATGCCAAGTCTCACCAATTTGCCAAGCCAAATGCCAAACGGTTGGAGAGGACAATTCACAGATTTTGACCAAAATATGGAATGCCATGTCCAAATGTCAAACGGTTGGAGTTGGCTCTTTATAAGGACAGAAGTGTCATTTTACATCTATCTAGGTATGCGTGCCTAGACGTTATTTTACCAACCAGGACAAAAGGTCCCCTGCACCCCTCCGGCAAAAGCTGACCTTCTAACTGTTGGCTAGGAAACTATAGTTTTGGTTGGTAAATCCAACCAGGACTGATGCTTTCTTTAGCACCCCTCCTACGAATGGCCAGGACTAAAGCCTCGAACTGAAAGCTTATTCTCTACTAGTGTCCTACAATGATGAATATAATCACAACTGCGCAATTGAAATTCCTAGGGAGTTATATATTTGTGTATTGATAAGACCATTCACAGTTCTTGAAGCTTGATCTCCCGTACGTGAGTGCCTGCTTTTGTATTGGGTTTCATAAAAAAAAAGAATATGTGTACATTCTTGATTAAAAGAATTGTTGTTTTGATATGAGTTGTTCCTTGGGTTTTTTATTTTTTTATTATGTTGGTTAATAATGATCAATGGTGTGATAAGAAATGAGTCGAAGAAAAGAAAAACCGCCACAATGAGCGCTTTACCCAGACTTAGGAGAGAGGTCATAACTCATAAGCACTTGGGGGCCCAATGTCCATGTCCTTGCCCTGTCTCAGCTGAGGTCATGACGCAGGTTTAGCAGATTAAAGCCCAACGGGCTTTGCAGGCTGTCCCCCATTTAAACCTGCTAAGCAAGGGTAGATGTCTGTATGGGCTTGTAACGAAATTTTTGCAGGCCGGATCTGCTACCGTTGCTAAAAAAAAAAGGCACACCTGCTACCAGTTGCATGCATCCTTACTTCCCTAGCTCTGGCATAAAACAAAAAAAGCAAATATAAGGAGCTACCTCGATCTCTTAGTGTGTGTTTAGTTTGTGGACGAAAAGTTTTTGGATGTCATATCAGATGTTTTATGGGATGCCGGAAGAGGTGTTTGGAATTACATAACTCTTCTGGAAACCGCGAGACGAAATTGTTAAGACTAATTAATCTATCATTAGCATATGTGTTACTATAACACTTTATTGTCAAATCATGGACTACATAGGCTTAAAAGATTCGTCTCGAAAAATATATTCAGACTGTGTAATTAGTTATTTTTTATCTATATTTAATGCTTCATGCATATGTCTAAACATTCAATGGGATGAGGTGAAAAGTTTTTAGGTAGGAACTAAACAAGGCCTCAGGCCGGTCCCAGCTCTCAGTTGGGCAAAAGAATTAGGTGCTCCCAATTGTTATGGTTTGGACTCACTAATACAATGGCTGAGAGGCTAGTGGCGTAGCTCCAAGGAAAAGTAAAAGGAGGCCATCAATTCTAATATAATGTTTAATATGCATATTGTTTTTATTGTTGAGAATATTTGGATATTCCTAATGATCAATTAAGTGGAAGATTAGCAACTGCTAATTGCAGTTACCAGGAAGCAAGACGCTCCCACGTTTCCACCCCTGCATATCCAGGAACTGCCTCAGGGCATGTAATATATATATGTACAGTGTTCCATCAATAAAGAACTGAATCACTTTTCACTATTACATTGTCTCCACTGTTACTGTTCCCAAATACACATTCAACACGTTATCAGCGCTCTCGCTGGGCAAGAAGGCCGGGAGCAGTTGCCGGTGAAGATTCGCCAGAGTTGCTGTGGAGGACGTTCCTGTGGTAACCGTCCGTGTTGGTGGCCGCCGGTGACCGGAGTCCGCTCGTCGGAGGAAAGCGCAAGGAAAGGTAGACACCATGCCTTCAACGCCGTATATACCTTCGGCACTTTTGGTTCTCCGCTGTGTCTAAATGGTCTTCCTCCGAGCCCGTCGCATCGGCGTCCCGTTCGACGACGACGCCATCTGCGATTCCCTCCTCAATGCCCTCCGCAACCTCCTCGGCGAGACACGCGGTGTTGATGGCGCCGCTATCGTCGCCGCGGTCATCGTCGAGCTGCTGTGCCGCCGCCGCAGATGGTGCAGACGCAGCGGCGCACGGGGCTTCGGGACTGAGGAGGCATGGCCCGAGCCAGGCTCCTCGGACCGGGCCCCGATGCCAACTCGCGGCGCCGCACCACGCCACCGATGCGGGTACATTGTCCTCGGCACCACCTCCTACTTCGTCTCCGACGGTGAACGGGCCGGCTATCGCACCGGGCCCCGCTTGCCAACGGAACCAACGCAGCGGCGACGCCGCCCCCGACGACGCCAAGGCCCTTCGCGACCATCGCGCGCGCAGAGCTGCTCCTCCGCTGCGCCTCTTCTCCGAGGGACGCCCGGCGACATCGCCGCCGAGCCGAGTTGCAGGCCCCGCCACCACTACCTCCTTCTTCACCGCCGGTCAGCCCCACGCTCCGCCGGGCGTGGATTGATGTTCCACACGGCCCGCCCGTGCCACGCCGCCGGCCCTCGCTAACGCCGTCATACGCCGCGGGAGAACGGCTACAGCAGCCAGCGCACCGGCGCGGCGCGGCACGGCGGCAACCGCGACGGGAGCCAGGCCTCTCCTTCCGGGAGGCGCGACGCACCCTCCGCCTGAGCATCGACCGGAGGCGGGAGGGGAAGCCGCTGGTCTGGCTTGGTCGCGACCGAAGTTGGGGGCCGGTGCGCGGAGCTCCTCCCCCGATCTGCGCCGGGATTCATCTCCGGTGGCGGATGGACGGCGGAGGACGGTGGATCTACCGTGGAGGCGGTGGGCAGCAGGATCTGTGCGGTGGGCGCTGGATCAGCGGCGGCGGGCGGGGATTTGCGCAGCGGAACGACATCAGCGGCGGTGGTTCTTGCGCTGAGTGTGGATATTGGGGGCGGTTGGGACTCAAACCCTAACTGCTCATCTTTTCACTCGGGCCAGGGGGAGTTGGTGGGCGGCGCTGGGTTTGGCTGTGCAGTGGCGTTGCTGGGCCGGCCCACCTCCACTTCACTGCTGCTGCTGCTGGACGCGCGCATGGGCCAGGCCTGTGATGCTTGCTGCAGCTGCACTCGGCCGGCTGTTGGGCTCATTTCCATGAAGTCTATTATCTGTTTTATGTTTTATTTACTGTTTTAGTAAATTTTTAGCAGTTTAGTTGTTAACTATAGTTGTTAGCATATGTTAATTACTGCTGATTATCACTGTTAGTCTTGATACTTGGTTAAAAGTTTAGATCTATCATGTGATTGTGCTATACAAATGTGTTTATCACTCATGTACTTATGCAATTTCGATTGAATATATAGTATGTTGGTGTTATTTTATGACCACTACCATACTTGTTTTCGATTTTGCCAGAAATTTATCACATACCCCATCACATTGTTATTCATTAGAGTCACTAGATTTTGATTAGAGTCACTAGTTACCATTCTCTAATGACTAGTAGCAATTAATTTATACATTCTCTACTAAACTTTGGGATAAAAACATTAGGCAATAGAGATCATATCCATGTATATGGGTTTTCAAGGTCTATTGCTAAAGGTCTACATCATGCTCATTTTGAAGATTGATGACTACCTATACAATGTTCCCAAAACAAGGATTAAATATTAAAAATAATATTACAATGGCTTACACTATTGCAAAGCGATTACCATTGAGAATTTTTGGCTTACACTATTGTAGTGATTACCAAATTAAATGCTCAATCTTTAATCTTAGTATACATATGGTGTGGTAGAGACCTTAGCAAAGGCTGCTTTTAATTCAAGTTGAATTATTTGCCTTGAGACCGTGCTTTGGCAGCAATTTATTTGCCTACCATTATGATCTACTCTATGTCCTATGGCATTTGAGACTATCTACCATGTATACAAGTTGATGAGATTTAAAATTGAAGGTTTACATGTTATTTGTTTACCTTGTACTTTTCTTAATCCTTGAAGAGTTATGTTATTTAAATTAATTTGCATGTATTACAACATTGATTTACCATTTGATTATGATTATTTCAAGAATGAATTATTAAATCAGATGGTCCTACTTTGTAGGCAATGACCATGGTTAAGGAGTTCGATGAACTAGCCTTAGATGGTCATAATTACCCCACATGGGCCTCAGACATAAAGATTAACTTTGCATCCCGTGGACTCTTAGCTTACATAAATGAGCCTATTGAAGGTGTCATTCTTGATGAGCAAAAGAAGTACGGTGCCTTAATGATATTAAGGTATTACATCCATAAGGATCTCAAACAAGAGTACGTTATGGAAGAGAACCCCCCGTGTTCTATGGCTTGCGCTTAAAGAGCGATATGACCAGCAGAAGGAACTCATTTGGCCTGAGGCCAACCATGAGTGGAATCATTTACGTTTGCAGGACTTCAAGTCTATTACAGATTATAATCATGTTGTTCATAAAATATGCTCTAAGTTAAAGTTTTGTGAGAAAGAACCAACGGATGCTGACAAGATTGAGAAAACTCTTTCTACCATGCTTCCTGCGGATCGAGTCTTGCAACAACAGTATCGGGCTAGCAACTATACTCAGTATTCCCAACTTATTCATACACTTACTCAGGCTGAGAAACATGATGAGCTTCTAATGAAGAACCATCATAAGCACCCAACAGGTGCAGCACCTCTTCCTGAAGTACATCATGTGCAGAATAAGAGAAAGAATAACAACAAGTTCAAGGGATCCAATCCTGGTGCCCCGAAGAACAAGCCTGATAAGCGCCACTTCAACAAAAAGCAAAAGCCCAATCCTAAGAACAAGCAAGGTGGTGATAAGGCCAAAAAGGACACTAAATGTCATAGATGTGGCACTTTTAATCACTTTGCTAAGGATTGCCGTACTCCTAAACACTTGGTAGCTCTCTACCAAAAGTCCTTAAAGGAAGCAAAGCAAAGCAAAGACAAGGAAGCAAAATATGAAGCACATTGCAATGTTGCTCCAATGGCTTTTCAAGAAGTGGGTTGTTCAAGCATGGCTCCTATGGAACCAAATGACAACCTTGATCTCTCGAAGGAGAAGCTTCCAAGTACAGACAACATGGTGGTGGAATTTTCCTCCAATGACTTGTTTGGAGATTTCTCTTGAAGAATCTCGATCCATGGCTGATACTTGTTTAATTAAAGTGTGGGGTGTGAAGTGTTGTAATTGAAGTTATGCAAACTCTATGTCATTTGAGTTGTACCAAATTAAGTAGTGTGATGGGTGTAATGTGAGAACACATATGTATTGATATTGTGATACATAAGTGTGATTATGTATGTAATTCTATATGTTTAATAACAAAGATCTATTAATTGCATTCTTATTTACTATAGATGTCTTTTGATGTCAATCCAATGGAGGAGGAATTATGTATTGTTGATAGTGGTACTACCAACACTATACTTAGGGAGATGAAATATTTCCAGACTCTTAAGAAAAGAGAAGGAAATGTTATGACCATTGCTGGTAGTGATGCATTGATAGTTGGTTCTGGTAGAGCCACTATTGTTCTCCCTAAGGGTACACAATTAACGATAGAGGATGCTTTTATTGTATCCGTAATCAACACGTACTCTGTTAAGCTATAAAGATATCCGTAAGAATGGTCTTCATGTTGAAACACATGTAGATGGAAAAGAAGAATTTATTTTCTTCACAAAACTTATGGGATATGGCAAACAAATTTGTGAAAAAATTCCATCCCTCGAATCTGGATTGTACTTTACATACATAAAACCTATGTCTCTTGTTTCATATAAAGTAATCTTCCAAAATGTAAACTCATTCCAAACATGGCATGATAGACTAGGTCATCCTGGGGTTGGAATGATGAGGAAGATTATTGGCAATTCCATTGGTCATGATTTGCATAAAGCAAAGTTCCCTCAATCTTCGATTTTTGTATGCACAAAGATGTGCAACAGGGAAACTGATTTTAAGGCCATCAACACTTAAAATCAAAGCTGAACCACTTAAATTCCTTGAAAGAATTCAAGGTGATATTTGTGGACCGATTCAGCCTGAATGTGGACCGTTCAGATATTTCATGGTGTTGATAGATGCATCTACTAGATGGTCTCATGTGTCTCTATTATCGACACGCAACCATGCATTTGCTAAAATATTGGGCCAACTAATACAGTTGAAGTCCCATTATCCTGAACATCGAATTCAATCAATTCGAATGGACAATGCTGCTGAATTTACTTCCCATGCCTTCAATGATTATTGCATGGCAACGGGTATTCAGTCCAAAGCATTTTGTACCTTATGTCCACACACAAAATGGCTTAGTTTGAATCATTGATTAAGAGGATTAAACTCATTGCAAGACCAATGTTAATGAATTGCAAGTTGCCTATTTCGTGTTGGGGTCATGTAGTTCTGCACGCCGCTGATCTAATCCAACTACGACCAACTGCATATCATGAAAATTCCCCCTTACAATTAGTACGTGGTAATACACCAAGTATTTCCCATTTGCGTAAATTTGGGTGTGCTGTTTATGTACCCATCTCACCACCTCAGCGAAAATCAATGGGGCCACATAGAAAGTTAGGAATCTATGTGGGATTTAAATCTCCGTCGATTATTAAGTACATAGAGCCTATGACAGGTGATCTATTTACAGCCCGTTTCGCTGATAGTATCTTCAATGAGGATCATTTTTCGGCATTAGGGGGAGAAATGTACCATAAAGATGAATGCCGGGAAATTAATTCGAATCTTGATAGCATGTCCTTTTCTCGATCCACGTACTATGGAAACTGAACTTCAAGTTCAGAGACTTATAGATTTGCAAAATGTTGCAAATAATCTGCCAGATGCGTTTACCAACTATAAAGGTGTTGTTAAATCCATATATCCTGCAAGGAACGTGCCTGAAAGAGTGGAGGTACCAAAGAAAACCACTCAGATTATACCTCTTGGAAGCAAGAGGGGAGAGGCAATCCAAGTTGCAAGATAGGAAACAAAAAAAAGTGGTAAACGAAGATCAACTTAATGTTGATGTGAATTTTATTAGTAATCAATATCTTTTGGAGAGATTTGATTTGTTACCTAGCCTACTTATGCGCATTAATAGTGAGGCTAGTACATCTAAAGGCCCCATATCAATTGTTTTGGGAAATCATAATGATCTATCAGGGGTAGAAGAAATTGCCATTAATTACATAGAGACTGGAGAGTCTTATTTACGTAAAAAGATACAATTGTCGACATTTATTTCTCTCGAGCAAATTGCTAAAATCCTCCGAATGATCCGGATCCAAAATCCATGGTAGAGTGCAAGAAGCGCTCAGACTGGAACAAGTGGAAGGATGCAATAGAAGCAGAGATAGCCTCGCTCACTAAAAGGGAAGTGTTCTCTGGCGTCAAGCCAACACCTCCTAGTGTCCATCCAGTTGGATATAAATGGGTTTTCATCCGGAAACGGAATGAAAACAATGAAGTGGTGAGATATAAAGCAAGGATAGTTGCACAGGGCTTCACGCAAAGGCCCAGCGTTGATTTCAACGAAACTTACTCTCCAATTATGAGTGGCATAACTTTTTGATATTTGATATCGCTGGCAGTACAAAATCGTCTATCTATGCAGTTGATGGACGTGGTGACCGCATACTTGTATGGGTCATTGGATTCTGAGATATACATGAAAGTTCCTGATGGAATCAGTATACCAGATCCTAAGGCAAATCGCAACATGTTTTGTGTTAAGTTGCAGAAGTCATTATATGGCTTAAAACAATCAGGCCGAATGTGGTACAATTGGTTAAGTATTTTCCTTAAGAATAAGGGATACATTTACAATGATGACTGTCCATGTGTTTTCATTAAGAAGACTACAACAGGCTTTTGCATTGTGTCTGTCTACGTTGATGATATTAACATCATTGGTAATGAACATGACATCAATGAAGCTCGTCATCATTTGAAGGCAGAGTTTGAAATAAAAGATTTGGGTCAAACCAAATTCTGTTTAGGCTTACAACTTGAACATTTACCATCTGGTATTTTTTATACCAAAGTGCCTATACCCAGAAAATGTTGGAGAAATTCAACATGGATAAAGCCTACCCATGTAAGACTCCTATGGTTGTCAGATCATTGGAACCTGAAAAGGATCCTTTTAGGCCACAGGATGAGGGTGAAAAGATTTTGGGACCTAAGGTTCCTTATCTTAGTGCTATTGGTGCACTGATGTATCTTGCTAATAGTACCCGTCCGGATATTGCTTTTGTAGTAAATTTGTTAGCAAGACATAGTGCGGCTCCTACCAAGCGTCATTGGGTTGGAGTTAAGACCATTTTTAGGTATCTTAATGGCACTAGAGATCTTGGATTGTTCTATCAAAGAAATCCAGATCAGAATCTGTTGGGTTATACGGATCAAAGGGTTATCTATCCGATCCCTATAATAGCAAATCCCGCATGGGTTTTGTATTTATGAATGGTGGAATTGCTATCTCTTGGAAGTCATCCAAGCGGACTTTGATATCTACTTCCACTAATCATTCTGAAATCATTGCATTATATGAAGCGTCACGAGAATGTGTATGGCTTCACAGAATGACAGACCACATATTAAAATCATGTGGAATTGGTGCACTTGATACACCGACAATTATCTTTGAGGATAATCTTTGCTTGTGTTGCACAAATGGAATCATGTTACATCAAGAGTAACTTGACTAAGCATATTACTCCCAAGTTATTCTATCCCCATGAGTTACAACAAAATGGGGAGATAGAGATTCTCGCAAACTAAGTCATGTGATAATCTTGCCGATTTATTCACAAAATCTCTACCATATTCATCATTTCATAAATGTGTTGAAGGAATTGGTATGAAGAGGCTTAGAGACTTGCGTAAATCAGGGGGAGTAAATTTAAACAAATAAATGCTTTGTGCATCATATTGTACTCTTTTCTTTATATGAGTTTTACTTTGATGTTTTCTCATATGAAGTTTTTAACGAGGCAATATCAGCATTATGTATGTCATATCATCTTGTTTTTCCCCACGGGGGTTTTTTTAGGGGATGATATTGAAAGGGCATACACATAATTATCATGGTGTTTTCTCCTATTTTTCCCATTGGGTTTAAGGAGTTTTATCCTGATATATCAATGTATACATAAGTTTTTCCCACAGGGTTTTTCAAGAATTAATATCTACGATGAACACTGAAGTTTTCAGGAGTTAATTGATCAGGGGGAGTGTTGGGAATATTTGGATATTCCTAATGATCAATTAAGTGGAAGATTAGCAACTGCTAATTGCAGTTACCAGGAAGCAAGACGCTCCCACGTTTCCACCCCTGCATATCCAGGAACTGCCTCAGGGCATGTAATATATATATGTACAGTGTTCCATCAATAAAGAACTGAATCACTTTTCACTATTACATTGTCTCCACTGTTACTGTTCCCAAATACACATTCAACATTTATAACTCTATAAGCATCAATTAGTGGCTGATTGAAGGAATTTTCAATTGCTCTCTCCTTTGGCCTACATATCATATATAGCTCCGCCAATGTGCGAGGCTTCTCTAATTGTACATACATTGATGTCACCATGACTTTTAGGTGGGTCCGATGGATCCTACGGGACCCACATGCATGTCAGTGGTAAAGAATCAATATCCCACCGATCAGCAACATTAGATCGACGTCAAGTAGCCCATATCGTGAGTTTACACTGACAACCACTGTATAGAGCGTATAGCAATGCTTTTACTGTGTCAAAGGCTATAGATATGGCTAAACAGGTGGCACGGTACTCGCAACCTTATTATGTAAGAGCATATCTAGCAACACAACCTAAAATAGATCCTCTACTTCTTTGTTTAGGTAGCCGCCTATTCCAACACTATCTTTTTTTTTATCTCTAGCAGTACTATCTAAAACTGATGACCTCTATTTTATTGGGAACATATCTAGTGCAAACCAACATTTCATGCAAACCACGATAAAAAAGTCGTCTAAATTCACCAAAAAAATCACACATGTAGATGATATGATGATACACAACCGTACAAAATATCTTGTCCAAACTTCGACTTCGTTTGAGAGATATAAAAATAACAAATTTCTAACAAATCGAAATTTGTTATTTTTATATCTCACAAATGAAATTGAGTTTGGATAAGATATTTTACAAGGTTGTTTATCATCATATCATCTACATGTGTGATTTTTTTAGTGAATTTAGACAACTTTTTTACCATAGTTTGCACGGTTTTTGCACGAAATGTTGGTTTGCACTAGATATATTCCCTATTTTATTTTTTTCAAAAATGCATGTTGCCCCTCTATGATCTCCATTTCTCCTCTATAATTTAACCAAAAATATTTGAAACACAAATAAAGAACATAGTACGAACATATTGAATCAAAATAGGATACCACAAAGTTCAAACATACTTAAACAAAGTACGACAACATAGTTTCCAATGACAACAATTGGAATAATAAAGCAAAGCTAAAATAGATGCGTCGCCCACCAAGACCATCATCTTCTTCAGCACTATGTCTTATATACTCATATGGCCGCTGTGTCGTGTAGTGCCACCATGCCGTCTTCTCATTCCAGACACGTCATTAATTAATAAAGGCTGGTGGAGACCTTTGCTGACCTCCATCATTCCTAAGTCGTTTTGTAAGGCCAAAATAATATATATAGGTATTCGTTCATGTTTGTCAGGCTAAAGATCCTAAGGACACTCCCAATGCTATAAACTATATATAGTATATAGTTTTTATCCCTATTAATT
Organism: Hyparrhenia diplandra; assembly: GCA_015847255.1. NCBI lineage: Eukaryota > Viridiplantae > Streptophyta > Magnoliopsida > Poales > Poaceae > Hyparrhenia > Hyparrhenia diplandra. The sequence goes on from JADLZK010003160.1 coordinate 18,171, forward strand.
TTATAGACACTACGTATAGAAACCATGGCCCCAATAGATAGTTTCTATAGAACAATTTTTATCCAATCACATATATTCTCTCTATTCTCTACCAATCACATCCCTTTGTGTCTTAGATCTCGTGTAGACATGGTTTTTCTAACTTAGACCTGGTTTCTATGATTTTTGCCCTCTCTACGATAAATATTTTATCAGTCAGCAAAACGCTTAGGTGGCAGTATAATTAATGTCTACTAGCCACTTTGCCCGCGCTTCGCTGCGGATGGATGATCTGCAAGATAGATAAAAGCTAGGGGACCATATATACGTGGTACATACTCGAAAGTATCTCAATGGAAGCTAATTGGTTTTTTCCACTACCATGTTGTGGAAGATGATCTTCTTGGTATATATCAAATCTTACAGATCATATGTATGTTGTACTAAAAAATATCTCAATAGAAGCTAATATGTAATTTCCACCACGGTGTTATCTAAGGGTGATATAGTTTAGCACATCCAATACAGAATACCTATTCAAGGTCACCAAATAAATCGCTGGCATATTGGCATAGAGAAATGTTTGTTAAAGTGGAATCAAAACAACTAACATCATTAAACTCAAAGCACAACACCATGTGGGAATACATTATAGGTGGAAATAATAAACACTACAATGAGCATTCTTGAGGGGCCCATGTGTCCATTTAGATCATTCTTGGTAGCTTGAGAAATCCTTCGGGAGGATGGAAAGAGGGCAGACGCCGTCTCCTGGTGGTGCCTGAATCAGCGGGAGAATCTCTATCCATAGACTGACACTATCTCAGAAATTCCATGGGAGCCCTCGATTGGTGGAGGCGCGGGCGGCGTGTCCACAATCCCTATCCCTATCAAAAATTGATATTCGATTTTCCCCCTCATTATCAGTGTCATAAATATAAAGTTGTGCATATACAGGAGACTTACACTCATCTGGTAGTAAAGATCCAATTCGATGGTGAACCTGTCCATTAATTTTAAAGACGTATGGCCCAGGAGCATTGTTTATATCCATGTCAATTTTAGCACCAAGTGAAGTGAAAGCAAACATGGAGTTGTATGATCGTATAGATTTAATAAAGTATTTAGAGAAATTATCACCATCTGGGTTCAATAAAAACCAGCTAGGGAAATGGAGGGGGATCTTTTAGAAGTGGTAGGCGCACCTTACCTCCCCTACAGCAGAGATGAAACACATACATGGTCTCCTTCACCTCGATATGTTCTTTTCACACAATCCTGGTACCAAAACCGCGGACCGCAATACTGACACTTGTGTGTAGGAGGCCTGTAGTATGATATCTCGTCGTCTACAACCACCATCAAGGAAAACATTATTTTTCTAGGAGAGCAGTACCATGCATGTTAGATTGAACATTAAAGGTGCTCTGTGTGTACCCTAAATTTCTTATAAACTATGCAGTGTGTACGTTCATATGAAACCCTTCATATCTATTAGATTCTCACACATAAATCTTCTATACTTTTGTCGAGAATGGCTGAGAGTTTCACAAAAGTTTCATTTGCATTTAATAAGTTGCCACATATGCATTTTTGATGACATGGCAATGTTTTAATAAAGAGAGAGAACAAATGAGTTTCATGGGGATGAAACTCTCTTGGCATGACAACCAACTCTCTATGAGTCATAGAATTAAATGCCTATAAAACTCTAGAATGAAACTTTGCACTGAGGGTGTGTGTTTCATCTCAGTTTTATTTCATTTTATATGACATGGTAGTTTTAAAAATAGCGCAATGAAACTCTCCACTGAAACTGGCCTAATGGCTCTATTCTCAGCATGGGTGCCCATGCCATCCACACGAACAAACTAGGAGACCATCAACTCTTGTGCACGGCATATGATGGCCTACTTGCTGCATGCATGCTGGTAGCCAATCTGATGCATGCATGCATTCTTGGAGCAGGGAACTACTGTCTACTTTTTCAGCATGCATATGCTGCTAGCTTCCATATTTTACCAAGCGCTAGTTACAAAGAATGAGAAATGCTAGATACACGCACACATGAAAACAACTAACCTTCTTTCCTTGTCCTTGCTTTTAGCCTATGACACTCCTGCCCTCCCTTTGATGCTGATCTCTTACTGGAACTTGTAACCCTCCCTACAAAAACATTAGAAAATAAGTAGGTTGTCCCAGAGAATTACCCTAGTAGCCTAATATACTATAGAGGTCCATGGCTTGCGAAGGGCACACCAATTTATCTTCATCAGATTATAAGCATACATCAATAACTACCTTCTTTCTTCACTATTATGATAGACCTTCGACGCTCCTGCCTCTCCCGTATCGTGTTACCAAAAGATGGTGCAACAACTCCTGCAAAATTGACAGCAACTTTGCTGCTTATACTCCCTCCGTATATGAAAAGAAAGTCGTTCTTCTAAGGGCCGTACGTGGTTCTAGAAAGGAGGTCGCTCTAGTCGTAGAGGAGTACACACGTTGGACGCTTTTGTCCACAGTGCTTTGCTTCCTGTGCTGCATGCCTGCATTAAACTCACGCGCACTGACTTCATTAACTGCGCCACTTCGTCACGCGCGGCCGCAGCCACTCGACCGCTCGCCTCCCTTGTGTTCAGCAAAAAATGCACAGCATGCGAGCACAGGCAACAGCAAAACTTGGGACTGCTCGCCTCCCACAGCCTCCATGCGGTAGCTAGCCAGTTAACCCATGAGCAATTGTTGTAAGGAACATACCCGACACCCTATTTAATAAGGGCAAACAGGGTAAACTCTACCCAAATTAATTACTCCTTGGTATGCTAAATGCTATCCGAAATGACTTTTCTTTACCAGTATGGAGGGAGGAGTACATAATAAGAAAATATATAATGCAACCACAAGAGAGTGTACCTGGCTAGGAGGACGAGCCTTCTCTCCGAAGCCTCTTCCTTGTATTGCTAGCATGCGCTCCCTCCATGAAAGATATTGGTGGATCACCTATAGGGAACATGAAATGATCTCCATAAATAAAGGTACTGTTGACACCAGAATTTGGTAAAGAGAGAAGTGCGGGAAAGTGTCAAATTTCAAAAGGAAAGAGCGGCAAGGAATCGATTTGGGAGGAAATCGGTAACAGCCGATGCGGAGAAAGAGGAATCGGCTATTTGTTGGAAGGAGCCAAAGGGAGCCGATGCGGGGAAGGAAGAAATCGACTATTTGCCTCGATCGGTAGCGGTGGCGGATACAGCTATGGAATACGTGCGGGACTCTACAAAAAGGGAAAGATTAGAGTCCAAGTTATCTCTTAATTAGGTAATTTGTGTTTGTTTCTTAGGAAAACTTGTAATAAGTCATGTTCGAGTCAAACTCGTGTCTATGCCCTGGTATAAATATTAAACCCCGGCTATTGTAAGGGACACCAACACATATTCAAAAAAACACTTTTCGGCCCTGTGCCAACCCTTAGGAGTAGGAGTACTGTAGATTCGGCAAGTTGCTTCAAACAGACCAAGCTGCATCGATCCGGTCGACGTCTGGCTTGCTTGTAAGTTTCCGTCATGGTTTAATTTATTTCGTGTGATTTTAGCGGAAAGGCTCCGTACTTCATGCTTGAGGGGAGAGGGAGTTGCCCGCGTGCCGATGGCGGAGAGGGAGAGGAGAGGGAGGAGCCGTCGCTGGTGGGGGAGAGGGAGAGGGAGAGGAAAGGGCGAATGAGGGAGGAGCCATCGGTGGGGGGTGAGAGAGAGAGAGAGGCTACGAGAAAGAAAAGTTCCTCTATATATATAAGCCCGGTAAGGATAGTATGGGTAGTTGTTTTCGTGGGCTTGCTGGTCCTTAGCCTATTAACTGAGGCGGGCCACATTAACTGAGGCGGGCCTTATAAGTGGCCCACCTTTGAAAATAGAGGCATTAACCGAGGTGAGCAAAATAAGGCAACAACCTCGGTTAATCGATTAATTGAGGCGGTTGTTTTAGGACAACCGCCTCGATTAATAGGTATTAATCGGGGTGGCTGTTTCACAATGCCCGCCTCCGTTAATCAATGATTAACCAAGGCGGTTGTTGGGCCGGCTGCCCTGCCACGAATAACCGAGGTGGGCAACCGGCCCAACCGCCTCGGAACCCATTTTGGAAACGCCCTGTAAAATTTTTTGTGTAGTAGTGATACTGTGTCATGAAACAATCCTATACAATGCAACTTTTCTGTCACATGTTACAGTATCTATCCAATCATTCACCTCTACTTACCCTGGATCCGCTGCTCCTGCTTTCTTCCCCCCATCATCCACCACATGGGCGCGGCAAGCTCGGCATGCGATGGCGCAACCAACCTGCGGTCTAGGGCTGCAGACGCCGGGGTGGGATCGACACGATGACATGCACATGCTCGGACGCAGCGACTTTCACGAGCTCTAGGACGACCTGCACGGGCTCGACCGCCTGTGAGATGTACCGCACATCGGCGAGGACCACAACCAACATGGAGGCACCAAACCACTTCGGCGGCCTCACCTCGGCACACCTCGCGGCCACCTTCCGTACGGCAAGTTCCGCAGGCGCCGGTGTGGCCGCCACACGTGTGCTCCGTTGGCACTGCTGTCACACGCGAGCACCGCGAGCACTGGCCCAGCTGCCATGCGCGAGCTTTGCCGGAGCCGACGCGAAGGCCATGGCTGCAAGCTCTGTGGTTGGCCACGTACGAGCCAGGGCTGACACGGCAACTTGTGCGGGGACGGGCTGTAGACGATGACACGAACATGACAAGCCGGGGCGGGGTCGAGCACGAGCTTCATGGACAATGGCGTGCCCTCCGGCCTGGTCCCTGAGGTTGCGCACCTTCTCCAACACAAGGCGGCCCACGAGGTCGCACGCCTGGTCGACGAATGATAGTCGTGCGAGGTCCAAGGCGGCACTCTCCGCTACGGCACGCGAGCTCCCGCAGCGACTACGTGAATGACGCGGCCGCGCGGTGTTGACACTACTTAGCGCAATCACTAAATAGCAATGGCACCAAACAGCGTTGGTATTAAAATTACTTTGCCACTGATAAACTAGTCATGATTCAATTACCTATACTTCTAGTTGTGAGATTAGGTTATCATCCCTAACTATGAAACAAGAATTATATACATGGCATAAACATTATACTATAAGACTAGGCAGAAATAATAATAAGATGAAATAAATAAATAGATAACATAGGTTCCGCAAGCGGACAGATAATTATACCAATTGTAATATTTTACCTAGAGTATTACCAGGTTGTCATTTATATTCTACCACTGGGAAGGTCTAGTTATAACTGAAATGCATAGTATTGATAACTCCTCTATGCTATGAAATAATAATGAACCAATAATGAATAAGCTTCTACTCAATAATAGGGGTAAGTCATAAATAAGATAAGGTAAATATAAAGATATATATAATGATAATGGTAATCACATTGATAAGTACATCGATCAAGCATCATAATGATAAGATAGTCAGCAGAGTATTCTAGTCTAAGAACTAGCATGGAATAATATAAGGAAAACTTATTATGGGTAATTATAACTACAAGTTATGGTTTATCATTATTACTTCATATCATACTTATGGAACATCAACTAAGAAGGTTCTAATAATAATATCTTCCCCTTCGACGCGACACACGTTCTACCGTTCACTATATGCGGAGGGAGGATTACAGAGGACTCAATAGGGTTGTCACCCCTACGATCTACCACGCGACTCAGCATATAGAGGGCATTTGCAGATATAACATATCTAAGCACCATGCTTACATAAGTTATAACACCTATCTTACATATTATAAGATGAGGGCTATACAATCCTAAGTATGAAATCCATAACAAATAACTAACTCTACTAGACATATTAAAGTAAACAATAAACATTGCAATCAATAATATAATAAAGATAAAGCACAATGTCATAAGCAAACTTGAGTATAAGATATCAAAAGATATAAATGTATCTATAGAACACTCTTGACAGAATCTGAAGTCCAAGCCTTCTTAGACTTGATCTCCTTCTAATCTGCTACTATGTAGCTAATTACTCTAGAACTACAACTATTCTGAAGAACTAGTGTTTGTGGCTCTGGATGACTTGATCTTTGGAATTCAGATAATGATCAGTACTGAATTAGGGTTTTAGGGGTGAGCTCTGCCCTTGCTTATATAGCCTTGAGGGATGAATCATGGCCGTTGGATCAAACCGACTTGATTGGATGGATGAGATGCAATCTCAAAGGCGGTTAGAAGAAGATTCCGAAGCTGGACACGTGGTGACACCGGGGAGAGGGTGGCATACGACCCGGTGGGCGGCCGCCCGGCTCTATGCCGTGGGCCCCACTTTTAGCGTGGTTTCTTACGGGGTCTTCTAGATCCTTCTTTTCGATACTACTCGTCGTGATTCAAAATATTTATTTGTATGTAGCCATTCCTTGGTATTTTTTGTATATTCCTGCAAAGATAAAAAATTCACACAACTCGTGGAAATCGTTAGTATAAACCCTATCCTCTAGTGTTCTTATTATCTTTAAATCATTTCTTATGTTTATTTATCCTTAAAAAGTTGACGCTATCCACCGTCAACACGCGGGCAAGGCTTTGCAACGGCGCTCTCCACGATCTTGCACAAGCGAGGTGGCCACGCGAATCTCCCACCGGGCGGTGCGTAGAGGATCGTCGGTTGCTGGCGATGGGAAAGGAGTGCTTCTTCCCCAATGCGGTATCAGTGGTTTCCATGGCTTCGTTGTCTTTGGTAGACATGGTTTCTAAGTTAGAAACGGTTTGTATGGGTTTTTCCCTTCTCTCTTCTTTATATGGCTTGCCACATCAGCAAAATGCTTATGTGGCAAGATAATTAATATGGATAGAAACTATGCTGGTTTTACGTGTTAGGAGTGCCCCTGGCGGCGCCACGGGCACTCTGGTTTGTCCCTCGATGGGTTGTGTTTAGCGCACGCGCGGCTATCGATTGGTCATTCCACATGGGAATGGGAGTGTGCCTGCCAACTCCTCGCACCCCCTTTGCGTTTGCCTAGATGAAGTGTGACGCTAGCTATTGGCGGTTTGCTGAACCGGCAGCCTATACTAGCGGCTTTTTGTCCTGGTGAGGTTTAGACTTCAGTTCAGTGTGGTGCAATGCACTACTACACACGCCTTCTGTAGGGGCGGCTCCAGATGCTTTGTAGGGGCGGCCGCCCCTAACTCTCCGTCCCCTCCGGTGGTTTTCCGCGGTAGAGGGGCGGTTGGTGATGCAACCGCCCCTATTGTATGAGCCGCCCCTTATTATTGGTTTTTCAAAAATCGCGTTTTTAAAATTCAAAAAAAAAAAAAAAATAGCAAAAGATTTTTTTTAATTGGAGGAGGGCCCCACTGGCATTTTTCGGGCAAAATCGCGCTCACGCAGCCGCCGGGTTTCGAACCCGCGACTGCTGCCGCGCGATCCTCCCCTCCACTAGGCTACACATGTATATGTGTCCATATCTCACTCCGGATCCCCACATATTATACAAATCTGAGTGGAAATTGATCATTTGAGGCCCTAAAAGGATTCAAATCAAAAAGTGGTCAACTACAATATTTCATAACTTTTCGAGATCTACAACTCTTATTTAGGAAGTTTTTCCGTCCGAGGTCGTTTCATTTAAATTTGAATTTCAAATTTGAGACATTTGAACATAGCTTTTGCATGACAAGATGATTTCAAATCAAAAAGCGGTCAACTACAATATTTCATAACTTTTCGAGATCTACAACTCTTATTTAGGAAGTTTTTTCCGTCCGAGATCGTTTCTTAAATTTGAATTTCAAATTTGAGACACTTGAACATAGCTTTTGCATGACAAGATGATTTCAAATCAAAAAGTGGTTAACTACAAAGTTTCATAACTTTTCGAGATCTACAATTCTTATTTAGAAAATTTTTCCATCCGAAATTGTTTTAAAAAATTTAATTTTTAGTGCCTCATTTTAAAATTCCGCAACCTTTTGTAGGCGTCTCAATATAAGCCTCCCCTACCGTGGACCATGATAAAGGCGGTTGATGATTGAGCCGCCCCTACTATTATAGTAGGGGCGGCTCGTACCCAGCGATGGGGCGGCAAAAAACAAGAACCGCCCCTACTAAAAAGGGAGGCGTCCATAGTAGGCTTTTGCAGTAGTGATGGATCGGAAGATCTCCACGCCATGAACCTCGCCGAGGATCTGCTGGTCATTGACATCCGATCCCCCGGTTCTAGACTGATGATCCCCGGAGACGGGCCTCAGTCACGATGGCCCTTTTCAACTGCCTGATAGGACGGAGTGATTTCTGTGTCATGCAGATGGATTCGACCGGGCCCGTGGGCCAGCCTTCTTCCTGGTCCGGCCTGGGTGGCCCGGCCGACAATCTCCGATCGGCGAGCAGCCGGAACTTGGTTGGGTTGCCGATAAATTCCCCTTGTTCCTCTCTCAAAAAAAAAGAAAGAAAAAAAGAAGATACATTCCCCATGTAGTCGTGTACTAGACGGTCTGTTTATCCGGGCAAGGCAGCGAACCGATGAACTGCCGCGACGCTGTCCTACGGGAAATGAACCGTCAACGCCGTGATCCACGAGGCTGCACACTGGTGGAGCTGAGGTCCGATCCATAGTGAGCAAGTGCAGGCGGCAGGCACGCAGCTGCAGAGCAGCGCAGGAAGGCGGCCGTACCGTACCAGTGCATGCAGCTTCTTCTGTCTGTTTTGTTCTAACGATGCAGTGATGATTAATGCTAATTTAGCCGTGTGAACTGGTTTTGCCTAATTATCTGATACCGCGCGGGGGGGTCATCTTCTTCACGCTCAACCTCGTCTTGGCCGTCGTCGAGCTCGAGTTCCGAGCCTTGGGTCGTCAGGGGATCCGGAATGGGTTCCAGGCTCTTGCTCGGCCTTCTCATGCTCGCTGCGCTCTGCTGCGTCGTCAAGTTCGCGCTCGTCACCCAGACCGTGGTCTACCTCGTCTGCAAGAACTACCACCATGAGAGCCTCGACAAGGCCAACATCTCCGATCATCTCGAGGTCTACCTCGGCGACTACGTCCCACTCAAGGCCTCCGACGTGCAGATGGAGCAGTTCCAGGTCTGAATCTCTGAATTTGATGCTTCTTCCTCCTCTGCTTCTTTCTTTTTCACTGCCTGCAAGTGCAAATCCATTCCATCCTCTGCTTTGCTGCTGGATTTGTTACAAATCCATCCATCCATCCTCTGTACTATGACCATCCGCAGGCAGTCAGGATTCGGAATCTGTAATTTTACATACGGACGGACAGCAACATGTGATGAACATACTTTAGTAGTACTTTCTAGAGACAATTGGGAATTTGGGTAGGGGACAAGAATAATTGGAATCTGTACTTGTAAGGCGTGGGGGTTGGTGTAGGATTTTCCTCCTCCTTTTAAATTGTGCGAAAAGGAAGAATGAACGTATTATGAATGAATTATTATGAAATGAGGGTAGGTTAATTTCTTTCCCAGGGACAGGGTTCCTTTCCTTATATAGCCGGGCTGCCCGTGATACAAAGATGAATCGATAGACTGAATTTACAAACTTACAATCACCTATGGAGATCTGGAACTGAGAGGGATGACAATAAGCGAATTGCTTTTACTAATCAATATGCCCTATTCTGATGATTGCATGATTGCCCTGGCCGTAGAGATCTGTACTTCAGTCAGTGTGTATGTCTATATGATACTTACCATTTCGACATTTTCTGCCACTGCCGTGCTGGGACTGCAATTAGCAACGGTGTGGCTGTGCTTCTCCAAACAATCTGTGATTCAGAATGAGGGTCTGTTTGGAATGTAGGAAAAGAAAACAGAGGAATGGGAAAAACCATAGGAAATGAGGGTAGATCAAATGGGAAAATAGAGGAATGGAAAAACACAAGGAAATGTGTGAGAAGGGGTCTTTGGAACGAAGGAGTTATAACAAAGGAATATGAAAATATAAGACTGATAAAATAACATCTCACATAATAATTTTCTTTGAATTAAGAGATGCGTGTAAATGACACAGGTGGCAATTCCTCTTCAATCACTATTTAGGGCTGGTCCATAGACCTAGTCCATTCACTGGTTCTTCACACGCCAACAGTATACTCCATACGTCCTTATCCTCTCCTATCATCCCCCTTCCTCTTCTGTCTCCCATGGCTTGTAGTTCTTCTCTGCTCTACTCTCTCTCTACTCTCGATCTCTCCAATCAAGAAGCTCGTAGCTCCACCAGATGGCAAATAGAACAGGTAGCAATCAAAGAGGGTGGGCTGCTGCTAGTCTTTGCAGTGCACTCCAGGGCTCTTTATTTATTAGACTGTGAGAGCGCGGGACGGCTCGATCCATGACGCCATTAACGACCCCTGATTGCTCAACAGCAAGGTAAGCACTCATGTTAAGCAGAGAGCTGCGCGAGTGCAAACGATTCCCTTGGTTTCGATTGGATTCTTTTTTTCCTGTGTTTTGCCAGTGAGACCAATCCTTTCCTCTGGAACGGGAAGTTGTTTTCCTCCATTCCAAACGCCTGTGACATCAGCAAAATACAGGAATGAGAATCCTTTGAAATTCCTGTGAATATCCTCCATTCCAAACAGGCCCTGAACTGGGCGGTATATGACAGCCACATCTACCCCTTAGTCTGCTCTAACAATTACTGCTAGTGCTACAATTTGGTGTCGTACTCTACTTTGTATGTGTCTCAATCGGCTGTGCTGTCGATTGCTCCCTCAGTTTTTTTATTTGTCCTAGGTTAAACATTTCTATCTTTGAGCATCAATTTTTTTTTTATAGGTTAAACATTTCTATCTCATAATGAATCAAAAACTTTTTTTTTTAGTTTGACTGAATTTCATAGAAAAATTACTGATATTTGTGACATAAAATTAGTATATTTAGACAGAACTTGAAATATATTTGCATATCTTTGTACTTTTCTTGGGTCATAGATTATCGATGTCAGTTTTTTTTTTATTTAAAATTGGTCCAACTTAAAAAAGTTTGACTTAGTACAACTCTAAAAGTAAATTTATTCATAATTGCAGAGTTTTAAACTCTTTCTTTTTGGTTCATATATATATATATATATATATATATATATATATATATATATATATATATATATATATATATATATATATATATTCTGCGCCTAAACGTGCAACTATGCTTGTGTTGATCCTACTTCGGTACTCACCGTATGCATCACTAGCTCTCTTGAAACAGCAGCCTAATCCTATCCCTCTAACGCTGACGATAGCCGTTTTCCGTCGTGACGTAGAACGCTAAGACGTCTATCGTCTCCCCAGGCAGTTCCACCCGAAGGGAACACTTCTCTGTGACTCAGAGTTCTTTCAGAGTTCTCTAAAACGCCGCTACCTGGGCTAACACGAGAACAATACAAGAACAATACGCACAGAGGCTTCTCCTCTAGGGTCCGTAGCATAGACTCAAACTTACATGGACGGCTACAGAAAAGCAGGGATTCTCAAAGCTAAAACTGCTCCATTAAAGCAAACAAGCTTACATACGGCTTTCCCTTTCGGGAAACCCCAAGCACTTAGCACAAACCTGATTACCTTACAAGCTCTGAGGAGGATCGCGAGGACCTCCGTCACAAGCTAATTTACAAGGGTGGAATTATACAACGGTAGTGGATTCTAACTTATTCGTGGTGGTGGTTGCTAATCTCAGAGGGCTCCTGAGACTAGGCTTTGCATGGTGGAAGTGGAAGTGGAGTATGAGTGGTGTCTTCGATGTTCTTCCGGGTGTCGATGGTTGAGCGGATTGCGGGTGCGGATGTTGAATGCAGAGGACCGCCTTCCTGCTTTATAGAAGCAGAAGAGCCTTCTGGAGCACCTCCAGGTAAGCCTTCAGGCGTCCTTCGTGCTTATCATCTGAGTGACTCCAATTATATGAGACATGGTGACGTGCCCTCAGGAGGTGCCTCCTGGGACATCTGTCTTCATGGTCATCCTCAGCAGGGTCTTCAATAATTATCTTCTTGTACTGTTGCATGAAAGTGACACCATCTTCAAATCTTCATGCGAGCTCTGAAGGTCTTCAATAATTGGTGCATGCATGGATAGCAACGCTCGTCGTGGCTTCACCAGAATGTTTCTGGCATGCATCGTCCTTGAATTCGCGATGAAGTCTGATGAGTCTTCGGATGTCAACGACAGTAGCCGATGATTATCTTATTCAGTCTTGAAATATCTTTAATCATATTTTTTGAAAATTATTCACGGGTATTAGGTATGGCCTTCCATGCCCAATTGATTGATGTTGCAAAACATCAAATCAAAACTCTGGCATGTTCTTATGTTATTCCCCCGGCCAAATTGTTGATAACACTTTATCAACATATGCAAATATATATATTCATAGAACTTCCAATATATTGATTATGCTTATTTAATCAATATCTTCAAAATCCGTATCCTCGAGGTTGGCATATTTGATGGATATTCAACAATTCTCTGTATTCTTTTCTTAGTTGACATTCTTCACCATAGTTAGGTTTAATCAACCTTCCAACTTCTCTTTGTATTACCATACATGCATGTCTTTGGTTATTGGATGGAGTTACTTCTTTGTTGCGGCGACATTTTCTTCAATTGTCGTAAGACATCGATGAGGCTTCAATAATTATCAACAGTAACCAATATCTCTTTTCGGTTATGCATTTCCTTGAACATATTTTTCAAAAATTATTCACGAGGTATGGGTATATGGTCTTCCACGCACAAGAAACACGTGCGAGTTTTGATTTGATGTTTTGCAACATCAATCAATTGGGCGTGGAAGACCATATACCCATACCGTGAATAATTTTCGAAAAAAATATGTTCAAGGAAATGCATAACTCGAAAAGAGATATTGGTTACCGTTGATAATTATTGAAGCCTCATAAGATGTCTTACGACAATTGAAGAAAAATGTCGCCAAGCAAGAAGGTAACCCATCCAATAACCAGACATGCATGCAAGCTGAAGCAAAGACAAGGTCATTGTCCCGCAGCAGTTGAAGGCTGATAATTGAACACCTCTTCCTTATCTGCCAGAGGAAAAGGACGAAGCTGTGCCACGCATAATTGAAGAGGAAGCCACATTGCCATTCCGTAAGATAACCGTGAAGGAAACAAGAACGCCAGCTCTGGATCAAAGGACAGCTCAGGCGATAAGCCTGAAGGACGAAGGCATATCCTCGACGAAGCTCCAGAAGGCCCTCTCGTTCTATTAAACGGGAAGGAAGCCTCTGCATTCGGTAGGTGCAAAACAAGCCATCACGAGGTGCACAAGAAACGATCACCAAGACGCAGCCAGAAGGAGCATCAACATCGGATCGGCACCCAGAAGAACATCCGCACCCGCAATCCGCTCAACCATCGACACCCAGAAGAACATCGAAGACACCACTCATACTCCACTTCCACTTCCACCATGCAAAGCCTAGTCTCAGGAGCCCTCTGAGATTAGCAACCACCACCACGAATAAGTTAGAATCCACTACCGTTGTATAATTCCACCCTTGTAAATTAGCTTGTGACGGAGGTCCTCGCGATCCTCTGCAGCTTGTAAGGTAATCAGGTTTGTGCTAAGTGCTTGGGGTTTCCCGAAAGGGAAAGCCGTATGTAAGCTTGTTTGCTTTAATGGAGCAGTTTTAGCTTTGAGAATCCCTGCTTTTCTGTAGCCGTCCATGTAAGTTTGAGTCTATGCTACGGACCCTAGAGGAGAAGCCTCTGTGCGTATTGTTCTTGTATTGTTCTCGTGTTAGCCCAGGTAGCGGCGTTTTAGAGAACTCTGAAAGAACTCTGAGTCACAGAGAAAGTGTTCCCTTCGGGTGGAACTGCCTGGGGAGACGATAGACGTCTTAGCGTTCTACGTCACGACGGAAAACGGCTATCAGGTTAGCGTTAGAGGGATAGGATTAGCTGCTGTTTCTGAAGAGAGCTAGTGATGCATACGGTGAGTACCGAGTAGGATCAACACAAGCATAGTCGCACGTTTAGAAGAAAAGTCTAACCCGATTTCATGCCATTTCCCCTGCTTCCTCTGTTTTTTCACTGGCAGGCACACACGCCAACATGCACATGTCATGAATATACTATACTACCTACCGTTTTTATCTACGGGTCGTACTAGCTTTATCTTAAGTCAAAAATGTAAATTCATAGCATATTGGATGTCGTTTGAATATGCCTGCCTGAACCGGGCGTGCTCCGATTACATTCTACAGTGACATCAGCAGCTCTGCCTTTCAAGAGGAGAAAAGAGAATTGTTACCAGCGCCACTGCTTATATGTTGCAGTCGGAAACGTTTTTTTTTTTCCCTGAACGGTCGGCAAAAGCTTGGCCGAAAATATATAAGTAGGAGAACAAAAAACAACAAGGTACACAAATTCATAAACGATGTGGTTGTGCTTCCGCAAACAGTCTGTGATCGAGAAAGAGAGCCACATCCAATCTCTAATAAATGTTACCCTAAACACTAGTAATATAAACGGTAAACTGATTCCAACTCAACTGTTCTCCATGTACGAGTAAACTGATTCCGCAAACGGGATCACCGTACAGCAATTTCAATTTTCTTAAAAAAAGATTTCAGTGTTCCAAGGATATCTGTTATGACGGGCATCCATCATACGAGGAGGAGGGCCAACGGTGGCTGAGCTAGGCCCCAGGCGCGTGGGCTTAAGGCCCAGATTTATTTATCTATTATTTTTGAGTCAAGCTATAAATAGGGATTTGTAAGACAATTGGAATTAAGCAGAAACAATATAATTGTTTCCGGCTTCCTCAAGGGGAGCCGAGGTTTTGCCCTAACCGCCGCCCTTCCCTCCTACCCGCGCGCACAGCCTCGCCACGGCGCCTTCACGCCGCCGTCGAGGTCCCAGACCAGCTCTACCTCCCTCTCACCCCTACTCCCTACGCAACATCCCAGACCAGGGCATCGATGTCGCTTCCACCAAATTCATCTTCCTCCCCATCAGCCGCCACCACCGCTCCGCCCTAAATGCGCTCTCTCCGGGACCTCCGATGCGTCGGCGTCCTCCGGTGCTCCCCTCACGATGGAGGTGTTGGCCGCCGCGATCGGCCATCTCCAGCGCGGTATGGCGTCCAAGCAAGCCTGGGCGGGCTCCTGTAACAACCCGCCCGCCCGCTGCTACCGGCCCCACCGCCACCTCCGCCGTCCTGCGGGATGACGCCCCTACCCTCCACCACGACGCCACCGGCCGCTGATCTGCCCTATGGCATGCCGGCCTCCGGCGCGGGAGTGCCCACGCATCTGCTCCCGGTGGCCGTCGTCCCCGACCCGCCCCTCTCGGGCGATGGGTCCCTTGCCCGCGCCGGTCTACACCCGGCCAACGGCCCGACCAGCGTCACCGTCCTGCGGTCGGCGGCGTCGGCGGTCGCATGAGCCCTCACCTCCGGTAAGCGTCCTCAGGGGAGGGGGTGGGCGGGTCCCTCTTCCACGGGTCACGCGCCCCTGCGGGTGGCGCGTCGCTCACGGATGGCGGCCAGTCCCATGATGGAGTTGCCGGGGCACATGCTCCTCCGCGCTTCTACAAATTGGAGTTCCCCACCTACGACGGCTCGGTTGACCCGCTCAATTGGTTAAACCAATGCGGCGGTTCTTCGGGGTCGGCGAGGCGTTAGCCTCGTCTCGGGCGTGGCTCGCGTCATTACCACCACGTAGAGGCGCCGCTCAAACTTGGTACTATGCCCGGAGCAAGATGAAGGCATGCCGACGTGGGAGCGCTTCCGGGCACTCGCTCTCTGCGCCCGGGCCACCGGTCACGGGGGCACCCGGCGGAGCTGGCTCGTCTCGCCCTTCCTATCCACCATGCAGGATTACTCCGAGGCTAAACACCGTCCTCTCGCCATGCTCATGACCTCTCCCCCGCCGGCTGAGCGGAGTTATGCGTGGGCGGGCTGCGGACCACATCAAGGTGCACGTGCGATGCGCTCTGCGGACCTCCAATCTGCCATGTACCGGCCCATGCTTTCGAGCGCGCGGCCGCACCCGGCGCCCGCTGCTCCCCACGCGGTGTGGAGGCGGCCCAGCCGCAGCGTCTTGGGCCACCGCCCCGCCTCGCTTCGGGCGCGGCACCCTGCCCGGCGCTTGGCGGGCCGGCGCCAACGCGGCCGGGGCCCGCGTCGACGGCGCGGAGCAACTTCAGCGCCGCCGCCAAAGGGCTGTGTTTCAAGCGTGACGAGCCCGCACGTCCATGGCCATGTGTGCCCGCGGCTCTTCTACGAGGCGGCCGACTACATCGGCGGCGTTCGAGGGGCTGATCTTTGCCGTGGTCGCCCACCCCGACGAGCGAGGCTGATCAGAAGCGGCAGCCGCTGCTAATGCCTGGTGGTCTCTCTTCATGCCCTTGCAGGGATCCAGCCGGCGAACTCCATGCTGCTACCTGTCGTCCTCAAGGGTGAGCGTTTCCTCGCTCCTCGACACCGGGTCTACACATAACTTTCCCGGGGCGCCGCCATGCGCCGCTGGGGCCCTCTCCCGGGCGGGCGGCGAACATCTCCGTGTCACGGTCGCGAACGGCGCCTCGCCTGCGAGGGGATTGCACGCGCCGTTCCCCTTTGCATCGACGATGAGGACTTCACCATCACCTGCGTCGGCCTGGACCTCGGCGGATTCGTCTTCATCATCGGCTTCGACTTCCTTCGAAAGCCGGGGCCCGTGCTGTGGGACTGCGCCGCCCTCACCCTGGCGTTACGGCGGGCCGGCCGCCGCATCACTGGTGTGGCGTGGGTGGCTCAAACCCGCCGCCGTCCGACCGCCCGGCGGCGCGGCGGCTCGCCCGGCCCGGGGCTGCCCTTGATGGGCGGTATTCGATGAGCCACAAGGGCTCCCTCCGGCGTGACCGTACGACCACCACATCCACCTGCTGCCCGGTACCGCTCCGGTGGCTGTTCGACCGTACCGCTACCCCCGTGCGAAGGACGAGCTGAAAGCGGCGGTCGCGAGGCGATGCTTGGTCGGGGCATTATTCGACCAAGCACCTCACCGTTCTCCGCCCCCGTCCTCCTGGTGTGGAAGGCGGACAGGACTTGGCGCTTCTGCATTGACTATCGCGCCCTCAACGCCAAGACCGCCAAAGACAAGTTTCCTATTCCCGTGGTGGATAAGCTGCTGGACGAGCTGCACGGCGCCCGTTTCTTCACCAAGCTCGACTTGCGCTCGGGATACCACCAAGTGCGGATGCACCCCGACGACATCGCCAAGACGGCATTCCGCACTCACCACGGCCACTACGAGTTCTTGGTGATGCCTTTCGGCCTCTCCAACACTCCTGCCACCTTCTAGGCCTTGATGAATGATGTACTCCGGCCGTATCTGCAAAGGTTTGTGCGTGTGTTCTTTGATGACATCCTGATCTACAGCACCTCGTGGGCCGAACACCTTCACATGTCAACATCGTACTCCGCGCCTTGCGAGCGCCGCAGACTCCACCTCAAGTGCTCCAAGTGCTCGTTTGGGGCCCCGTCCGTGGCCTACTTGGGCCATGTCATCTCCACCGACGGCGTGGCCATGGACGCTGACAAGGTTGCGGCGAGTTCGTGCACTGGCGACTACGCACTCCACCCGCGGCCTTAGGGGCTTCCTCGGCCTCGCAGGCTACTACAGGAAGTTCATCAAGGACTTCGGCGTCATCGCTGCCCTACTCACGCGTCGTCTCTTGTGGCGAGGCAGCGTTAGGTCATCGGGACGACAAGGCGGCGGCGGCGTTCCAGGCGCTCAAGGGCGCCCTTACCACGGGCCCCGTACTTCAGATGCCCGACTTCGACAAGCCCTTCCTGGTCGACTGTGACGCGTCGGGTACTGGCTTCGGCGCCGTTCTTCACTAGGGCGTCGGGCCCCTCGCCTACTTCAGCCGCCCTTTCGCCGCCCGTCTCCTTAAGCTCGCGGTGCGTATTGACCATTATAGTTTGAAGTTTTTGCTTGACCGGCGCTTGTCCCACGGTCCCTCGGCACCAATGGATTAGCAAGCTCTTCGGCTTCGACTTCGAGGTGGAGTACCGCCCGGGGCGTCTCAACATCGTGGCGGATGCCCTCTCCCACCGCGACGCCGAGGACGAGGGTGCGCCGGGGGCCTCGGCGCGGTCCGGCCATCTCGGGGCCGTCTTTCGCCTTCTGGAGGAGGTGCTCGTCGCCACAGCCCGGCTGCCCCGACGCTCAGGAGCTTGCGGGCCCGCCTGCGCGCCGGTGACCTGGCCGCCCCCGGGCGCGAGGACGCCGGCCTTCGCTGCACGGTCGCCGCATCTTCGTGCCGGACGCCGGCGATCTTCGTCACCAGGCTCTGGTGGCTCACTCGGCGGGGCATGAGGGCGCCCAGAAAACCCTTCATCGCCTCCGCACGGACTTCTACATTTCGGGGAAAGGGCCTGGTCGCGGGATCGGGTCGCTCTTGTGCGACGTGCCAGTGCAACAAGACGGAGGCGTTGCGGCCCGGCGGGGCTACTCCAGCCCCTGGAGGTGCCGTCCCAGGTGTGTGCGGACATCTCCTTGGATTTCATCGAAGGGCTGTCCAAGGTCGGTGGCAAGTCCGTTATACTCACGGTGGTCGACCGCTTCTCCAAGTACGCGCATTTTATTGCGCTCGGCCACCCCTACACGGCGTCCTTGGTTGCTCGCGCCTTCTTCGACAGCATCGTCCGGCTGCATGGGTTCCCGGCCTCCATTGTCAGCGATCGGGACCCCGTCTTCACAGGACACGTGTGGCGCGACCTCTTCAAGATGGCGGGGGTCAAGCTCCGCATGAGTACAGCTTTCCACCCCCAGACCGACGGCCAATCGGAGGTGGTTAACAAGGTGATTGCCATGTATCTCCATTGTGTTACAGGTGATCAGCCGCGAGCGTGGGTGGACTGGCTGTCGTGGGCAGAGTATTGCTATAATACCTCCTACCACACCGCTCTTCGCACGACGCCTTTTGAGGTGGTGTACGGTAGGACCCCTTCGCGCATGCTGCCCTACACGCTGGGTCGATCCGCACGGCGGGCGGTTGATGCTCTCCTGCGCTCGCGTGATGATATCTTGGCGGAGGTTCGCCAATGCCTCCTCCAAGCGCAGGAGCTTTCTAGAAAGTACTACAACGCCGGACATCGTCCCTTGGAGTTTGCCGTCGGGGATTGGGTGTGGCTTCGCCTCCTTCACCGCACCACCCAGTCCCTGGAGCCCGGCGCCAGGAAGAAGCTTGGACCACGTTATGCGGGGCCGTTTCGCGTTCTGGAGCGCATCGGCTCGGTGGCCTACAGGCTGCAGCTTCCGGCCGACTCTCGCCTCCACGACGTCTTCCATGTGGGCTTGCTGAAGCCCCATCGCGGTGATCCACCGGTGGCGCCTAGTGTCTTGCCTCCGGTGCAGGATGGGCGCCTGCTCCCTGAGCCCGACCAGGCCCTGTGCGCGCGGAAGCGCCGGGACGCCTGGTAGGTTCTCATCAAGTGGCGCGGCCTCCCTGACGAAGAGGCGACCTGGGAGCCATTGGGCGACTTCCGCGCCTCCTACCCGACTTCGGCTCGAGGGGCGAGCTGTTTCGTGGCGGGAGAGATGTTATGACGGGCATCCATTATACGAGGGAGGAGGGCCAACGGTGGGTGAGCTAGGCCCCAAGCGCGTGGGCTTAAGGCCCAGATTTATTTATCTATTATTTTTGAGTCAAGCTATAAATAGGGATTTGTAAGACAATTGGAATTAGCGAAACAATATAATTGTTTCCGGCTTCCTCAGGGGAGCCGGGGTTTTGCCCTAGCCGCCGCCCTTTCCTCCCTGCAAGCGACAGCCTCGCCCACGGCGCTTTCACGCCCGCCGTCGAGGTCCCGGACCAGCTCCACCTCCCTCTCACCCCTACTCCCCCACGCAACATCCCTGGTAGGATCCGCAATCCTACCAATATCCTTAGCTAATGTCTAAATAAACTCAAATTGGATCGATGCCGACTACAACTTGACACCAAATCCGACTAGTATTTTATTCAGAAAAAGTGCACTTTTGCGAAAGTCCGCTTTTCCTCCCTAAACTTCAAAACCAAGCAAAATACCTCCCTTAACTTTTTAAACCATGCATTTTACCTCCCTAGAGCGGTTTTGAAGGCGGTTTTATCTTTTTTTTATTTATTTCGGCTAAATATTTGAAAGACATAATAAATCACAGAAAAACCATAAAATAGAAAATCTAATTTTGTTGGACTCTACATGAGTAGATCTACACAATGGATATATACTATGATATGCTTTAGTACAAAGTTTTTGCTATAGATTTAGATATATGTTTTTCTATAAGTAATGGGAATAATTAATAACCGCAGTTTCTATCCTCCAATTGTGGTGAAATTTTTATGATGGCCTAATTATTGTGTGAAATTTTTATGATGGCCTAATTATTGTATGCTTGAACTGTAGCCAAAATTTCATACTCATTGGATCATATATAACTTAGTTATAGATTTATTTAGATTTAACAAGCATGAACCCTAAATTAATCCTAAATTAGATTTACCAATGGTAAGAAAATACTACTACTACTCTCTTGAAATATAAGTCCTGTTTGGTTAAGCTTATTCGAGTCTCGCTTATAAGCTGAGCAAGATTGTACGTTAAGCCACGATCTAGAGAATTTGTTGTCTAAATAAACTGGGCGTTTGGCTGTGGTGGTTCGAGGAAGTTGGTGACGCTCGCATCCCTCCCTCCATCGACATTTGATCTGGCATGGTTGTCAGTTGATCCAGTGGGAATGATAGCGCATCCAGCGAGGTTGGCAGCGGATCTGGCAAGGTCGGCGGTGGTCGGCTTGGGCTCGCAAGTGGGCTTTTTTATTTTGGGTGAATTATTTTTGGAGGCAGGCACAGTGCCCAACTCCGAAAATTCTGATTAATAGTGACGGGAGATGGTTGTCCGCCTCTGAAAACCAATTCTGTCTGTCTCCGAAAACTCATTTAGCAGTAGTGCTAGAAGAGTCAGAACGACCAGATGGTGAGCCTAAGTGGTTTGTGTCACTTATTTTGATTGGCGAGAGCTTTTGTGATGAGCTTAACATTGTGACCGGTGATTGAAAGTGTACCTTGGTATAGCTCCAACTTTGAACTAGAGGTTGCGTTTTGACAACCGAGATCACACGGAACATCACCTAGTCTCAAAAGTTTTCACCTTGTAACTTGAGCTCTTTACTTATTGTATTTGCATTATATTTTTGTATATCTAGACCATGAGAAGCAGCGGCAAATGATAAATTGGGTGCAAAGAAAGAACTGTCTAGACCAATGTGTTAGGGCTGCAATAAGTACTATCGAGGACATGGGGACGGGCCACAACTGAGCAAGCGCAACAGAAGGCCCAACGTCCGCACCACCTATCCCGCTCCGGAGTGGGTTCAGCCCTAGCCCCTAGCCTGCCGGGATGTATAAAGGAGAGACCGAGAGGAGAGATTCAGATGAGTATTTCTAAACTCTCCAATTCCTGGTGTGTTCCTCATCTTACCTCTCGATACACCCAGAGGTGGTCAATCCATATATCTACATAAATGACCCCCTATCTTGTCCATCAATGGTAGGATGCCGACAACGGCAGGAAGGACGATAACGCTGTCCATCAATAGTTTTTTTTTTTTTTTTTTTTTTTTTTTGGGAGAGGGCGCTGTCCATCAATAGCTGACGAACGGAATGGGTTGAGAGATCCTGAAGCTGATGAGAGGCCCAATGCATGCGTATGACTCTCGTAGATGACTCAGAACACAGCAGGCTGAGCGGTGGGTTTGATCCACCCAGAAGCGATGCTGGCCGAGCACCGTGGGCTGAGAAGGCTTTGTTGTGGGAAGCTGATGAATTCCTAGTCCTGGGCCAGATTTTTAGGCCTATAGCCCATGCGGGATTGACGCATGGTAATAATTGGGTTTGGGCCCAAAGAAGTCTACCTCCAAATGTTTGTGTTGCCCAGCGTATGCATTGTGGACTAAAATTAAGTTGAGCTAAAAGTCTAACACAAACAACGAAAAAGGTCTGCATAATAACATTCTCAGACATTTTTTATAGAATTACATAGTACAACATATATGTCCACAGCACGCACGCACACTCGTCCCTAGTATTTAGGTTTATTATGCAAATCCAAACTTGTGCAACGGATGATCGATGAGGTGTCATCTTGTGGCTGCATGGCTATATTAAAAGTGTCTCCCTTTCGATAATCATCGAGCTTCAAAACACAATAATATTTACTACCGTGCATCCAAAATACAATATATTTGTGCGTTTTGTATTCCTCGCAGTGTAGCCTACAAATCATGACGAATGTGACTACATTTTTGATATAAAAAAACTAAAAAAATAAAATAATGACACAAAGGTCCCCACGTGTCATACATTTATAAGAAATTTGGCCTGCTTTTTGTATTTTGGTTTGGCTTCCATCTAAACAAATATACTTATGTCTGACGGGACTAAATGTCAGGTACCTACATCAGATGGGCTGCCTCTTGTATGGGCCACGGCCCGGTCGGCATCATGACAAGCCCCCAGGAGGAGCTACAAGAGGAAGGAACGAAGGGATGATTGGAGATCAACCAAATTATCGGAGAGATTATCGTGTTGTGTGTGGAGAGAGAGGTGTGAGAAAGAGAGGTGACCTTGCCGGCGGTCGCTACCGTGTATCCGGTGTATCTAGTACTTGAATTGAGGTCCTGTTTGGTTCCTAGGGACTAATAAAAAAAGTCCCTATAAGAGAGTCTTTTCGGGGATGATAGAGAAAAAGTCTCAAAAAGTCCCTCCCTGTTTGGTTTGGTAGGAACTAAAGGGACTTTTTAGTCCCAAGGACTAAAAAGTCCCTAAACCAAACAGGACTTTGAGTGTTGTTAGTGAATCCAAGGGGTTGCTAGCAGGTGGTATCAGCTCCGTCGATTCTAGGCACCATGGATCCCGAGCTGCAGTGCACGCCGAGTTCAAGAGGAAGCTCGGCGAGATCGGACTTCCGGATGGAGCAGCGCTGGGCGCGCTGGGAGCAGCGGGCGCCGTCGTCGAGCTCCGCATCGGCGGCATCAAGCGGCCAGCGGCGCGGACGGAGATCGTCGTCGCCCGACAATTGGGGCGGGTTGTTCGAACCCGCTCGCCCTGGAGGAGCGCATCCTCCACCCCCGCCGCCACCGACTCGGCCTCTCCTCCACCGGTGAAGGAGCGGCAGGATCTGTGCTGGTTCCAGACAAACCGGGGAGGGCTGTTCGAGCCGCCAACCCACACCTCGGAGGAGAGCAACCTCAACTTCACGAGAGCCGCGTCCACCGGCCAGATCCGCGTCGACCGCGGCCAAACCAACTCCGTTGTCTCCTCCGACTCCGACGCCTTCCCGGCCATCGAGTACACCTCCGCCGACGTTGAGTCCGCCTGCCTCACGCCCATGGCTTCCTCCGCCATCTGGGAGATGGAGCCCCAGGAGTTCCCGCTTCAGATCCCGGAGCGCGAGGAGGTGGTGGAGGTGGACGAGCACGTCCTCCCATCCACCGGCGGTGATGTGTTCAAGGTCATCGTCTCGCGCTCGGCCGCATCTCCCTCACCCGGGCGCCCTCTCCGCTCCGCATCAGCCCACAGCTTCGCCCGGCGGTGGCAAGCTCCCCCTGCTGGCCTCGGTTCAACCAACGCGGCGTGCTCCTCTGCTTCACAGTCCGCGGCATCTCCCTCCATGTCCGCGTCCGGCTCGCCGACCGCGGCGTTCTCTGCGTCCGCCTCGACCGCCCGAGCTTGGCGTGTTCCTCGACTCCGCCCGTCCGTGGCGAGCTCCACCGCGCCCAACGCAGCCGCCCGACCATGGCGACTTCCTCCACGTCCGCCTTGGATCCGCCCTTCTCCAGTGACACGCTCCCCGCTTCAAACACGCCGTCCCCACGCGGCGTTCCTCCCAAACTTCACGGGGAACCTGCAGCTCCCCACGCCCACGACCGCGGCCGGATCCCCGGACGCCGCCCGGCGCCGCGCCCACTCGTACGCCACGTCAAGCTCCGGGGCCGCCTCCGACTCCTTCGCCTCCATGCCTTCCACCGCGTCCGCGACAGCGATGCAGAGCGCGCTCGTCCCGATCTCGCACGTTCCAGTGGACACCGAGGGGCTGGGTGCCAGCGGCCGCGTCCATGGTTGCCGCCACGCTGCAGCACCAGCTCTCCTACCACCACGACCATGGGATGCGGCAACGGCTTCACCAATCCCTACTCCAGCACCGGAGCATCCTCGGCGGCTGCGGGCGGCTTTGCTTGTAGCAAGCCATGTGCTCCCTCCGTTCATGCGGTGAAGCGCACCCGAGTACCGACCACCAAGCGTTCGATGCAAGTCCAGAACAGCTTTGATCTCAGGGTATCATCATCTACAGCTGTGAGAACTCTTGGGAAGCTTGACCAAATGCTGAAGAGGTACATCACCAACTTTACACATGCATACTCCATTGGTGTTATGTTCTATTCAGCATCCGAGATACATGGTGGTCAGAAGGTGTTTGGGAGATTGTTTAGTCATTGCCTGGTGCAATTCTGGTTCTTCTCAGCTCAAGTGGTTATCAAAGCTCCATGGTCACCATTTATGTTGATTGAGATCAAGGGTAATGTAGTCCATCTCAGGCCAATCCCTTGGCGATTTTTCTGTGGTTATGCAGCCCCTGTGTACTTGGAGACATCACTGTCAGTGTATATTATGCTTACGGACTCTACACAGCTCAGTTTTGGTTTATGGTCGCCATTCTATCTGGGTTGGCCTTCTGTGCAGAGTAGCGGAAGCGTGGTGCAAATCGTTGTGTGGCCAATACTTATGCATGAGATTTCAGCTGCTAATATGGAACATTTTCTGGTTTCAGTTCAGCATAAGGCCGAATTATTAAATCCCGATGCAGTTTTTCTCAAGCTGATAAGTGGCTTTCCTGTGGTACTTAATACCAGAGAGCTATGTGATCAAGTGTCAGCCCCTTCTGAGTACAAGGCCCAGCTGTATGAGTGTTGCTTTGTTGATATTGGCTGGAAGTTGCAGAGAACAGTAGAAGTATACCTTGTGCATCTTATCATTGACAAAAGAACTGGGCTGCTACTTGATATTTGGGGCCTGCTTATACTACCTGCATACATTCGCCAAGGAGTGTTTCTGGTGGACAGTATACATGTCCTGGTGGCCACTGTTGGTTTACTCAGGATTGGACTGCATTGGTACACTACTCGTAAGGTTTTGGTCACATTTTCTTTCGGTTTGCCTGCTGTGCAGTACAGGCCTCCATGGCCACCACATCAGATCAATGGAGATGACGCCCAACTCAAGTCTTTTTGCAACAGTTACAGTTATACAACTCCTGTGTTCTGGACTATATTTCATTCTCTGTCAATGATGGTTACTGGTTCAATGACTTCCAAGGTGGATGTCCAATGGCTAGTGGCAGATCATGACCAGTTACCTTTCTGCAATTCACAGTGTACTGTTGCAGGACTTTTCTTGTTCCAGGTCATTTGGCTACTCACTGCAATTGTGCTCCCAACATATTCTGTACAGCTGAAGCGTGGTGGGCTCACTAAGTTTGATTCCCTCCTGTTGAGCAGTATCTCTCCAGAAAAGAAGCACCAACTGCTTCGTTCCAGTGATGGTAAGCTATTGGTTGGTGGAGTTGCTAGTCCAATATATGCAGATACTATCATCTGTGTCAGTTTTGGTGCAATAGAAGTACGAGATTATCCTTATGATATACTCTTGAAGCCCCCTTGGCTGCCTCCTGTGCTTCTACATCTCACTCATGCTGGTGCTATTCTGCGGCCGATGCAATGGCCATCTTCATGCTGCTACGAAGTTGACAAGAAGTCCAAGTTCCTCCTATTTTGGGTTTCAAATCATGGTCTCAAGTTCAACTCTACTCCCAAGCTAGGGGAAGCGGCTTGGGGGCAAGCCGCCTTTCAAGGGGAGGGGAATGTCAGGTACCTACATCATATGGGCTGCCTCTTGTATGGGCCACGGCCCAGTCGGCATCGCAGCAAGCCCCAGCAGGAGCTACAAGAGGAAGGAACGAAGGGATGATTGGAGATCAACCAAATTATCAGAGAGATTATCGTGTTGTGTGTGGAGAGAGAGGTGTGAGAAAGAGAGGTGACCTTGCCGCCGGCGGGTCGCTACCGTGTATCTAGTACTTGAATTGAGTGTTGTTAGTGAATCCAAGGGGTTGCTAACACTAAAATTGTTGCTATTGACCTGATTTGTAGACGTTCGGTTGCACAGATACACTGAGACAGAGCAAGTTGGGCTGATGGACAACAGCTTGCAGGTACTCGCTTCTCCCTGACAAGCAGGGGCACAACTGAGCAGCGAAAGCAGAGGCTTCACACGAACGGCAAGCCGGAAAACACAACCGTGACTATGGACTCCTCCACGGAGATGCGAGAACAAACTGTCACCGATCTAATACTAGGAACACGAATTGGTAGCTAGGACTGGATAGTTGGAATTGGATACTCGGACGACGAATTGCTCGTCTCCGCCGGAGCCTGCGCCGAGTGCTCGGTCCTTCTATTTCAGAGTTTGTATCCAAAGACGAGTTTCAGTTTACAGCAGTAGCGTATATATAAGCACATTACATTGTCTCTATGGCCCGATATACTCTGGGTTGGGCCGCCGACTACGAAGTTCTCTTGCGTCTTCAGACTCTGGATCCTGAGCAGGTGCGGCCTGAGTCGATTCAGCAGCAGCTGGCGTAGGAGCAGAGCTGGTGACACTAACGGCCATGAAGATGGAGAAGACAGAGAAAACATGAAAAACAAACTAGCTGGGAATACCTCATCTCTTATTATATCCATATCCCAATGTTGACTAGTATTGTCCACATAACAAATAGTTGGAGTACATCTCAAACAACAAGCAGGGTAACCCAAGGAGGTGATGATGTGGTAATAACAACCAAAATAGGTAAACACAACATACACACAGTAGGTTCAGTCTCAAGATAATTCATATATAGCAAGCCAAATCACTGGCTGGGTAGGAATCAGCAGCAGGCGAGCAGGTTGCGCATGCGGCATATACATATCTCCAAGCTAGATGCAGGAAGGAAATTGATATATAATGACTGAAATCAAATCCAAATGAGCTGATCTGAGATATGGTGATTGGAGTGTCATTGGGGGACCTTGCCCTCATATGGGCTGGGCATGATAGTGAAATGTGAATCCATTATGCATACATGAAGAGCCTGCACCTTAATTAATCCAGCACGATCAAACACTCCTCCTCCTCCTCTATGGGCCTGCATGCATTAAACAGGAGGGGACACATTCATGATTCGTGAGCAAGTAGTACTAGTGCGCTTATACTGTCATGAAAAGAAACCCAACATTCATGGTTAGAGAAACTTTACCTAGGCTGCCATCCGATGCCCAAGTAGAACTTTGGGCATGTCGGGAGATCATCAGCAGCTTTTCGGAACACGCCCATGATCAGCTCCACCTCAGCCTTTTGTTTACCATTCCTTGCACCCCATTTAGCTGTCTCGTAGTATGACCTCTGTGCTACGATTTCCTTGAGTTGTGGGAGGTGCTGGAGCCCACCAGGTGCTGCCTTGTCCCAATCATAATCGTCAAATACTAACGTCAGCTCCCGAAGCTCAGGCATAGCCCCTGCCTCAAATGACAGTAAGGAAATACAGTCGCAGTTGAACTCAAAATAGTTGACAGATGCAAATCCCATGGAACCTCTTATCGCGATCCTTTCTGTCACAATGCCTGTGATCCGTAGGACAAGTCTGAGCAGGGACGGTGCCCCTGTACCAATGATGTCAAAGTCTTCTTGGACCATTTGCTTCACCCCAAGACCCAATTCATGAAGGTTCTGAAGATGGCCGACCCACCTAGGAACTCTAAAGAAGGTGCATTTGTTCATGTCGAGCTGCTCAAGGTTGTGGATGTTAGTTAATCTGTTGCGTCTAAATGTAATCTTTCATTCTAGTTAGTTAGCATTGGAGTTAGTTGGAGGGAGATATGATCGGTGACATGCCTGATCGTATACTACCCGGAGTCAGAGTTTGATCGCGTCGTGACCTGCCTGGCGCATGAGGCGTGAGCGCCACGGAGAATGGTGGCACGCACCAGCTCGGCATGGCGCGGGAGTCTGTAACGATCGAGTCTATAAATAAAGAAGTCAAGGGTCGTAACAAGCTGCGAGATTTGCAGCAACATATCGTTGTTGTCTTGTGCATTGTTCATCTTCCAGTTTACATCCACTCGCCGAGGTTTGTGGTCACCACGACACCGTTCGTCGTCGACGTTCCAGCGCGCGTTCCAGCGTGATCTCGACGTTCTCGTTCCAACAAGTGGTATCGGAGCCGAGGGAGACGCGTTCGGTGGCGGTGAGAGGTGGTAGAAGAGGCAGAGCAAGACCGTCTATCTCGTCGGAGAAGAAGGAGTTCAGAACGAATCTGTGGTCACCATGGGCGACATAGACAAGGACGCGACGGAGAGGGCTTTCAACCAGGCGGCCGGGAACCTCTCATGGCCGATGTTGACCCGTGCCAATTACCAAGGTTGGGCCTCTCACATCCAGTGCAATCTTGAGGGCTTGAACCTTTGGGAGGCCATCGAGAAAGGAGAAAAGAGCGAGAGGCGCAAGGATCGTCTTGCGCTTGGCGCTATGCTTCGTGGTGTACCGCAGGAGATGCACTCGCTGTTGCTTAACAAGAAAACAGCGAAAGAAGCTTGGGAAGCAATCAAGACAATGCGCCTCGGGGCAGATCGGGTGAAGGAGGTGAACGCACAGAAGCTCTTGGCCGAGTTTGAGTCGATCGCGTTCAAATCTGAAGAAACCATCGAGGACTTTGCCATCAGGATCACCAAGCTCGTTACTGATCTTCGTGGTCTAGGGGAAGAGAGCGTCACGGATGAACGTATCGTGAAAAAATTCCTCCGTGTCGTGCCACCGAAGTATGGGCAGGTAGCTGTGAGCATCGAGATGCTCAAAGATCTGAAGAAATTGACCATTGAAGATCTGATCGGCCATCTGAGGGCGGCCGAGGAAAGGATGGAGCCAACGGTGGAGCAAGTTACGGAGAAGGCCGGGAAACTCCTCTTGACTGAAGAAGAATGGGCGGCTAAGAATAAGAGCCGCATAGTGTCTGGATCATCCACCTCAAAGAAGGGAGGAGGGGAAGACGGGCACCAGTTCAAGAAGGAGAAGCACTGGAAGCCGCGTGGCAAGGATGCTGGCGGTGACTCACGTGACAATCGAGACAATGGACTCACGTCCATGGGGACACCACGTCGAAAGGGAACATGTCGCCGGTGCGGCATATATGGGCACTTTGGCTTCGAGTGCAAGAAAAAGCAAAAGAAGCAAGAAAGACAAGAGGTTGCTCATCATGCGAACGCAGATGGGGAGAACGGAGCACTGCTGGTGGCTCGCGTTTGCAACCTGGCACGATCAACTGTGCAAGGGGGGCACGGTGTGTTTCTCAATCAAACACGTGTCTTCCCATCAGAGTATGAAGCCGGGAGTTGGGTGCTGGACACCGGAGCCACGAATCATATGACTGGCTGTCGGGAATCACTGGCATCCCTCGATGAGACGGTGAAGGGAGCGGTGAGGTTTGGAGATGGGTCCAAGGTGGAGATCTGCGGAGTTGGCGCGGTCACGATTGCCGGGAAGAATCAAGTCCACCGTGTACTCACCAAGGTATATTACATCCCCTCACTACGTTGTAACATTGTGAGTCTTGGCCAGTTGGAGGAAGCAGGCTGCCGAGTAGAGATCGATCATGGCGTGATGACAGTGTTTGAGCGTTCCAATGGTGTCCTGAGTGTTCTAGTAAGAGCCGAGAGGAAGGATCGCCTCTACACGTTGAAGCTCAACCTCACTGTACCTGTCTGTCTATTGTCAAAGATGGATGAGGCATCGTGGCTGTGGCACGCACGCTACGGTCACTTGAACTTCCGGTCGCTTCGAGACTTGGGAGTGAAGAAGATGGTGGAAGGGCTTCCACTGATTCAACGAGGAGAGCAAGTATGCGATGGATGTGCACTTGGCAAACACCACCGCACCCCGTTTCCTCGTGCCTCGGCGTACCGTGCAGATGAGAAGTTGGAGCTGGTTCATGGAGATCTGTGTGGGCCTATCACGCCGGCCACACCGGGCGGCAGGCAGTATTTCTTGTTGCTTGTTGATGACAAAAGCAGATACATGTGGTTAGACTTGCTAAAGTCAAAAGACCAGGCGTTCGAGAGCTTCAAGAAACTGATGAAGGCAGCTGAGTCTGAATGTGGGAGAAAACTGAAAGCATTCAGGACTGACAGAGGAGGAGAATTCAATTCGGGGGTGTTCACGATCTATTGCAATGAGCATGGGATCAAGAGGAATACCACTGCACCATTCACTCCACAACAAAACGGGGTAGTCGAGCGCAGAAACCAGTCAGTAGTAGAGATGGCTCGATGTTTACTGAAAAGTATGCAGGTACCCGGGAGGTTTTGGGGAGAAGCAGTAGCAACGGCAGTATATCTGTTGAATCGAGCACCCACGAAAAGCTTGGATGGTATGACTCCGTTTGAGGCTTGGTTTGGCAAAAGACACGAGTACGACACCTTCGACGTTCGGGTGCCGGTGCTATGCAAAACGAGTTGGTCCGGGCATCACGAAGCCGTCGCATGACATCGGTGCACGGGGTATTTCTTGGCTATGAGCCAGGAACAAAAGCCTACCGTGTTTATGATCCAGCTAACAAGCGATTGATGATCTCCAGAGATGTGATCTTCGATGAGAAGAGGAGTTGGAGTTGGGGGGTGAGTGGCACAGCAGCGGCTGAAACAGGAGAAGACATAGCGCCAACGTTCACTTATCCTGACGAGTTTGAAGAAGATGTTACTGTAGCTGGTCCAACAACAGAAGATTCAGCGGCTGATTCAGACAATTCAGTCGGTTCTGATTCATCGGTTCAGCCTGATTCGCCTGTTCCATCAACTCCATCTCACCTGGGTGGTGGTAGTACATCATCCCCAACATCAGTACAGCCTGGAGGCAATTTGATTCAGTGGGCAACCCCGCCCACGGGAGGCTCTGAAGATTCAGAGGGAGCACCATTGCGGTATCGTCTGTTGCCAGAATTATTGGACTCAACCGAGCCAGTGCAGCTAGAGTACAGTGGTGTATGTCTAATAGCTGCAGATGAGCCAAGCTCAGTTGAGGAAGCTCTTACAGAGAGGTGTTGGAGAAGAGCAATGCAGGAGGAGATGCAGGCAATAGAAGAAAACAACACATGGGAAGTGAGCACACTTCCAAGAAATCAGAAGGCCATCGGCCTCAAGTGGGTGTTCAAGGTTAAAAAGGATCCCGAGGGCAACATAGTGAAGCACAAAGCTCGTTTAGTAGCAAAGGGCTACGCGCAGGTTCAAGGTGTGGACTTCGAGGAGGTGTTTGCACCAGTGGCCAGAATAGAAACGGTGAGGGTGCTGTTGGCTTTGGCAGCTCAAGGCGGTTGGGAAGTTCACCACATGGACGTCAAGTCTGCATTTTTGAATGGTGACCTATCTAAAACTGTTTATGTGAAGCAACCTCCTGGTTTCGTGGTTGGGACTGGTGACAAAGTCTTGAAGCTCAGGAAGGCCCTGTATGGATTAAGACATGCACCGAGAGCCTGGAATGAGAAGCTTGATCAGGAGCTGTTAGCTCTTGGGTTTGTGAAAAGTAAAATGGACCATGCTCTATACAGAAGAAGCAGCAGTCAGTCCTTTCTTGTTGTAGGAGTTTATGTTGATGACTTAATCATCTCTGGACCCTCCAAGGGTGACATCGACGTGTTCAAGGATGAGATGATGACAAGATTCAAGATGAGTGATCTGGGTCTCCTCAGTTATTATCTGGGAATCGAGGTAAAACAAGATGGAGAAGGGATCATGATCAGTCAGAGTTCCTATGCAAAGAAGATACTGGAGAATGCCAGGATGGCAGGGTGTAATTCTTGTGATACACCTATGGAACAAAGACTGAAATTGTTTAAAAGCAAGGAAGGTGAAGCTGTTAAGGTGACAGAGTATAGAAGCATAATTGGGAGTCTTCGGTATATTGTGAACACCAGGCCGGACATAGCATTTGCAGTCGAGGTGGTGAGCAGATTCATGGAAGCTCCTGGTAAACAACATTGGGTTGCTGTTAAACGTATCTTGAGATACCTGAAGGGCACTAGTAGCTATGGATGCAAGTATGTCAAAGGTGCTGAGCTTAAACCGTTGTTGCTTGGCTTCAGTGACAGTGACTTTGCGGGTGATGTCGAGGACAGGAAGAGTACTACAGGAGTAGTATATTTCCTCGGTGGCAACATGGTTACTTGGGCATCGCACAAACAGAGAATTGTGGCTTTGTCATCGTGCGAAGCTGAGTATGTGGCAGCAGCAGCAGCAGCCTGTCAAGGAGTATGGCTAAGTCGACTCATTGCTGACATGTTGGGAGTGAAAGAGGCACCAGTGAAGCTGTTGATGGACAATATGTCCGCGATCGCGCTGAGCAAGAATCCCGTGTACCATGACAGAAGCAAACACATCGATACGAGGTATCATTTTCTTCGTCAGTGCATCGAGGAAGGGAAGGTGGAGGTGGATCATGTGGGCACAGCGGAGCAGCTGGCAGATATCTTCACGAAGTCGCTCGGGCGGGTTCGGTTCATCGAACTAAGGAGTGCTCTTGGTGTCGTGAGCATGCAACAGGATTAGGGGGTGATTTGTTAGTTAATCTGTTGCGTCTAAATGCAATCTTTCATTCTAGTTAGTTAGCATTGGAGTTAGTTGGAGGGAGATATGATCGGTGACATGCCTGATCGTATACTACCCGGAGTCAGAGTTTGATCGCGTCGTGACCTGCCCGGGCGCATGAGGCGTGAGCGCCACGGAGAATGGCGGCACGCACCAGCTCGGCATGGCGCGGGAGTCTGTAACGATCGAGTCTATAAATAAAGAAGTCAAGGGTCGTAACAAGCTGCGAGATTTGCAGCAACATATCGTTGTTCTCTTGTGCATTGTTCATCTTCCAGTTTACATCCACTCGCCGAGGTTTGTGGTCACCACGACACCGTTCGTCGTCGACGTTCCCAGCGTTCCAGCGTGATCTCGACGTTCTCGTTCCAACAGTGGAAAGGTGGGGAAAGTGAGCTCAACGCATCAGCGCGCCAAGCAACTCCATCACAGGACACATGTAGTTTTCTGAGGTTGCTGAGTTTCTCAATAGAAGTACTTAGAGCTTCCATACATGCTGCCTTTTCCAATGGTGGACAGGACACCCCTTGGCGAAAATAAAACTCAAATCTGACAAAGCTGTAAGCTGACCCATGCCAATAATATCTTCGCGTGAGTTTATTACAAAGTTATGCAAAGTGTGGAGCAATTTCAACTTTCCAATATTCTCCACAGTTAACCAGAACACCCCCGAGTGCCATGGTCCAAGTAGATGGCACAGGTGTGGCACATCGGCAACATCTAATGCAATGTTCGTACCAATGAAATCCAAAGTCTGCAAAAGTTGTAGTCCCCGTATTTGACAAGGCAACATGAAATTTCCTCTAAATTTTAAATACCTCAGCTGTGATAACTGGTTGATACAAGTCATGTCAATTTTACTCCGATCACAGTAGTTTTGAAGGAATAGTACTCGTAAAAACTTGAACTTAAACTCAAGCAGCACAGGTGTAAAACAGGATCCTGCAAGTATGGTAAGGGAACGGATTTGTGATAGATTCTGGCTGATGGTTATAGGCACTTCATTATCAACAATATTTAGTCGGCGAATTACCTCATCTTGCCCTTCTGCCGCTGCTTCTGGATCATTTACCAAATGCAGAAACTTATCTTCCTTACATCTCCTCTCAATCAAATCAAGTAGCATGTCATGTACTCTGTAGTTTGATACCTTAAAATTGTACTGATCATATTTAGGCTGAATCATGCTCCTATTAACCAACTCATTGAAATAACTTTCGGCGACATCCCATACATCTTGTCCGACAAAATTGCTAACAAAACCTTCTGCCACCCATCGCCTCACTAGCTCAACTCTTTCAATTATATGATCCTCTGGGTAAGAACCGAGATAAAGAAAGCATGCCTTAAGATGACGTGGGAGATTCTTGTAGCTAAGATCTAAGATATACATCATGTCTTCATATTTGGAGTTTGTTGCAGACTTAGTGTCTAGTGAATTCTTGATGTACTCCCACTGTCCTTCCAATCTTATTGGTTGGCAAGCTAACATACTAGCCATTGTAATGATTGCAAGTGGTAGACCACCGCACTTCTTCAAAATTTCACATGAAGCTTTCTTGAGCTCAGTAGGGCAACCATCTTCGGATCTAAATATTCTTCCAAAGAATAGCTTCCTCGAGTCTTGCTCACTTAGATGCTTCACATTAAGAATGCATCCATGGTTGTGGCAACATGATCTAGCCACATTGTCATTTCGTGTAGTTATTATAACCCTGCTAGAATGATTACTTTGTGGGAAAGCACATTGAATGGCATCCCATGCTTGCGTATCCCACAAATCATCAACTACAATGAAGTACCTACAAAAGTGCAAAAGCTGAACTTAATATATGTAATTAGCACTTCTACTTTATGAAAGAACCAACCATATATAAATTTCGTGAAATTGTAATAGAAGATGCCATAATCTATACATATAGGGTTCTTCTTTGCCTACATGTATATGCTACAAGTCAAACATTGATGTGATACTGTAAGCAAATATTTAAGAAGTTTAAACAAGTATAATCAACATCTATATAATTAATTACTGTTACATGCGCCATTTCAAGTAGTATTAAGATGTCAAAACATGTATAACTGAGGTCTTAGCCCTAGGTCATCTGAAGCCACTGCCTCGTGGGAGTATGCCCCTCCCCTTTTCTTCTCCCAAGTCCCTACACTGGTTTTAGATGTGGGAATAAACCCAACAATTATCGCCCTATATTTAAATCTTTTTTTGTTTATTTAATTAAAAAACTGTGGGCTAAATTTTGTTTAGGAACTCATAATTATCTTAACTAGGTAGCATTATTTGCCTAGGAACCTTTGTGGCTGTTGTTAAATTTAAAAACTAGGAAAAAAGTACAATGACCTGAAGATGAGTCAATACAAAAGTTTCCACACTGAAGTTTGATTATTTTTTTATCTGTACACTATATTTATTATATTTTTTTGCATTGAGGAGCAAATTATCTTCACAGATAAATCTAAATGGTATAGACAAATTTTGCCAAATAATTAAGAAGCTTATATTATAAAGTAGTTCCAAGATGTTAATCCTTCTAAATTAATTAAAGGAAAAGCATCGATAGTGTCTACCTCTTATGTTGTAGATGTCCTCGGAGGTTGTTGATAGGATCTTGCAATTGGCAAGGATGAGAGTACGTTTGCAGCCCGAATTGTTTTAGCAAGCTGTTGAATAGTTCTATGATTTGTGGCTTTTGAGAGACAGATATAAACGCCTTGCATTCAAATTTGCTTCCAACCTCACGATACACCTCATTGGCAAGAGTGGTCTTTCCTATCTCTCCAGATCCTACTATTGCCATAAACTTCAATTGTTTGCCTTCATCCATTGCCCAGCTGACAAGGTCATCCTTTTGGGACTGAATTCCCACTAGGTTTGCCGACTCCTTGTAGAGGGCCGACATGCGAGGATCAATAACTACAGGGGTAGTAACCGATATGCACTTATCAAGCTTGTAGCTCTTTTGGCGTTTGTTTGCTTCCATGATTTGGGTCTTGATCTTGTGGAACTGATCTGCTATGCGACGACGGTCCCAGAAAGTTCTCAGGTACTCTGACGCTTTCTGAAGGATCCCCATATCGTTGTCGTCTTTTTCACCAAAATGATGCATGTAGTCTGTTAGAAGATTTGGGCTTTTGGCCCAAATATTTCCAAATATAAATCCCAAAGGCCCACTCACACATGCATGGCATGGTGGGGGCTTTAGTCCCACATTGCTCAACTAGGAGGAGTGAAGCCAACTTAAATAGGAGAGTGGTCTTCATCTTGTTGAAGCAATTGATGAGAGGAAAAAAAAGGAAGAACACACACAGGCCGCGGGCGGGCGGGCGGGCGGGGCGTGGCGTGGCGAAGGCGCGCGCGCGCGACATGCGCGTGAATGGTCCTGCCATTCTTCGCCCTCGTGCTTCTTGTGGTGTGGCTTTCTTTTGCTACTCGAAATTTTTGCATGCATGGAGAAAATTGCGCCGTCCTATTTGGAAGGTCCATTTAGGAAAGCAATTATTCTCGTATTATGGCAATAACCCTAACGGTGCTCTATTGCCTTAATCTTTGTGATTGACGCGGCAATTACTTGCCTTATTAGCTGCGTTGCGTGTATAAATAGAGGGGCGAGACGTCGCCCACGACTACCCGAGAAATCATTCTCTTCCAGTACCATCGCCCCTGCGCCGCCGCCGTCTTCCCCATCCCGTCGCCGACGTGCCATCATCGTCGGGAGAGCAGGCTCGAAGCCTACGTCTCTCGTGTCCCTGCACGGGCAGGGGGCGTATTAGGTTTTTGGGAAGCGCCGTCGCGACTGCTCACTGGACGTCTTCTTCCTCTCCGTCGGTCTCCATCGCCGGTCTGCTTCGTCTACTTTGCGCTTCTAGCGCCGACAACCCCAACGTAAGAATGTCGATCCTTTCCCTTCTGTTCGTCCTCTTGTTCTTGCTGTTGCTAGCACTAGATTACCAGCGTTTGTCTAGTTTCGTAGTGCTAGTGATGAATCATATATTTCTGATACATGTTGTAGATCTTTTTCTTATTGTCGGAATTAATTATTGCGTCACTGAATTGCTGTTATTTCCAACATAGTCATCAATGTATTCTTCGATTTTATAGGAGATCTCTATTATATCTTTCCTCCAATTCTTTGACTGTGGGTCGAGTTCGTCGGCGTTGTCCATGGTCTCAAGGATAGCATCCATCTCACTGAGCTCATGCCGGAGGAAAATCACATCTTTCGGCAGGTCCTTGATCTTCTTGTACTGATCGCCCATGAGGGTGGTGAGCTTGGTCAGGACCGGCTTTATCACCCCCATGGAGACACTCACCACGGCAGCTGCTGCCATATTGCTCAGCCAAATTAAACATCAACAACTAAGTCCTCGCTCCAGTAGCTTGATTTGCTTGCGCTTGGACAGGGTGATGATTCTTCTCATCTTCTGTGCTACCGTGTCCCATAATAAGCTCCTAAAGTCTGGTCCTGCAAAGAACAATGAATGTGGTTTTGGCGCATAAGAATCGGATCGATCTGTGCTTATGTTGAGACATGTACATGCACGCAGCTGGTTTCGGGGCTGTTTGGGCTCACCGGTGCTTGCTCAAACTAGTTGATATCTGAACTGAGAGTCAGAGCAGGTTGCCTATGAAGTGGCTGCAGGAAGATGCAGCATAGCTAGTGCCTGCAAGAGGAGCCAAGAATCAGTGCAACGGAAGGACGGAAAGTCTTCTAAATAAAAGAAGAAGTCCAAAACAAAAGGAGACCCAAAGGGATTCGATCAACTAACCGTCGGATCGCAGATGAGCGAAATATAATCACACTAGCTAGCTCACAGATGAGCAGACTCAAAATTAGCTGATCTCCACCTTCCGTTTATAAGGCAGCGAATCTGTGGCTACAGAAACAAATTAAGCCATATAAATGCAGATCCGGCGCACAAAAGTACAAAGAGGATGAGAACCTTGATGCATCAGCAAGGAAAGCACTCACTCTGTTACTCGCCACACTCTCGTCTCTGCAGGTTTTAACTGATTGCCGCACCCGCATGCATGCAGTGCCACTCGCGACTGTGAAATGGCCGGCACAATAGAGCTTCTTGGGTTAGGAAGCGGCAGCTCGGTCGCGGCAGACTCTATCTGTATGAGTGTTAATTTGCGGGAGAGCTGAAAATAATTGAGGAGTTACCGGTAAATCGAAACGCGCCCAGACCGGCCAGAGGATCGAGCTGATTTTGCGTTCTGATCAGCCCCCAAATAAAGCTGCAAACACTGTTATATTAATAAGAAAAAAAGCTACCAACCCGTACGTGAATGAAAGAAAAGAATGCAACGGATTGTAGTGGGGAGGAAACTACCGAGAAACTTGTACTCGTAGCCGGCGAGGACCCCAAAAAGGTCAGCCTAACATGCGTCCCACTCCCAACGCCGTGCATACTTTTCCCTCGTAGCTACCTAGATTAACTAAGAATTTCTTTGGCATAGTTCCAGCTATATGGTTCCTTTGGTAGAGTATGTAGCTGTTGTCGTTTCTTACTTCTTATTACTGATCGATCGATGCACGCGCAGTAGATTAAAAGGATAGTATATGGGACATAATTTGAAGCAGATTAGGTACTTAACGGGCGTTTGGGACTGCTTCACTCTTGATTTTGCAGCTCCGTTCCTGCTTGTATTGTTGTCGAACACCTCCAACTCCAAGAACTCCGCTCCAACAAAAAGGTGGAGTTTTGTTGCTTGTGTGCTTAGATTCAGCATGGGTTTGTTTGGTTTATGTTTTGGAGCTGGCCTGGCTAGCCAACTACTCCCTGATCTGTCCTAAATATTTGTTATTTTTTGTTTTCATGTCGTAAGTTTGACTAAATTTATACAAAATATATGCATGCAAATTAAGAAAACGTGGAGGTTCACGAACAACATTCATATCAAAAGGCACAATTTACTCTACACTAACTATTGGAAATCAAAATTGGTAGCAACATATAATTGAAAATCATAGCCCCCATAATAAAACAATTATTGTACGCTAATTAAGTACAATTTTTATACTTCATGCCTCATAAAAATGGAGACACTAATAATTACAAAAAAAATTAAAATTGGAGACTTAATCATGAACAACAATGTGTTGGTAGGTGTCACATGGATTTGCTCATCAAAGTTGAAAAAAATCTACTCTATTCCATACAAGAACTAATTAAAGCATCTCATACTACCAATCAATTAAACCACCTCGTAATTTGCTAGGAATTAAAATGGGCTCATAGACACCAACCTTTTGGAAGGTGGATTCACCACAATTTGGATGCCTTCCTCTCCAAAATGGAGAAACAACTAGAATGAGCATCAACCAATCTAGCCATCAAAACAATTGTGAAACTACAAATTCAAAGGAGTGGATGCTTGTTACTAACCTTAAGGCAAGAAGATCATGCCCATGCTTCAAAATATAAGAGCTTCATTGAGCATTTTGGTGCAGAACGACTGCAACAATGGAGGGAGTGGGGAACCCGCACCTATGCTGGATGAGTGTGCTCAGGATGGGAGAGAGGAGAGAGGAGAGGAAGTCTGCTTTTATACTGCGGTTTATTACTGTCGGCTCCCCCAAAAACCGGCAGTGAAAGTCCACATCACAGTCGGCTCGTGGCTAGAACGCACATCACTGCCGGCTCGTGGCTAGAACCGTTCAAGCCACGAGCCGACAGCGATGTGGACTTTTTTTCGGCGGGCTTTGCCCGCATGAGTGATGTGGACTTTCACTGCTGGTTTTTGGGGACCCCAATCATTTTCTAATTTTGAAGCTTAGAACCGGCAGTGAAGAGTCATCATTGCCGGTTCACTAGAAACTGACACTGATGGTGCCGGCAGTGGATGTCGATCTGTGGTAGAGTCAGGGAGATGGAGCAGGAAGCGGTGGCCAGTGGGCAGCTGGAGATGCGCCATCGACACCAACGTCGACCAGGAGGCCATACGACAGCAGGTCAGGGCGACAAAGTTGGCGGTATGGCGAAGGGCAGGGCAGCAGTGGTTGCGAGGGCACGAAGGCATCAAACCCTGCGCGCGGGGTGACCGGACGCCTGACCTCTTCAGCGGGCGTGGGAGTGGGAGGGCTGTGCAATAGACCTGAGCAAACCGAGCCCAGCCCGTGGGCCCAGTCTGAGCCCAATGGGTTTTAGCCCACCCACGAACCTTAGTGGACAGGGCCTGGACAGAGATCTTGCTGCGCAGAAAATTTTTTCTTGGCCCAAACCCGGCCCGAAATTTGTATTTTAGCTATTTTACACTACAAATTGCGCAGGCGGCCCGCCCAGGCCTGGGCCTGGCCCGAGCCCGACCCCAAAAAACAAGCCTAACTCATGCAATGGGGTGGTCATGGGCGGGATTTTTTGGCACGAAAGTACGAAGCATCTGAGATTTTTTTGGCCCGGCCCAGTCCGCAAAATGCCCAGATCTAGTGTGCAATGATCATACTACCCTTGGATGAATAAAATCAACTAAAATGATTTTTTTTGCGTAGGCATCTAGAGGCACTCAGAAGCATCCCGGCCCCGACCACCGTAAAAGCTCTAATGATATATTATCATAAAGGTTTTTTCTAGGAAGCTATGGGCACGAAAAATCCCCACCTAATTCATTCCACTGATTCCGGACAAAGCTGGTCATGGAAGTGATGGCGCCTTGCGCATTCCGTACAAGGGCAAGTATAAAGGTTTTTAATAAACCATCGGTGAAACTGTTCTTGAGTGTACTCGTGTTTTCTCTTGTTGATAGGCTGTAGGTACTAACGCTGAACCTGCTGCGAATAGACGATGATATATTGTCAGCTGTTGCATTGAACAATGTAACGTGCGACACGCAGCGACGAAACAACACGTTTCTTCTTCCTACAGCCTTACTAGTATATCAGGAGTAGTATGGCGAAATAGCAGGACGACGACCATAGTCCAGAGCAGCCACAGTGGCCGATAATGCATTGTGACTCAGCCCAAAGATGCCAAAAGCGCGTAACTGAAAGAAACAAAAAAAAAAAAAAAAAAAAAAAAAAAAAAAAAAAAAAGGCTACGGAGTTGTATAGATCTCGAGAAACTCCGATGCGTGTAATCGTCGATCGGCATGAGGTTGGCCGGCCAGGGCACCGAAAGCCGGGCTTACTAACGTGCATCCACCACGTCATCTACTAGTACTGTGCTCACTAAAATATGGCACCAAAAGCCGCGTCTACATTTGGCCTGTCTAAAACAAGACACCGCTCTGGTTCATCCTTGCAACTGATGCTTCCGGTATAAACGCGTCACTGTAAATATCTGATCCACACATTTGGTGCACGCATCATGGAAGTCCGAAAAAACGGAGATACTAATAATGTGTTCGGCCTCAACCCAAAGCTGCCAACGCGTGCGCACTTTAATGAAAAGAAAGGAAGAAAAAGTAAATTGCAATTGAGTAGTACTACAATACCTACACTATGGTAATTCTAAAAAAACCTACACGTCCTATAGTACTATTGAAAGAGCAGGGGAAACGACCGAGAAACTAGACTCCGAGTAATTAATCGTCGTGTAATAATGTGGTTAGCCAGCCAGGACACCAAAAAGGCGGGATTAACGTGCATGCATCCGCGTCTACTAGTATGGTGCACACTAAAATAATCTGACATTGTATGGACCTACTTTTGCTAAAGGGGCTGCTACACTTTTCGTACTCCCTCCGTTATAAATTATAAGACGTTTTGGTTTCTCTAGATTCATAGTTTCTGCTACGTATTTACATATACAATTATGTCTAGATACGGAAATAAAAACTATGTATCAAGAAATGTCAAAACCTCTTATAATTTGGAAGTATTTGTGAACAATATAATTAAACTAGTACGACGGACAAAATGAAGGTACGCACCACGTGCTGTGCTTTCATCCTTTGCAACTCATACAGCTGGTCACGGACTCACGGTCAACCATTTCTCACGCCTTTATCTAGCCCTCGCTGGCCTCGCATCATCTCGCAGTGACGCGGATTAAATTTTATTGACTTGGTCACTGTACTCACGACAAAAAGTGACCATGAGAGGCCTTTTAAAAATTAGTTGGTGTTAGGTAGGGTATATTGGGATAGAGGTTGGGTGGGTAACAATTCCTTTGCTCAAAATCAAATTTACAAGCATTGCATGCTAGTGGGATTGGTGCTTATTGTCCCTCCCCCGAGCAATGCCGTGAATGTCTACATCTTACCTGTTCATAAACAAATTAGTTAGGAGTTAGCTTTAGTGGTCTGACTGAATCTTATCCTGAATGGTATATCTTAATTGCACATATATTTTTAAGGGCACACACAATGCAGAAACTATTTGTAGTTCCTATCTACTAGGATACACTACTACACAAAACTTAACCGAGGCGGGTATCACAAACGCCTCGGACCAATGGTCACGGTAAATCAATGATTTACCGAGGTGGTTTGATGCCCGCCTCAGTTAATCAAATAAAAAAAAGAAAATTCCATGTACCAGCCCACCGAGCCCATCCACGGGCCCGCTGAGCCCATCCACGGCTGCGGCATCCGCGTCGCGTCGCCGCGCCGCCATCGGGACCGCCCGCCGATCCGCCACCGCGCCGCCGGAGGGAGCTCGTCGGATCCGAGCCAGCATCGGAGGCGGGCACCTCATCCACGGACCTGCAGTGCCAGCGCCGCTGGCCTGGCCCCATCGTATCCGCCTCGCCCGTGCCCTCCACCGTATCCGGCCGCGGCCGAGATAGAGACGCCGAGCTGCTACCGCCGGATCTGCTCTTTGGAGTTGATAAGGATGCGCGTGGCCGCGGGCGTGGATGCGGCACCACCGCCAGACGCCGACCTCGAGGAGAGGCATGCACCACCGCCGTCGTCAGTCCGCCTGCGCCGAGGCGGATCCGGACTCCCCGTGCGGCGCCGCCAGATCCGCATGCACCGTGGCCAGATTCGGCCTTGGCGGGCGCGAGTTGAGCCTCGAGGAGTGGGATGTGTCACCGCCGCCGCCGAGATCCGCCCGCCATGCGGCGCCGTCGGAGCTCGATGGAGAGCGGGAGGGAAAGGCATGCGCCGCCATCACCGGAGATCGAGATGAGAGGGAGTTGTCTGCGCGTGCCGATAGTGGTAAGGGAGGAGCCATCGCTGGTGGGGGAGTAGGAGAGGAAAGGGCATGTGAGGGAGGAGCCGTCGGTGAGGGTGAGAGAGAGAGAGAGCTGAGAGAACGAAAAGTTCCTTTATATATAAGCCCGATATGGATAGTATGGGCCGTGGTTTTTGTGGGCTTGCTGGTCCTCAGCCTATTAACCGAGGCGGGCCTTATAAGTAGCCTTATAAGTGACCCGCCTCTGATAATAAAGGCGTTAGCCAAGGCAGTTAATAAGAGCATCTCCAACAGTTTTGCAAACAGAATTTGCATTCTTCAAATTTGCCAAAAACATGAAAAAGTGACCTCCAACAGTTTTACAATTTGAGTTGGCATTTTGGGCAACTTGGCATAAACTATCCTCAACTTGGCAAATATGCCAAGCTGGAAGGGACTTGGCAAATCCTCTCCTTGCTTGCATGTTGCGTATTGACCGCGAAAATAAAATCATCTCCCTACTTGCATGCTGCACATTGCCTTTTATTTCTTTTTGCCAAACTAAATTTGCAAAACCATTGGAGAACTACAATTTTTTCACTTGGCATATATTTTTGTGACTTTGCAAATCACAAGTTTTGCCAAATACATTTTGCAAAACTGTTGGAGATGCTCTAAGTATTAACCGAGACAGTTGTTTTGCAATGCCCGCCGTGGTTAATCATTGATTAACCGAGGCGGTTGCTAGGCGGCTGCCCTACCACGAATAGCCGAGGCGGGCAACTGGCCCAACCGCCTCAGAACCCATTTTCGAAACGTCTTGTTAAATCTTTTGTGTAGTAGTGATACTGTGTCATGAAACAATCCTCTACAATGTAACTTTTCTGTCACACATGTTACAGTATTTGTCCAATCATTCACCTCTACTCACCCCGGATCCTGTGTTCCTGCTTTCTTCCCCCCCCCACCTGCACCACAAGGGCGCGGTGAGCTCAGCATGCGATGGTGCAACCAACCTGCAGTCTAGAGCTGCGACGCCGGGCGGGATGGACACGACGACATGCACATGCGATGGCGCAACCAACCTACGGTCTAGGGCTGCAGACGCCGGGGTGGGCGGCCACGCGAGTCTCCCACTAGCTGCGCGTAGAGGATCCCCGGTTGCTGATTGGAAAGGAGTGCTTCTTCCCCAATGCGGTATCCTGTGGTTTCCACGGCTTCGTTGCGCGTGTAAACACGGTTTCGAACTTAGAAACGATTTCTATGGGTTTTTTTTTCTCTTCTCTCTTCTTTATTTAAATGGCTTACCACATCAGCAAAACGCCTACGTGGCAAGATAATTAATAGGCATAGAAACTATGCTGGTTTCTACGTTAGGAGTGCTAAAATAATAAAACTAATAAAACTATTAAATTTGATGTGCTGACTGCCCTGGGCAATCTGGTTGTCCCGCGATGGGTTGTGTGTTTTTAGCGCGCGAGGCTATCGATTGGTCGTTCCACATGGGAATGGGAGTGTGCCTGCCAACTTCTCGTAGATCGCACACCCCCTTTGCCTTTGCCTAGATGAAGTGTGACGCTAGCTATTGGCGGTTTGCTGAACCGGCAGCCTATACTAGAGGCTTTTGGTCGTGGTGAGGTTCAGACTTCAGTTCAGTGTGGTGCAA
This sequence comes from Hyparrhenia diplandra, assembly GCA_015847255.1. NCBI lineage: Eukaryota > Viridiplantae > Streptophyta > Magnoliopsida > Poales > Poaceae > Hyparrhenia > Hyparrhenia diplandra. Next base: position 62,654 of record JADLZK010003160.1, read on the forward strand.
TGGATCGGAAGATCTCCACGCCATGAACCTCGCCTATATATGCCATGTGGGCCATTAAGCCGCTCGGCCTAAGCGCAAACTGAATTGACGTCGACTAGGACTGAAATCCCTCTCTAGCTAGGTTTTTTTTTTTTTTTTTTTTTTTTTTTGGGGGGGGGGGGGGGGGTTTCTGTGTCATGCACTCATGCAGGTGGATCCGACCAGGCCCGTGGGCCTGCCTTCTTCCTGGTCCGGCCCGGGTGGCCCGGCCGACAATCTCCGACCGGCGAGCAGCCGGAACCTGGGCTGCCGATACCTTCCAGCGAACCGATGAACCGCCGCGACGCTGCCCTACGGGACATGAACCGTCAACGCTGTGATCCACGAGGCTGCACACTGGTGGAGCTGAGGTCCGATCCATAGTGAGCAAGTGCAGGCGGCAGGCACGCAGCAGCCGAGCAGCGCAGGAAGGCGGCCGAACCGGTGCATGCATTCCTTCTGTCTTGAGCAGCCAACGAGCAGGTACTTCTGTCTGTTTTGTTCTAACGATGCAGTGATGATTAATGTTAATTTAGCCGTGTGAGCTGGTTTTGCTTAATTATCTGATACCGCGCGCGTGGGTCGTCTTCTTCATGCTCAACCTCGTCTACGCCGTCGTCGAGCTGGGGTTCCGCGCCTGGGTCGTCAGGGGCGGCTCCGGAGCGGGCGCCAGGTTATTGCTCGGCCTCCTCATGCTTGCCGCGCTCTGCTCATGTTCGCGCTCGACCGTCGTGTACCTGGTGTGCAAGAGCTACCACCATGAGAGCCTCGACAAAGCCAACATCTCCGACCACCTCGAGGTCTACCTCGGCGACTACGTCCCGCTCAAGGCCTCCGACGTGCAGATGGAGCAGTTCCAGGTCTGATGAATCTCTGAATCTCATGATAGCTTCTTCCTCCTCCTCTGCTTGTTTCTTCCTTTTTCACTCACTGCCTGCAAGTGCAAATCCATTCCATCCTCTGCTTTGCTGCTGGATTTGTTACAAATCCATCCTTCCTCTGTACTATGACCATCCGCAGGCAGTCAGGATTCGGAATCTGTGATTCTACATACGAACAGCAACATGTCATGAACATACTTTTAAATTAGTAGTACTTTCTGGAGAATTGGGAATTTGGATTTGGGTTGGGGACAAGAATAATTGGAATATCTGTATGTACTTGTAAGGCGTGGTGGTTGGTGTAGGATTTGCTCCTCCTTTTAAATTGTGGTAGGCAAACGGAAGAATGAACATATTTTGAATGAATTATTATGAAATGAGGGTAGGTTAATTTCTTTCTCAGGGACAGGGTTCCTTTCCTTATTTAGCCCGGCTGCCCGTGATACAAAGTTGAATTGATTATGCTTATTGATTATATATTATCAGTTATATATGGAGATCTGGAAGTGAGGAGAGATGAGAAAAAGTGAATTGCTTTCACTAATCAATATGCCTTATTCTGATTAATGTCTGATGCGGTAGAGATGTAATTCAGTCATCAGTTGTGTCTATCATATTTACCATTTCAACATTTTCTACCACTGCCGTGCTTGGACTGCAATTAGCAACGGTTGGCTGTGGTTCTCGAAACAATATGTGATTCAGAATGAACTGGATGGTCTATGTCAGCCACATCTACCTTAGTATGCTCTAACATTTACTGCTAGTGCTACCGATCGGCTGTCCTACTCTGCATGTCTTAATCGGCTGTGATGTCGATTACTCGCATTTTTCCATTACTTTCCTTCGTTTTTTGTTTGTGTCAAAGTTAAACATTTTTTCCTTTGACCATCAATTTAAAAAATAGGGAGTTGCTATATCTCTTTCACAAGAAATTTAGCCATCATTTCTTGCAACAACCTGCACCCTAGGATTATCATCCAAGGGTGGGACTAGTCATCACAACAACGCTAATTAAATTAAGCAATCTGGACCAAATACAAGGGCATGCACGACAGTTTTTGGTAACGGGCCCGACTACACCAATGGTTTCGGATCTAACCCGTTAACCAAGTCGGTGCTCATTTGGGATACGTTGCAGCATCTGGACCAATAAACAAAAATTACAGCACTGCCACTGAACCCTCCAGGCACTCAACACACCGTTTGAAACCCGTTAACAGCAAGTATGTGCTCATTTGGGCACGATGCAGCCATCGGACCAACCCTTTAACACAGAAATTACAACTCTGCCACTGCACCCTTCAGTTCCTTGCTTCTGTCCTTGTTCCCGTCCTTGTTTGTCCTCTGTACGATCTGTCGTCCAGACAAAGATGCCCACAATTACTTCTTGTTATGCAATGTACGATCGGTAGGAATCAAAATTTCATATAATCAACACAAAAATTGCAGTTAACTATATTTACAGTTTAGAGTATAACAATTTGCAATCTAGTTATGAAAAGCAATTTGTAGCTTACAGAAAATTCACAAAATTAGAAAAATATGATAGCAGCTCCCCTAGCCGTCGCAGATCCTCGCGCTCAGCAGCCACTTGTACGTCGTCCCCGGGTCGGCCTTCATGCAAATTGTCTGTCTTGGCAGCACCGATCGAAGACGACAATCCGAAAGTGCCTGCATGGTGCATGTATCATATTATTCATTCATACATATCTAGCCAAAACAATGCGATCAACTCAAAATCTGAAGAAAGCAAGCTGCAACTCCTATTCAACGGAAAATGCAGTTCTAGATATTCATAAAATCACATGGAGGAAATTTCTTAGACTACCAGATTGAACAATACAGCTTTGCAGCTTGCATCTTGCGACATTTATTTCAACAGGTTTAAGTGCTGGTTTTACCTAAGACTAGATGTTTTATTTTCCTCAAGTGGCATGACAGTTGCAGACATTTTGTACTTACTAATGACAGGGAGGTCCATTTCAAGGCCTACAAGCTCCACAAGCTTAAAGCCATCCAAGTCTGCAATGTGCACAAAAACAAGATACAGATTTTATAACAAATTTAACAAATAAAACAAGGGACAATAAAACCTAATATATATAAATGTTCCACGGCCTCAGGGCCTACCGGCCCTCTCGGCCTTATATGTTTTGCTCCACGGCCTCGAGGGCCTACCGCCCACTCGGCCTTAAAGCGAATGGCTTACATTCGCTAATGCGCCTTTCGGTGCTAATTTCATATAGGAAATCAACTAATTTCACATAGAAAAAGAGTTTAGAACGAGGGTGGTGTCCTAGCAAAAAGGACAATACAAAGATTTTAACATTTTTAACACAACAAACAAGAGACAATAAACAATTAGTTTACATGGTGGTGTCCTAGCACAAGAAAATTGGTGGTGTCATAGCACAAGACACAAGATACAAACTATAGGTATGTGTTCTCACAAATATAATAAGGGACAATAAAAAAATAATATATAAATGTTCCACGGCCTCAAGGGCCTACCCGCCCTCTCGGCCTTATATGTTTTGCTCCACGACCTCGAGGGGCCTAACGCCCACTCGGCCTTAAAACGAATGGCTTACATTCTTTTAATGTAGCTCTCGGCGCTAATTTCATATAGGATTCAACTAATTTCATATAGAAAAAGAGTTTAGAATGATGGTGGTATCCTAGCAAAAAGGACAAGTTAAAGATTTTAACATTTTTAACACAATAAACAATTTTTTTTCTATAGAAAGACAAGGACAAAAGAGGGTGGTGTCCTAGCACAAAAGACAAGATACATATTAGAACAATTTTACCACAGCAGACAAAAAAGACAATTAACAATTTTTTTTCTATAGAAAAATAAGGACAAAAGAGGGTGGTGTCCTAGCACAAAGCACAAGTAACAGATTTGAACAATTTTACCACAACGAACAAGAGAGGGTGTTGTCCTAGCACAAATAACAAGGTACAGATTTGAACAATTTTACCACAAAGCGGACAAGAGAGGGTGTTGTCCTAGCACAAATAACAAGATACAGATTTGAACAATTTTACCCACAGCGGACAAGAGACAATTAACAATGACAAATTAAATGTGTGTGTTCTCACAAAAAAACAAGTAAGAGATAAAAACATTTCAGTACACGTAAAAAACAAGAGACAATTTTTTTCTATGGAATGACAAGGACAAAGGATAGGTGTGTTTTCTCACAAATAACAAGAAACCTCACTAGGCAATTGCCGATTTTTTTTTTTAAGTTTAGATAACCACCACTAATCTCCCTGCACACCGGCCGCCTAGAATGTAATGATCTTCTTGTTACACCTACAAATAACACATTCTTGTATGTTTGTGCAGGTCCACATCGAAGCGGTTCATGAAATGGAAGATGCAGATTTTTTAATTGAGAAGTGACTTGATTAACCAAAAGCAGTCATCAAGAAAGAAAAAATAGAGTTACTACCAATTTAATCTAAGTGAGAAGACTGGATATTGCACATGCCAAACACCATAATTGCAGTGATTCAAACTTGCAATTTACTACTAATAAACGTGCAATTAGAGAGTGGATACTAACTAGTGGGATCCAAATCAGGGGCTGCAATTTGAGACAACAAACAAAAAACAATGGTTTCAGCAAAAACTAAACAAGTGCTCAAAAGATATATTATACCTCGTGCCCAGTTCTCTTGTCTCTTTAGATGCTCAGAGTTGTAACAGTTTGCCACCGACATATTTGAATCAATGACCTGATTACAGAAGCAAATAATTCATTATTGTAGAAGAAATTGCGGCAATCAGATTTTTTTGTGCAATAGCACCACACAAAAAGATGTTGACAAATCAGATTTGAATCATGCCCAGTTCTCTACAACAACCCGATGCAAACGTCCTCAACACTTTTGTTAAGGTGTTGGCAATGCAGTAGATGGTAGCTTAGAAACAGCCTCAACACAAACATTTTAAGTTATCATCCACACAACCAGTTACAGGTTCCACTACAAAAGTGAGGAGGTTACATCTACCCAAGCAAAACTGCAGCAGCAGTGCTTCAAAACTAACATTTAACATCGTACTACCAGGTTATGTCTTCCTGAGGCTAGGTAGGAACAAGGTTATGGAGTGTTTACTGCCACCCGACACAACTTGTACAACACACTTTGTAGTAAGAGTGTAGCACACCTGGTAGTAAGAGTGTATCAGTAATGCATGTCAAGGATCACAAACTTGGTAAGCTACACCAAGTGCTCGCAAACCATGCTCAACAAGTTTGATAGTCTAGAAATCACAGGACAACCCACTACACACCACCCAGGTCAACAAAGTTGGAAGGATTCTTGTACAAGAATGATTTCCTTACAAATAGTCCTCCCCTGAAAGTAAAAAGGGACATATTGCATATCCTCGACACTAAAATTGCAGTTCTCAATACTTGCAATTTATAGCATTGCTGATTGCAATTATTAATTCCCTGAATGTTTTATTTGGTTTTTTCCCCTCTTCCGCTAGGCGGCGCCTAGGCGCGCTTAAGCGCTCGGCGACGGGCTTCCTCCTGGCCTAGGGGGTGGCGGCTCTCTGTGCGCTAGGCAGTAGGCGGAGCGGAGGCGGCGGGGAAGCGGGCGAGCGGCGCGCCGAGGCGACGCGCGCGAGAAGCCCCGCGAAAAAATTGGCGCGCGCGCTCGATTTCCCCGCGACGGCGCGGGCGCAACCTGCCTTTCGATTAGGCGCCGCGATTTGGATAAGGGGGGGGAGAGTCGGGCTGCTTCCCCGGTCCTGCATCTCGCCACCGGACGAGCTCCCCGCCGGTGGAGCTCCTCCCGCCGCCCGGTCCTGCTCCTCCCCGTCGCCGGGTCCTACTCCTTCCCGGCCGCCGGTCCTGCCCTCCCCGGCCGTCCGCTTCCCATGGTCGACCTCAAGCTCAAGGTAGTTGGCTCTCCCCACCCGCCGGCTGCTTCCCCCCTCGCTTCCACTTCTCTGCTCCTTCTCATCTCCCCTATCCCACCGGCTGCTACCCTCCCCGCTCCACTATCCCCTCCCCTCCCTCGTTCCTCTCTTGTGTTAATCAAGTCTGAATGAAAGGTTGAATGGTTTGTATTGCCTGAATGTATAGGATTAGGATGTCGATGTAAAAATCCAACAGAGGCAAAGTGAATCTCCTGAAGAGGAATTTAGATGATCTAGCATTTTTTTGCTATTTTTTTCCTATATATATATATATATATATATATATATATATATATATAATATCAGTTTTGCCTAAATTGGCAAAACGCCTTAGATAAACGCCTAGGAACACCTAGGCTCGCTTTTTAATCCCGACTAGGCTCTAGGCAGCGGGTCACCGCCTAAAATCCGCCTAGCGCCTAGCGAAACAGGGGTTTTTTCATGAATAAAACATATTAATAGGACTGAGCACTGCGACAACCGACAAGAACAACTAATCCATTAGTGGATACTGGATAAGCCTGAGGAGATACTACAATGCTGAGATAATCTACAGTAGTATATTCACATGCACAGGAGCATGCAGTAGCAGCAGCAGAGCATGGCCAGCGGCAGCAGCATAGTGAAAAACAAGCTACTCCGTCAGAGCTAATTGAACAAACTACTATCAGTCTTAAAAAGGATGGACTACCAAGCACAAGAAATATTCAGTTTATCACAGTGCAAAAGGACAACAAAAGAAGAATTTGCTGGTGGCTGCGTCGGTAGCATTGGGATGATAGGTTAGCCGTAAGTTCGGGGCAATAGTTAATGATAGCTCAGGCTTAAATTGCTTGCCCAAATAAACCCCATTGATGGATAAGCTAATGGTGAGCAGATTTCTGAGAAAATCATTTCTTTTAATTGTTCTTACTGAGAAGTGAGAATAAAGTCGTCTAGAGGCTATTCTAAATTGTTCTCCACTTCTGTAGTCTAAACAAAAGGAGCAGAACTCCTGCCAATTTCCTTCAAAAAGAAAAGAAATAAGAGCGGCCTGCCTCGGCCAAATGAATAGATCATCTAATGAGCAATTAAGTAGTACACAATAAAGAAATGATTGCGTGCACAGATAGATCTACAGATCAAGAGCAACTAAACCCACATCAGGGAAGGGGATGGCCGGGAAACATCAAGCACCACCAAAGTCTAAAACTATGCCCTCCTGGTGCTAGAAGATTGAACCAATCAAACAAAATCGATCTGTGTATGTGAGATCAACAGCCTAAGTAGGGCATCCACCAACTAATTAGGAAGAAACAACGCACCATGGGGCATCCCCAGAGCTCCTCAGAGAGCTTCAATAGCATCAGTGTCAGTTAAATCAAGCTGAATGCCTGAACCTCGACCTGGATGAAATCGCCTCTCCCTGCTACATTTAGGAAATGGGATCGACTACACACATGAGCAAACAGAGAAAAAATGCAGAACAATTCAATTATAAAGGAATACGATAATCAACCACCACTACTTAGAACGGTTCACAAAAAATGCAGGAACCAGTTGGGGCTGCACAAATGAGATGGGGATTCGATTTCATTCAGTAAGATGGAGTAAGAGCATGGAGAAATCAAGGGAAATTGAAGGGGAATAGAGAAATAACTTGCCTGGGTGCACAACTTCAACAAATCACTACACCTGTGTGCATTGTTTCTATGATCCACACTCCATACCATTTATTTTGTATATACAGAATACGCTTAGGGGCTGCTGCAATCCCTACGCTACGAAACAATAAATCTAATCAAACGAGAGAAGAAGGGGCGATGGGCTGATGGGATTAGGGAAGCAGCAGCCAGAGAGAAACAAAAGTGGAGGGGACATATAGAGAGAGGGAGGAGGGCAGGCAGGGGCCGGGAGCACGTACAGATGTGATGTACTCCTTGACGGAGACAGTGCGGAGGAGTTCGAACTCGATGATGCTGTGCTCCTGCAGCTTCTGCACCAGCTCCACCACGTTAAGCTCCGACAGGCGACGCTGGACTTCGCGCTCTGCGCCGCCTCCAGGAGCTCCGCGTCCATCTCCTCCCCACTCTCGCGTTAGTCACGGGCGAGTGCAAGGTGTGATGCCGCCCGCGTGCAGTCTCGGCGGAAACGTGGAGGACGCGACGGCGACGGCGAGATCGAAATGCGAGGGAGAAGTTGTGACTGGCAGGTGAGCTCCTGCGGATGAGGGCGGCATGCGAAGGAACGGAGACGGAAGGGGATCTGAGCCGCGTCCCAGATCGCGTCGCGGCGCCGGAGTTCGTTCTGAGCCGGAGGGAGTCGGAACGGAGGGTGGCGCTTGGAGGAGGCTTCGCTTGCGGCGCGGGTGGCCGAGGCTGGAGGGAGGCAAGGGGATGCGGCAGCGCCACCATGGAGGAGCAGGCAGATCTCGGACTGGGTGAGGAGAGAGTGGGAGAGGGAGAGACAGAGAGGAGCGGGCCCGAAAAAGAACAAGCAAACCCGATAACAACGAGGGACCCAACAACACATCGAACCCGACAATCGGCCCTCGAGTGGCCTCCGCGCGTTGCCTCCGTCGGCGCGACACGTGTCGCCGAGAGATGGAAGACAGAAATCTTGCGACAGGCACGTATAGGAAAAGTGTAAAAAATATAGGTTAACAACACAAGTTTTATGTTTTAAATTCATTATGAGAACTATATATTGTGAGAGTATTTCTCTAATGAATCTAAAAACTTTATTAAGACCGAATTTTGTATTAAAAAAAGACTACTATTTGTGATATAAAATTAGTATAGTTAGGTAGAATATATGAAATATATTTTTGTACTATACTTTTTTGGGTCAGATTAGTACCAGTTTATTTAAAATTGGAGAAACTTAAGTTTGACTTTGGACATTCATGACGGAGGGAGTATTAGGCTCTTTTTTTTCCTTAAAAAGAAAAGATTGCATTACCAAGCTTTTGTATGATAAAATAAAATGTATTCCATGCCATCTCCCCTGCTTCCTCTGTATATTTTTCACCGACGTCCTGATTGAGCAATTCCAGGTGTGACGAATTCCCGAATCCCGATTCCATGCCATCTCCCCTGTTTCCTCTATTTTTAGCGAATTCCCAAATCGCTATTCCGTGCCATCTCCCCTGTTTCCTCTATTTTTTGGCAGGAGGAAGAGGCAGGTTTGGATTTCGCCGACAACATCCACGTGTAATGAATATACTACTGTAGCCCTTTTTAGAAAATTGTGAATTGTGAATTTGGATGATGGTATTATTAGTCGGGGACAAGAAGATTAATCCATTCTCATTTGTGCAAGAGAGACCAGGTTAATCACAACATACACTGGGTTAATCCCGACACATCAATAGTTCAAGAAGATAACCCAAAAGTAAAGAACACCACTACACCAGTGCTAACACAGTTCGATCTACTTTAGTGAACTGAGGATATGACCAATCGACATACCAAAAACTAAGATAAATACAAAAGAGGTGAAAGAACAACAACCACATTGTTCCCAAAAAAGAACAACAACAATAACCACACTCTGAACTCGCACCGAGACCCAGCCTGCGGGCTCTTTCCTTCTCGCCCGTTGTGAAATATCCTGCCCATCCTGCCTACTTACATGGCGAAACCGGCTGTGAAATGGGCCCTGTGGTCAGCGCCGGTTCATAGTTTGATTTCGCTCACAAGAGGACTGTATGTAAATTTGTAATCAATGAAACAAAAAAATATTTATTTCTTTGAACTTGAAAAACATTACATAGATTCTAACTAATTAAAATAAACTAAATCTAATCTAGATCCTCATTGTCCGAGCTAGGATCGTCCTTCCTTTGTCGCTTTGCTAGAAGCTCATTGGTGGCCTCCTCGTTGTCCTCCTCCTGCTCATCCTCGTTGCCGCCCTCATCGTTGTCATCATCCTCCTTGGCGCCATCGCTGTTGCCAAAAAAGCGTTGGTCGTCAGAGTCCAATAGACTTCTATCAGGCGAGCACTTGGCGCTGGAGCCCTTGTCGCTAATGCTTCATCAGCGCTCAACTTCTCCCTCCTCCTTGGAGGAGTCGTTGTTGGGTGCTTGAAGCCATTCATGGTTGAAGTTGGAAGAAAGGGGTGAAGAAAGAAGTGTGATGGTTTCAGGGCAGATAGGGTGAATAATATGTAGAGCATTGGGTGAGCCTCTTCGGCTTCTCCTAGTAGAATTAATGGTGATGAAAGGGCGTTGGAAGTTGAGAGAGTGAACAGTCACGGAGACTTGACCGCCATCCACTTGTGGCCCTGGGCCATTGGTCAAAATGACTTTCACAGTCGGCTCGGTGTATAATCCGGTGTCGAAGCGGACCCTGTAGATCATGACCGGATCCAACGATCACCCGGCGGTAAATACACTTTTCATCGCCGGTTCCTTGGGTCATTGCGTCCCGCCGTCCCTCCAACTGGTGGTGATATGGGTGTTGCGATAACACTTTCTTTAGTAGTACAATTATTAGTGTATAGTTAGTTGTTACTTTAAAATGATAGGCATACTTAGTTAACTATTCTATTCTCATTCACCATCATTCATCCAACCATATAGAAAAATAGCTCATTCCATCTATCCAACCAAATAAAAAGAATGGATAAATTTATCCTAAAATTCATGAATGACCATATCCCATCCAATTTCGCTCTCAAACCAAACGCACCCATATTTTCTTGTTTAGCTGTCACTGGTCGTGGTCATGGGTTCAACTTGGACATTATCAACACTTTATACCGGTGGACTCTGATCCAATCTGTTTCTTTGTCTTTCCATTACAGGGAATTAATTAAGCCCCAATTTTAATTTCATCCTTTTTGAAAGAGCAAAAAAGTGTTGTGGAGTGAATTTGGGCAAAAAAAATTGCTTAAATCCAAGTAAGTACTCACTAAAACAATCACTACAACACCGACCCCCATCTAGCAACACATGTCTTGCAACTAAAAATAGAAGTGTTGCTGATAGCCAGACCTCCCCACGTCCTCCCCACGTCCACGTCTAAGTAACTTCCCCTGCTATTTTATTTTAGCCATCGAAGACCAAGCTCCACCCGCATTCTGGGGTGGTGGCCTCCTGCCGTCGGTTTCCTTACGAGCTCCTCCTTGATCTTGCAGTTCGACTCTTGATCCTCCCTCTCCTCTCATCCCCTTCCTGCAACATGATCTCCGGTCATGACTCACGATAACCCCGCGGGGGCGAACAGGAATTACTTGGGCTTAACCGGATCTCGAGGTGCTGCGAGGACTATTGGAATTACAGCTTCGACCGGATCTGAGGTGCTGATTTCCCTCCTACTCAATTCCTCTTTATGGCCCCCTGTGGGCGGATCTAGAAAGAATATCTTGGGGGGCGTGTCTTTGGGCCAAAGTGACTGAATGTGCAAGAAGAGAAAAAAAAAAGGCCGGTTTTCTTATTTGTTAATGGGCCATTGAAACACTCGCATCGGCCTAGGAGGCCGGGAAGTAGCCCAACTCCACGAGGCGGTCATCTTCAACCTCTAGACCCCCTGTTTCCGCCACCTAAAACGCCTCAAGCACCTCCTTCCCTATAAAAATTTCATGCCTGAAATTTTTTAGGGGGGGGGGGCGGCGCTCAATGGCACGGGCGGGGGGGAGGGGGCTTGAGCCCCAGCCCCCCCCTTAAGATCCACCCCCGCCCGCAACCTCCTTAGGTAATATCTTTGATCCGTTAGGCGCCGCCACCGGCCGCCGGTGGCTCCCTCTCCTCCCCTCCACCTCCCCTCCCCGCCACCCAACCTCTTTCATTCTTGACGGCCACCTCGCGTGGCGCCCCGGCCATGGCAGGCCGTCCACGACCTCCAAGTTTGAGAGGGCGCGGCCATGGTGGCCGCGCCGTCCCCCCTCGGCAGGAGAGGCCATCGGGTTGGCGCTCGCCGCGGCCTCCGACGGCGGTGGGGCCGCCGCGCCTCCCCTCCCCTCCTAGCCCCAGCGCTGGGCCTCATGAGCGCGAGGCTCCACCGGCGGGCCCCTTCGCCAACACGCCGCCGGTGCCGGAGGGCTCGCCACGGGCTCCCCGCCACCCGAGGACGCCGGATCCGGCGACCCGCGGGCCGGTGCTCGTCTCATGAGGGCCTCGCGCCGCTGCCGTGGATGGCCCTCGGCACTCCGGCGCCGCACCCCTCCGTCTCCCCAATGACGACGCCGGGATACGCCGCGGTCGCGGTTGGGTCTGGCTTGTTGTGGGCCGGCGCAGAGGATGGTCGGTCGGCCGCTGACTCTTCGCAGCAGGCGGCGCCTTGCGGCAGCCCGTCGCCGGAGCCTGGGACCTCTTCCAAGTCATTATCGCGGGAGGGTTCGTGATGGGCGCGCCCGCGGGTGCCACCACCACCGTCATCGTCTGTGCTACGCTGTCACCGTGCTCCTCATCCTCCCCGCAGCCGCCGGGCGCAGCTGCAACCTAGCCTGAGTTAAGGCCGATGCGGGGACAGGTCTGCGTGGTTCTCGTTGAGGACGTAGTTGAGGACAGGTGCGTGGTTCTCGTTGAGGACGTATTTGAGGACGACGATGGCTCCGCGCCCAGAGTTGGGGTTTGACTGCTTCCTCATCCGCCTCTCTGCGCCTAGTCCGTCCTCCTCACTATCCCCCCTCGCCCCCCCTTTTGCCCTGGGGACGGCTTGATGGGGCGCTCCAAAGCTCGTCGTTGGGCGGACGACGACTCTGATGTAGAGTGGACCCCAACCTCCTTCCTCGACGTAGTCCGCCTAGGGCCACAGGCTCATACATCACCGTTGCAGGAGCGGGTCGTGCCATTCCCCACTGCCGCCGGCTCCCGTGCGGCGATCTTGCTATCTTGGGGCATGCGACCACGGCTGGTGCAGATGTGGTGTCGCGGGTGGCACAACCGCATGGCTTCGCCCGGCGGCGGCCACGCCCGAGTTGGTGCACGACCGGCCCGCCCAGCCTATGGAGGGCGCGTCCCCCACCCGGCAAGTGTCTCGGGCATCGCGGAGCGGTGCTCCGCCGGTGGCGCATCTCCGCTCCGAGCGCCGACGGCGGGCACAAGGTCCTATCGCGGCGCCGGGTGGTGGAGCCGGTGGGACATGTCTCACACCGCTGGCCGCTGGCCTCCCGCCTCTTCCGGGCGGATCTTCATGGGAAGTGCTTCAACGTCTCTCCACCGCCCGTAGGGTGGCAACCTGCTTGCTACCTCCTCGCTACCTCACCGCAAGGGGTTCCAAAGCACCTCGCTCATGACTGCAAGCAGCGGCGGAAGGTGCCTCCCCCCTGCTCTGGCATAATTGGTGCCCCTGACCGCCGCTCAGTCCGGGATGCTCTAGGCAAATGGCCATGTGCCCCGGGTGTTGCGCCAGATGCGGTTAAGGCGGCGCCGGGTGCGGTTGCCGACGGGCCCGATGCGGCTACACGCCGGGCGGCGAAAGGCTTAGGCAGCGAGAGGCGTCGTCGATGTCGGGCGCTGTCGGACGGCGGACGACATTGTCGCGACAACGGTGTCGCCATCGACGACAATGGTCGTTCGGCTAGGGCCGACCATACACCGCCGGACATGGGGGCCCTTGTGCTGTGCTTCCCTGAGCATGACCCGCTTGTGGAGGCGATGTGTGTGGGGGATGGTCCGCCCACATCGGTTGTCTCCTTTGACCCGATGCTGGAGGAGCTCCTAGCCACCACGTTCATCGCGAGCAGCGCTGTTGAGACCGGACCCCCGGGGCTCGTGGAGCCACCTCCGGTGGCAGCAGCCCTCTCGCCTTGGCCGTCGGCACAAGTGCTTGCGCAGCTCACACCTCCTCGGGCGGGTCAAACCGACGTCGTGGTTGACGTTGGGGACACACCCCGGGATTCACGGGGCATGCTCCGGTCACCTCGTCTCAGCCGTCGGCAATGGAGCTCACACCTCCTCGGGTTGGTCAACCTGACGTCGGGCTTGGCGACGAGACACCCACGCCACACGAGGCCTCTCGGGCGCCGCACAGTTCCTGGATGAGGTGCGGGTCGAGCGGGAGCCGCCCCTAATTACCTCTCCACCATGACAGAGGGCAAGAACCAGGAGGCCCTTGCCTATCACGCGCAGGAGCAGACGGATAGCCGCCCAACCGTTGGCTCACATACCGGCCTCCCGGCGGGGCACGGTACTCCTCGAGCAGCGGTTCGGCATCGCGCCGCCGGCCAACCCGGGCTCACCTGCACCCAAAAGTATACTCGACGCGTTGCGTTTGGGGACTTTGTCGTCGAGCTAGGTGGAGTCATTCGACGCAGCGTTTCCAGCGTACAACGGGCGCGCATGGGAACTCTTCCTCGATACCTGCACTTTGGTTGTTTTCCTTTTCCTGTAATACCGAACCGAGGAGCAGTATGTTAGGTTGGTCCGGTCGTTACTGTTAGACCACCTATCGCGCTAGATGCGCGTTGTATATCCTGAAAACTATTTGCTTCTTAATTGCAACGATACGCAAATCTTATGCGTATTCGAGAAAAAAAAAAACCAAATGAGTCGTTACTAATATTGGCTATGACATCAGAGTTTCATTAGGAATTCATTTGCTTGGACGTATGACCAGGTACCTTTTTGATCTAAATTATTTTAGGTCTGAGATTTTAGAAATCTAAAATTGCAAGTTCTCAAGTTAACGTTCTTTTAGATGAATATATGATTTTAACAGATGGTGCCAGCAAGCAGCGACAGGCTATTTATTTTGGAAGAAACTCTGTAAGGATATGTGCTCCTGTACAACACAATTTCCAGAGCATGTGTACTTGGATGAAATTTTTCTGGACTATCTTCAAAGTGTAATGTCCTTCTGCTCCATTGAAGTTTTACTGTTTGCATCATGACTATTTTCCAGGGGCTAATCCCGAGATGCAATCCAAATCTTCAAATGGAACAGTATTTTCATCTTAGTGCTTATAATTTTTTTTTTATGTCGATGTAACTCAATATATATGTGAATATTCTTTATTCTGTCAATGGTATTATCAGTGCATGACTAAGGAGCCCCAGACTGCAATATCTTCCTTGCAGAAGATTTTTCATCGAAGTCATATGAAAATAATGTCCAGGTGCGAAATTAGAGTATATATTTGCTTCACCGATTGCTTGTATTTTCAGTTTTCCACTAATCTGTTCTAGTTCTCTCTTTATAATGTGCATATATATATGGTTTGTTGTCTATATTTTGGCATTGTTTGATTCAGGCCATCATTAGTAAATACTTGCGGACTGATCTCTAGTTTAAGATTGTTTCTAGCTTTTGCTTTAAATTCCACGTTCAAAAATTCTCTGGCTATCTAAAAAGTTTCTGACTAGATTCTGATGACAAGTCAGTCCCATGTACAGGAGATGGATATCAGGCATATGATCCAAGACATGTGGACCTTATTCGTCTATAATTTTAATTTTAATATACATATATGTATGTAACATGACGTCACATACACACTCCATGCTTATGCTATACAAAAACTAAGGAAGACAGTTCGCTTTATCTGCACTGCTAGTTCTAATTTGATAGAACTGCCGGTAGAAAAAAATAGAGCACATCCACCAGTTTCAATTTGTTTTTGCGTGGTTTTATTGGTTCTAATTTAGCCTAGCTTCTTTTATATATGTCAGGCTTGCCGTGTCACTGTACACAAAGAGTATTAATGAAACTTTAATTCTAGAAGAGCTGCCAGGAACAGGTATGTATACATTGGCTCAGTTATTTTCCTTGACCAAGATTTGCAAATTCATGGGAAAATCGCATATTTTCCTAAATATGTTCTTAATGAAGCACTATATACTTTCACGCAGGACAAATATACATGATATTTTGGATGTTCAGATGATTGAAGGATGAAGAACAAGATTTCCTCGATCTCAAGATTTGTAGTTTAGGAGTAGTGTTAAACTTAGTTAGTGAATCATTGTATACAATTACAGAGCATTTTCTTGTATCTATAACTTATTACTTTCAATTGTTTAATATTATCTTGTGTTCTAAAGATATATTTCTTTAATGCTTCTGGCCGCCGGATGTAAGATATCCAATTAATTTATCAAGCTGTTTATACTATAATAAAAGTAACATATATATGATTTTAATAAATCCCCAAAACATTGCACATTCTACCAGCAACACATGTATATGTTGCTACATATTCGTTGCTAGCATGCAACGCTTACATACTCCTCTTACCAACACATATATATGTGTTGCAATTGATCCTTGCAATGCCACTTTAAGCAACGCATGTTGATGCGTTGGTATAGATCCTATCAATACTTATTCGTGCCTGTAGAATACCAACCCTACCAATACTTATTCGTGCCTGTAGAAATGCATATATGCGTTGCTAAAGGGGGTGTCCTCTTGTAGTAAATACAATACGCTGTCATAAAAAAAAAAAGAGTGCAAAGTTTACAGGTTGGGTTTAGGTGGCAACTGCAGGTCAGCAGCGTTGCTCTCCAACATGTCAAGGACTTCGCCCATGGAAGGCCGATCCGCTGGTTTGAACCGTATGCACCACAAGCCAACTATGATCATCTTCCTCACAAGCACTTCCATGGTGTCGCTGCTGCTACTGATCTCGCTGGTTGTGAGGCCACAGAACTGATCCAAGTTTTCATATAGCCATTGCGGGAAATACTTGCTGCTGCAGTCGTCTGTGCTCACATCGATTTTCTTCCTTGCTCCGACCATCTCAAGGACCACCATGCCGTAACTGTACACATCAGCCTTGCTGCCCACTGGTCCGTAGTTTCTTGAGAATACTTCAGGTGCAATGTACCCTATCGTGCCTCTTGCCCCGGCAATGGAGATTCTACTCTCCTTTTGTCGGCACAACTTCGCTAATCCAAAATCTGATATCTTTGGACAAAAGTCCTGGTCTAACAGAATGTTGTGAGGTTTGATATCGAAATGCACAATGTGGGTGTTGCAGCCTGTGTGGAGATACTCCAATCCTCGTGCGATTCCTATGACAATATCAAACAGTTTATCCCAAGTTAATGTGCCATCTCCTTCCGTAGAATTATTACCGAAAGTGTATCTCTCAAGGGAACCATTGGGCATGTACTCGTAGAGGAGAGCTCTTTTCGAACCTTGAAGACAATATCCTATGAGAGTAACAATGTTGACATGAGATGTTCTGCTGATGCTGGCCACCTCGTTCATGAATTCCTCACCATCACCCTCCATGCCCTTCAACATCTTAACAGCTATCTCACGACCATCAGGCATGTTGCCTCTATAAACAGCACCATAGCCACCTTGGCCAAGCTTGTGAGAAAAAGACTTGGTCATTCTTTTCACCTCGGAATAAGTGTAACCTTTGGGGTGTAAAGTTCCTTGCTTTTGCAAAAAAGATTCAAGCCTTGGTGAATTTCTTGGCCCTCTGTGCCATGGTACCATGCCATAACATCTCTTATACCACATGAAGACTGTGAGAACGATTACACACACCCCAGATAGCCCTGAGGTGCCCGCTATAATATCTGAAAATAGACATTATTAAATAAAATTATTTACGTGCGATTATGCTGCAAAATGCCCATAACATTATTCTTTTAAAATGAACCATCAAGCTGCATGCTGTTCTAAAAGGAAGGAGAAACTTCAGTGGCTAGAAGCCCAGAACTCAAACAAACACATGCGTTTAGTTGTCGTTCTTTTCAAGACTTTATATATCAACTTGATGTATTGTCCTTCAAATTTTTAATAAAGTCTTTCATTATCAGAAAAATGGCCAATGCTCGTTTTTTGGTTTTTTTTAAGACAAGATCATAGTTCCTTATGTTGAAAAATTATAGCGCTGGCCATGATATAGATATATCAATGGAGTTTTTGTTTGACACTACTATACATAGGTTTTTTAGAGGTGGCTGGAAATCATTTGTAGATGCGGCTATTCCAATAGCATCTACCTGCCTGTCCCTAGAAATCAACGATTTCTGGAGGTGGGTACCAAGCTGCCTCTAGAAATCACTCTCTAGAGGCGGACCGAAACCCACCTAGCTCTAGAGATCGATTTTGAGAGACGGGCCAAATCCTAGCTGCTTTCAGAAATCGTTTTCTAGAATTTATAAATTAGGCCAAAAAATAGCAATTTTTTTTAACCTGAGAGAAGCTTGACAGCCAACTCCCACATGCACCTCAAGCCTCACGTGTTGCTTCCTTACCGCAACGCCTCAAAGTCGCTTGTGACTATGTGGCAGATATTTCTTTTGTATTCATTTTAGTAAATATTGCAATTCATATTTAAGATCCTAAACAAATTTGAATATTTTTTTTGAACTGATCATATATCAGTTGGTTAGATTCCTTATGGTGGAACCTGCCCACCCGGGTTCAAGTCCTTGACTTGGCACGGGTGCTCGTATTTTTCTGGATTTATTCTAGGTTTTAACGGCGCCATGCTTTCAGTGGTAGGCGATGTCCCCGTCGACAGCAGGCGCCTGTGGTGACCTCATGAATCTCGAGATCTACCGGCTCAGTCCTTCGGAGGTGCTCATAGGAGTAGAGTTTGCGTACGTGTGCTCATAGGGATAAATGTGCGTGCGTGTTGTGGACGTCTGCGTTATACTGTGTTATTCTAAAAAAACTAATATTTTTAGAGGCGGTTCAGCTTGCCAGTCGCCTCTAAAAATAGAGAGCAATTCTAGAGGCGGCTGGAAACCCAGCCACCTCTAAAAATCTATTTCTAAAGGTGAGCTGGTTTAGAAACCATTTTTATAGGTAGGTTTTGATAGAACCACCTCTATCCAAAAAGTGCGGCGGTTTTAAAAATAATTTTTCTTATAGTAGTATGTGGAACTGTTATCAAATATCTGGTTGATTATTGCAATGCTGGTATAGTTTTAAATAAGTAGCGAGTAAAGCCACTCTATGTTTGTTATTGTAAGGACATGTTGGGAAATCCTCCTTATGGGTGGGCATTGAGGTGAGGAATTGCTTGAGCGGGTTCACGTATAATAGGTGTAGCTCAAGGAAGTGGTGCATCTAGCATTTGTGTTTGGCTTCCAAGAGGAGAGAAGGCTCTGGATTTTGGAAGAGCAGAGCAGCAGCCCCTCATCCCGTCGTGGAGAAGCAATTAACAGCCCACCTAAGAATAGGCCAAGTTGGGCCAAATCCGCGGAACTGTAGCAAGGACATAGCACTGTACACGGATAATGAAGAGGCTCGGATACTGTTCGCCATGGGGGTACTGTAGCTTCGGTTTGGACCAGAATTTGTGGTCACTATAGCATTGAGGTGCTGCTCGCGGAGTACCGTAGCAGTCGGCTATTGTTGCTGTTGTAGCTGCCGGTACAGTAGCCAAGTTTAGTACTATAGGGTGAATTTTTGGACAGCCAGACCAGCTTAAATAGCCAGAAATAGCCAGGCCAAGAACAAGTAGTAATCTTTGGTTAACCGTTTTACGTGAAACGAGTACGAAAGTGCAAGCGGATTGCTACGTAGGTGGGGCCGACCCCTCGGCAGAGTGGGCTTGGGCCATGTACTGGGCCTGGGGCGTTACATTTGGTATGGGGGCCGACTCTCGCGGTTTCACGGGCACGTGGCAGGTAGGGGTGGTAAAGGGCCCTTTAATTTAGCCTAGCAAATTTAAGGATCGAGCTGGATTAGGATCGGACCGTAAAACTATATAATTTTGAATTAATAATAGAAAGAGCCAAGTGAGATTATGAAGGAAGACAAACAGGCCGGATCCATTACCACCCCTAGTGGCAGGTCAGTTGCACGGGCATGGTGTGTATGCACGTGGGCCTAGTGAGGTCACGGCATGGCACATGCGCCGACATTGGACGTATAGATGTGGCCAAGCGAGAAGATCCTGGTCAAGTGTCCCGTGTAGGGTGAGCCGCACTCGATGAGGACGTTGAGTCCTAAGGGGGTGATTGTAACAGCCCACCTAAAAATAGGCCGAGTTAGGCCACTGATGGGCCAAATGTGAGGTACTGTAGCAAGGGTGGTACTGTGCACGGAGTACCGTAGCAGTTGATATTGTAGCTGCCTGCACAGTAGCCAAGTTTAGTACATACCGTGAATTCCAGGATAGTCAGACCAGCTTAAATAGCCAGGCGAAGGAAGCATAGTAACCTTCGGTTAACCGTTTTACGTGAAGCGAGGATGAAAGCACAAGCGGGGTGCTACGTAGGTGGGGCCCACCCCTCGGTAGAGTGAGCCTGGGCCGTGTGCCGGACCTGGGGTGTTACAAGCAAGGCGGGGGTGAGAAAGGTAGGGTAATACTAGTTCAGCCCCTTCTTGCATGTGTGAGAGAACGGAGAAAGCACTAGAACAAGAACAGAGTGAGAGCCTCCAAGAGAGAAGAAAAAAGAGAGGGAGAAGAATGAGATTAGAGAAAAGATCTTGGAACAGATCAAGAAGGATTCGTCCTCAAAGTTGTGAAAGGTTAGATCCACATCCTTGGTGCTTCTAATCTGTGTTCCACCACCCTAAGCTAGCAGTTCCAAATCTTCTTGTTGTTGTCTAAGATTTATAAATCTTGACGTATGGTTGTAGTGTTGTCTAGAAATGAACAGGTTGTAATCCGATAAGAAAATAGTAATAGAAGATTTGGCTGGCTTGGTACCATAGTTTTTACCTCGATTTGGGGGGCTTCTCATGTTAAATGCTGGTGTCTTTTGGTCGATGTAATGATTGGATTCAATTAATTGTTGCTGTTGCTTTATCCTCCATCTATATGTGTGATGGATATGTTTCCCTACCTGAATAGGTGATGATTTTGGACTAACTTTAGATTGTGCTGAAATTAGTGCTTCCGCTGTCACTAGCAAGATATGTTAGTGTGGAAATCCCTACAGGACTCACGCAGATATCACCAATGTCAGGGGTTGTTTTTCTTAGCACACTCAGATAAATCACTGTCTGCGATTCTGCTCATCGATCTAGGAGTAAAACATGGTTCAGAACCAGAGTTGCCATTGGGCTATGAATTTGGTGTCAGAATGTATAATCACAGTATATGTTTATGGAAAAAAATATTAGTATAAACAAGGGGAACAAATATATAAGATGTTCCTAAGCATATTTCTGCTGGTCTTATTAATAAAAGAAAAATCTTCAAAGCTCAAAATAGGCCAGGGATTCTTACATATTCTTCTGATACTTTTCTTTCGTGATGGGCTAGTATTTGGTGTAACTGGTGAGTTCTTCGGTGGCGGTGCATTGCCAGAGCCCCCTGGAATTGGTGAGCCATTTGGTGGATCCGTTACGACAGCTGTTAACAAACAGATCGATCAAATGATCAGTTATCGTTTCTTAAAAAAAAACTAGTTATGGGATCTTAGTGGAAAATGCGAAGTGATTTATGAATAAACCATGCATTTTGATCACCGATTTGTACAATAATTAAGTCAGTAATTGAACAGATCAAACGCACAAACTCGCTTTGTTTGTAAATCCTAACCCAGATACTTGCCACATCATGTAGACGCTGCACATAGAAAATTATAGCCCCGCAGGTGGATTGCTTCTTCAAAATACATAAATTCCATTCCAATCACCTTTCTCTCCCAGTCCCCTCTCATTTGTTCATTCGTCGCGAGCTGGCTGGTTTCAGAAACAATTCCTTCTGCCTCATCCTTAACTCTATATATCACAACGTCGTCTTTTTTTTTTCCCTTCCAAAGGGCACTAATTCGTTCTATGAAAGCTGTCCTAGTGATGTCATTGCTCTAATACAAATTATTCAAAATTTGTCACAAATTATATGGAATTCAAGGTGAATGAACTCCACACATATACATTTGTTATCACCCCCAGACCCTAATAACATGCATCCCTGTTCCTGCTATTAATGTATATTGTCAACCCAACCATCTAGCTTAAATTATGTAAGCACACATACTATTTTTCATGATTATTAATGGAATGTTATTAAAGGTATATTTGAGCATATGGCCCGAAGCCCGGTGGCACGGCCCGATACACGAAAAATCGGCCCGGCCCAAACACGGCCCGACACGGTTGGTTTCTCCTCCTCTCCGGTTGTCGCCGTCTTCGGGGGAGATGGTCTTGGATCTAGGGCTCTTAATGGGCCGCCCGGTGCTACCACAGCAGGTCCGGTTATAGATGAACTATTCGGGCATATAACCCCACGGCACGTGGGCGGCACGGCCCGGCCCGGCGGGGTTTTCAAAGGCCTGGCCCGGTAAGAGGCCCGGTTGGGAGGAGGCTCCTATATAAGCCAGGTCCCCGGCCGGCCTCCAAACCTAATCCCATCCCTCCCTCCCCACATCGAAAGTCGAATGCCCGCCACCTCCAACCCTAATCCCCTCCCCTCCCCAAATCGACTCGACTTGGGTGCTACCCTAGGTATATTGGTATAATCTTCACCACGACTTCTCGGGGTTGGAAGGACAACACGCACCCCGCATCACCCTAGACAATATGGTGCCGGATCTTCCTCGGTTCCTCCTCTCCGATGACTCCTTGACGGTAGGATCTTCCTTCTCTTCCCCCTCCCTCCTTCTCCTCCTACTCTCGGTTGTCGCCGTCCTTTCGGGAGACGGTCTTGAATCTAGGGCTTCTTGGCTCTCGCGCCATCGTCTTTAGCCCCGTCTTTGTCCACCCCATCCTTCTCCCATATTATTAAGGTCACCGGGTTCTCGACAGCAGGTACGCCATGAACCCTAACCCTAACCCTATCTGCACTTCATCCCAATCTCCTAACCCTAGGTCTTCTCCCATGTGTCTCTGTGCAGGTCGCTGCCTCGCCGGCGATGAGCTAGTGCCGCACTAGCCGTTGAGGAACGGTGCCGACTGCCGAGAGGAAGAAGAGGCGCGGTGCGGACGTGTGGTGGACATGGCGTTTACGGCCAACGATGATGCTGATGTTGCCATGACCATCAACGAGGAGCTCCGAGAGCTAGGCCAGATCCCCGACGACGAGGACGACATGGGAGATGCAGCTGCTCTCTTGTTCGGTCGGACCGGGTGGCCAAGCGCTGGTCGCGGTGGTGGTCGGCTTTTCTGCTGCCGCTCCATCTGGCCGCTCCAACTCGCTGCCCCTTCTCGCATCATCGCCCCATCTGCTAGTAGCCCTAGCGAGGCAGGGACTGTGGTGTCGTCCACCACGATTGGTAAGCGCGGAGCTGCTGTGTGGGCTTTCTTTGATGAAGTCAAAGAAAAGTTGATGGTGAGGAAAAGGTTATTGTTGTTTGCAAGAAATGTAGATCTCGTTTTCCATCCTTCTTTATTCCCTTTTCCCTATTATTTCATGGGTGTCGATAATTTTGCTCATGGCATGTTTTATATTCGACATTTGATTAAACATCACAAATCATGTAGTGCTAAGGTTGAGCGTGCTAATATGGTTCAAACTAGACTTGCTTTAAACCCTAATGGATCATATAAAAATTGGAAATATAAACCTGAAATTGCTAGGGCAGAGCTCTGCAGATTGATTGCTAGATTGGATCTTCCTTTGTCTGTTGCTGATAATGGTGCTTGGGATGATTACATTCAGCGTGCTCATAATCCTAGATATAAGAGGGTGTCTAGATTTACTACTGCTAGAGATCTGACTAAGCTTTACAATGAAAAACTAATGCCTGTTAGACAAGTTGTTGCTGGTGTGTCCTCTGTTTGTTTGACATCTGATATATGGGCTGGTAATGCAAAGGAGGACTATATAACTGTTGTGGCTCACTATGTTACTGCTGACTGGGAACTTAAAAAATCTATGATTGGTTTTAAACCAATTGAGGTGAGTCATAGTGGTATTAATATTGCTAAAAAGATTTCTGATGTTGTTAGAGATTGGGGCCTGCTTGATAAAGTATTTCTCTATGATTGGTTTTAGCCTTGATAATGCTTCGCTAATATATATGTTGCTATCTTTGAAGACTAACAACTATAATTTCTTTGAAGACTTTGTTTGATGGTTACTTGGGATTTGATATTGATCCACTAAATCATAGTAACAAGTAATTTTATGTTGTGCATCAGCGCTGTGCATGCCATATAATTAATTTAATTGTTAAATCTGGATTGAAAAGGCTTAAACCTTGCATTGAGGTCTTTAGAGAAGCAATTAGTTTTCTTAATTCATCTAATCATTGTATTGCACAATTCAAAGACTACTGTATTGCTAAGGGGGGTGAGGCCTAGAAAATTTGGTTTGAACATGGATGTTAGATGGAACTCAACCTATCTTCTACTTAAACATCTTTTGCCATACAAGTCTGTGTTCTCTTTGTTTATCAATACTCATATTGGCTACCCACTATTGAATGGACAGCATTGGTACATTTGTGAAAAGGTAATGGATTTCCTTAAACTTTTCGATGATTCTACTGTAGTACTATCTGGTTCCTTTAGCACTACATCATATACTTGAGATAGCAACCCATTTGAATGACCATGACAAAGATAATCACCTTGCTGATGTTGTAAAACCAATGAAGTCTAAATTTCTAAAGTACTGGAAGAATATCCCACTGCTATATTCTTTTGCCTTTGTTCTTGACCCAAGGGCTAAGCTTAGAGGTTTACAAAATGTACTTAACTTGCTTGTTGTGTTGATTGAAACCAGTTACAGTAATTATTTTGCTGAGGTTAAAACTGAGTTGCATAAACTTTATGAGAAATATGAATCTAAGTTTGGTGCAACTAGACCAACTAGGACAACCCATCCATCTGGATTGACAGGTAAGAGAAAGCAGGCATGGGGCAAATTTTTTGGAGGATCATCCTCTAGTTCTTCAACTTCAACTGCTTATTCATCTAATGTGCATCCTGCTGTCTCTCGAGCTCACTGTTTACCTTGACAGTGACAATATTGTGGCATATGGTGATGACTTTGATATCCTTAATTGGTGGCATGGGCATAAACTAACTTACCCAATTCTTTCTCTATTGGCTAAAGATGTTATGACTGTTCCTGTGTCTACTACTTCTTCGGAGTCTACCTTTAGTCTTACTGGCAGGATTATCGAGGAACGTCGACGATAATTGAACTCAGAGACGATCGAGAAGCTGATCTTGATAAAGGACCGGGAGCTAGGGCAAGAGAAGGCACAGCATGCTGTGGAGGACCAGGATCTAGAAGAGTACTTCAAGAATGATCATTGGCTTGATGGTGATGGCATTTCTAATGGAGATGATACTGCTGTGATTGTGATTGGTTCTACCTGAGAGTTGAGAGTGAAAGTTGATACCCGAGACTGAGTTGAGACTTTCTGCTGTGATTTGAAACTGAGTTGAGAGAGTGAGAGTTGATGCTGTGACAGTTGTAAGGACATCTTATGATTTAAAACTGTTAATAATTTGAAATTTGAGCTGTGAGCCGTACTCTTTTCCTATCCAGGGTTTTATCTCACGAGGCGTGAGTTTTACCTAGATAGGTTTTTAACGAGGCGGCATTGCACTCACAGCTTGAATTGCTTATGCCGTGATTTTGAGATTCCTTGTGAAAATCTGGGAAAAAAAACATGTTTTCTTGTTAACCGTGCTCGGGCCGACCTGGTTGAAATTTGAGCCCGTGCTTTATCGGGCAGGCACGGCCCGAAAACAGGCCCATGGGCCGTCCTTGGGCCAACCCCAGGGCACGCTGTACTAGTTAGGCACGGCCCGGCGGCACGACGGGCCAATCGTGCCCGTGCCTTAATGGGCCGTGTCGGGCCGTGCCGGCCCGATGCTCAGGTATAATTAAAGGCGTCATTTGCTTTTCTCTATACTTCTTCGATCTCTTTACGGATTGATGGAGGTATTTACTTACCGCTCACAAGTTTGGCACTGTAACCAGTGTTCATGTCGTAGTAGCGGCTCCACAGCGTGATACCGCCATAATTTGCGACCACCGGCAGCACACGCGACACAAGGGCTTGCGGGTCTATGTACCCGCTAGCCGCTGCATCAGGCGATGCTGGCAGGCCAAGAAATACCGACGCCGACGGCAAGGACTCCGTCCATGTCTTCCACGAAAACCCCAGATCGGTCACGTCTCCGTTCTGGTACTCGCACCCAGGGTTGTTGTAGAACAGTACCGAAACGTGGTTGAACAGCCCCGTGGTGAGCGCTGGGCCGAGAGAGGCGTCCGGGTACGGGCACTGTGGCGCCGCGGTGAGCAGGTACTTCCGTCCTCGCTTGTCGCTCTTGTACAGCGACGTCAGGTTCTTGGCGAGGTCGTCGAAGTGACTGGCCTTACCAGTCTCGATGTTGAAGTCGATGCCGTCGAGCACAGCGCTGCCGAGTGGCCGCGACGAGGAGGTGCCGGCGCCGCCGAGGAAGTTGTCCCAGAGGTAGGTGGCCACGCTGTGCGCGTCCGAGGCAGAGGACAGGCCGTAGTTTCCAGCGGCGCCGCCGATGCTGAGGAGCACCTTCACGCCTCTAGCCTGGCAGGACGCGATGTCCACTGCCAGACCTGTGCAGCCGCTGCCCGATCCGGGACGGCAGTGTCCGGCCAAGTTGAGGACCGGTGTCTGGCCGCTGCCGAACGTGGAAAGAAAGGCCATGACCACCAAGGCGTAGCGGCCGGTGCTGCATGTCTTGGCTAGGCTGCCCTCCTTGCCATTCTGGCCCCAGTAGACGGAGATGTTGACGGTGGCGGCACCGGCCGGGGCTGCAGCTGCGCCAGCCAACAGCAAGCAGGCGCAGAGAAGCTTGCGGTGGTTGCAGGCCATTGGCTAGCGGCTTTGTTTCTGTGGATGCTTCTTCTGGTCGACACTTTGGTTGCGAACTTTCAATGGCTTTGGAGTACTTGTGGGACTGGGTAACCCGAAGGCCCTTGCACTGGGGTGACGCCAAGTTTGTTTGTGACTATATACCTACCATGCATATGAAAGTGAGGAGGCTTGGAACACAGCTAGAACGCACAAGAAGCTAGCTAGCAGGTTTTTTTTTTTTTGCGACGAAAGAAGAATTATATTATATGATAGCTAGGTACATCAAGATATTACAAGCACCCTGGATTAAAAAAAAAATACTCACGCTGTGAATAGCATAACGATCAAAACCTAACCTGTTAAATGCTTTGCTTCTTTCTGGTGTCTTCCTTCTTCTTTTTGTGTGGATGACTAGTCCTTCATTGTGGACAGACAAACACAACACTGGGTAACCTGAGAACAAATGCCCAACGAACGACGGCCAACATTCATGTAGGCGGAATTGTGGATCTTCTTCTTCTTTCTGGTGTCTTCTTCTTTCTGGTGTCTTCCTTCTTCTTCTTCTTTGTGGATGATCGCTAGCTAGCAGGTCGACACATGCATACAGCAGCAATTTGTAGTGGACACAAGAATAATGTGGCGACGAACGCCTGCAACAACAAACGCCGTTAGTATTTCTGTATTCGACACACCAAAAACAAAAGAGTACAAGGCCTTTTAGAGCATTTCTAAGAGGCTCTCCATATCCTTCCTAAATGCTAGGAATAGAGATTTAGGTGAAAAAATATCCTCCAACAGCTTATCTAAATGATCATCTAAATATAGCCATTTTCGATTCCAGATTTTTCGCTAGTCAAATATAGAAGACGAGAATGGCTCTCTAGAGTGCGTATGAGATATAAAAAAACTATTAAAGGGTGAAAAGATATAGAAAGCGACTTTTATGTAAATGGCTCTTATGATGATTTAGAGAGTGAAATTTAGAAAGGATGTTGGAGAAGCCTGGCTGAAACTCCACGGCAAGCAACAACTCGCCCGGGTCTGTCCGTTTCTGCACGACGCGCGCTCACGCGTACATCCACATGAAGCACTCCACCAGCGAATTCCCACCAGCTAACCACAAGCCACTCCGCCTTCTACGCCGGGGTCTTACATGCAGATGCTAGAGCTTCTCGCCGTACTCAAACTAGCACAAACTAACAAGCCTAATCTACATGCATTGTCACTAATGACACCGGCCACAAATGATGCAAACACGTTAACAAATAACGTGATTCAACACATCTATCCTATATGCAAGACTGCAAACTGATTAAAGTCATGATTATTTCCAACAGACGCTTTGGTTGCAAACTTTCAAGGACTATGGACTTGTGGGACGGGATAACGACGCGAAGGCCCTTGCATTGGGGTAACGCCAAGTTTGTTTGTGGCTATATACCTACCATGCATACGAATGTCACGGGTGTGACTACAAGTCGATCGCTGGTTACACTGGACGATATATACCACCTGGACGAGCATTTGCTTCACCGAAAGCCACAACATGCAGAGGTTCTTGAGATGGCGGCACCGGGGACTGCGGCGCTGCTGCATGCGCTAGCTAAGAGCATGCAGGCGCAGAGAAGCTTGCGGTGTGGATGCGTTATTCTTCTGACGATTTGGTTGCAAACTAAACTTGTGGGACGCGCCAACGGGGTAACGCGAAAGACCCTGCCTTGCATTGGGAGTCTTTTGGACCAGGTCAGAGGTCGACGCTGCTATGCCACAAGTTTCTTTGTGCCTATATACCTACGTACTATGCATCTGAAAGTGACGGGTGTGACTGCAAGCCGCTGGCTACACTGGAATACTGGATGATAGCAGCTGGCGCCATGTTTTTTTTTTCTCTCAAACAATAGTACTCCTAGTGGCTGCCACCTTATTACAAGTTTCTCTCAAACAGTAGTACTCCTTTTGGTGTAATATCTTTCCTATGTAATCTTCCCCCTGCTCTCTCCAAGAACTCTGTAAAATTGGGCTACGGCCCTTTCCACCACCGGCTAACCCCTGGCATATGTGGATTGCAATATATCAGGTGAGAATCTATGATCCTCCCCATCGTTGACCTCAAAAAAAAAAAAAAAAAAAAGAGGGCAATAGTTGCTTTTCTTTTCTAAAAAAGGCTATTAAGGGTTGATGTTATCTTACTATTACTAACTATAGTTCAATGTGCTTATCAGTGCTTGATCCGAAGATGTGTATCATCCAAGCCATATTAGCATGGCACACTTCTCTTGTTTTAATCGGACAATGAAACCAACAAACTTCTCCTTTGTGGGATTCCACATAGATCAAACTTTCTACTCCCTTGTGGAATCCGGGCGGTCTCAGAATGCTGTTGTTCTGCGGCTCCTCTCTTCTCGAGAATCCATATGTCCCTTATGTGTATAGAGAGCTATCTCTCGAGCACATGTTGAGATTCGTCCTTAATGGAAAAATGGATCACCTTACGAAGGACTATGATATCACCGCTTTCATTCTGGGGTGACGGAGGGTTCGTACAAATCGAGTGTGTTGCCGTGGGCATCGTGAATGAATTTTAATGAATTATGTGGTATATTGATGTAGACAAATAAATACATCTTAGTAAATGATGTGACTTGCTGACATTGATAACTTGCATGAACCATCCACTTGCTCATCTAAGAACACATCAATCAATACAATCATTTGCTACTACAGAACCGAACTTCACCGTTGGCCCATCATTACCGGTTTCTTACGAACCAGCAGTGATAGTGTCTGCCAGCTCATCACTGCCGGTTCATGGCTTGAACCGAGAGCGATAGGCCAACCGACAGTGATATTGGGGTCATCACTGCCAGTTCAAGCCACGAACCGACAATGATATTGGGTCATCACTGCCGGTTCTTGGCTTGAACCAATAGTGATTCTATCATCACTGCCAGTTTGGGACATGACCCGAGAGTGGTAGAGTACACGAAAAACTTCATAACTTTCTCATATGATGTTCGATGAAGACAAACTTTGTAGTTGACAACTTTTTCATTTAAAATTGGTTTGATGCCGAAATATTTGATTCACAAGATTGTAGAGAGTAAACCAAAGGAATCCATATTGTATAGTCATAAGGGAATGTGTAGTGGTAGGGAAGACTCTTAGATGAAGAAACAACCAAAACATAAGTTGTAAATCTCAAAAAGTTATGCAATTTTTTATTTGAAATTATTTTGATGTCGAAATATTTGTTCCACATGATTTTATAGAGTTAATAATTATCAAATGAATCCATATGCTCTATAGTCATAAGTGAGTTTGTAGTGGTAGAAAAATATCTTGGATGGAGAAACGACCAACACATGGAGAACCGACCAACACAAAAGTTATAGACTTAAAAAACCTTTTCATTTGAAATCATGTATCCAACAAAAATTACGTTTGACTTCTCACATTCTAAATTTGAATTTCTCAAATAACCTAAGATGGAGAAATGACCAAAATAAAAGTTGTAAATCTTGAAAAGTTATGTAATTTTGTAGTCGACAACTTTTTTATTAAAAATCATCTATCTAAGGAAAATTACTTTTGAATTTTCTCGCATTAGAAATTCAAATTCTTCAAACGACCTCGGATGGAGAAATGGCCAAAACAAAAGTTATAGATCTTGAAAATTTACAAAACTTCGTTGTCAACAACTTTTTTATTTGAATTTGTTTAGGATCGTAAATACTCATTTGAAAACAAGATGAAAATAAAATGGGGAGGGACGAATATCCCAAATGGGCATAATTGCCTTATGGGTGGAGTGGTTAGGTCACGAAAGCACGCAGCCTGAGGTCATGGGTTCGAGCGCTGGTGGCCGAGAAGCACGTGTTTTTTGAGCGAAAAATCCCGTGACTTGTGACTGCCAAGTGGGGTCTCCTGGTATTAAAAAAAATACTATTTTTTTCAGCCCAAATTGGGTTTTCTGGAAAACCTAACCGACAGTGATGATCCCTCTCATCACTGCTTTGCTTTGAGTTCTGCCGGTTCAAGAAACCGGCAGTGATAAGGTTTTTGAACCGGCAGTGAAGACTTGTTCTGAGATAGTGATTGGTTCCTTCAATTTCTTATTTCATTTACATCCACTGCATTCTAGTCTACCTGTGGGCATGAGTAACCCTGCGTTCTAGTCTACCTGTGGGCATGAGTACCAGAGATATTTTCTCCAAAAATTGTTAATTTTGCCTGCAAAGTTTTGGATGGGTGCCTCTACCATATTCACCTCCATTCGAATCGGGAAGATTTTCATTTTTGGCACGTTGATCTTGAGAATCGAACAATTCAATTACGAAGAGCATGCGAAATTCAAAACTATTAGAATAGCTCTAATGGTATAGCTTAGAGCTAGTTCAATCAATTTTTTAATGAGACTAGCATGGACTCAAAAGACGGTGTCGCACATTTCACGATGCATTCCCCTCCCCTAGCATGATATTCAGGGCTGCTTGTTATAGTTTCTCACTATTCCATATTTACCCCCTCTGCCCCTGAATAAATAGATTTTTAGCACACTGGTCGGTGATTGTTCCAATAGCCCACTAATTATAGCATTCTCTACACATATCCGTCTGCAGAAACTCAACACTGGATTGGGAGGTGGAAGGGGGGTGTAGTAAATACGAGGAGACTTCGAGGAAAAAAAATGGGACAGTGGACCATTCAGCCTTTTAGAGCAACTCCAACCAAGGCACCTAAATCAGAGTCACTACTTTAGATTTAGTTGCTCTCCCTTAAATTTTTAGGGCCAACAAATTCATCCTACTCCAGTGGCAGCACCTAAACAGAGTCCCCAAATCCACATTAGTAGCCTCCGACGTGGGGGCCCACATGTCATTGAAAGAGCCTTTCCTCCCCAGGAGGTGCTCGCAGATCCCGCGAACCAGCGGCGGACGGAGCTTTCACTCGCAGATCCCGCGGCGGCGGACGAGACTCTGCCGTCGTGCTTGGCGTGAAGCGCCGCGTTCTCGCCCGGGGCTCGGGTCGCCATTGCAGGCCGCCGTGGGGGGCAAGGCGCCAGCCTCGTCTGCCGCGCCAGAGCTGCCTAGTGCCGCCGGGAGGTGTTGCAAGAAGACGCCATGGACGGATTAGCCTGGCGATGAGGGCAAGGTGGATTGCAAGACGCCATGGACGGAAAGGAGGACGAGGCGCGCGGCGAGCGGTGGCGGAGCACGGCGGCGCCGGGGCGCCATCGCGGCCGCCGTGGCGGCCGGCGGCGGCGTCGTGTCTGGCTGCGGTGGTGCCAGCACCTGGCGCCCGAGCGCCACCGACCGAAGCTGGCTTCGGCTCGCACCGGCGGTGACGCGCTACCCCGAGTGGGTGGCTGATGTCGCGGACTCTGACCTCGACGTCCTCTTCACGGACGATGCGGAAAGCGCCGCCGTGCTGGGTGCTTCTCCTTCGCCATCAATGAGCTCTCGTGCTCCTCGGCAAGTCGCCGCTCCATGTCCTCGCCGCTGAGCTTGGCGTACTTCTCCGTCTGCACTGCCGGCGCTGATCCGCTTGGCGGCCGAGAAGGAGCGGTAGGTGGCACGACGACGACGGCGATGAGACGCGCGGCTTCCGGCTGCGGCTACTCGTTGGCGACCACCCACGCGCCCTGCGTTAGGTGGATCTCGTCCATGGCGGCGTTGATTTTCTTGAAGCGCTGCCACCGGCGCGACTGCCACATCGGCGGCCGCCGCCGGGAGAATGTCGCGCGGCGCGTTTCGCAGCGATGTCGTGCGTCGCGCAAGCACGCTCAGCGGCAGCGCCGGTCGGCTCCCTCCCTCCTCGTTGGCGCCCGTGGCGCTCCCTCCGCCCGCGCGTCCTCCCGGCCGGTGCGGTGGAGGTTGCTGCCCTTCTTCCCGATCTCCGGCCCGGCATCGGCTGCGTCGAATGGCGTTGCTAGCGGCGGCGGCGGCGGCGGCGACGGGGCGCGTTCAACAACGAACTCACCTACTGGGCCGGGATGGCGCCGCGGCGGAGCATCTTGGCGGCGGGAGGCGAAGCTCCGCGAGCCTGGACCCGGCTCGTCGAGCCCGGCAGGTAGCCCACGGCCCCGAGGGCCGCGCCTTGGCGAGGCAGCGGGGCGCGCCACGCCCCGCCGAGGCAAGGCCTCCTGGGCTGCACAGGCTTCGGCTCCCCGGATATGGTGCGAGGGGCGCGCCCGGCTGCGGCGCTGCGAGGTGGAGACCGCCCGCGGGCGGTGCGTTCGGGGCGATGGGCGGCGATGTGGGCGGCCGGCGGGCGGCGGCGGTGGGCGGCCCGGCGCGACTTGGCCGGGTGGCGGGGGCGGCGGCGGGCGGGCGTGTGCGGTGCTCCACTCGACGGGAAGGGGAAGAGAAGAGGAGAAGTCACGTGGGTCCCCCGAGTAGGGGGTTTTCGGATCTAGGGTCTTTAGATTAAAATTTGGGGTGACATGAAAAATAGGAGCCCATTTAGGGGCTCCAGATGGAGTAGATTTGTTAGTCAAATTTCTATAATTTAGGGTAGGGGCCCAAGTAGGGGCCCCCACTGGAGTTGTTCTTAGAGATTAATTTATTTGTAGACAAATTCTTAAGCTAAGAATCCATTTATTTAGGGACAAAGACAGTAGCAACTCCAACAGTTCCCCATTTGTGATTTGGTAATTGCCCCGATTTGCCAACTATCAAATCCAAATGCCAAATCAAAAAAGAGTTCATCTCCCAACAGTTTGGCATAATTCACTTGCCAAACTTAGATCTAACTTACATCAAGAACCCTGAAAGTGAAACAAAATTATATTTATATCCTTCCACCTTTTGAAAACTTACCTCAGAAACCCTGAGGCAGAAACAAAATTATGTTTATGCCCTTCCACCTCTTCTAATACGTATGGACGTGCCGTGAATGCCAAACGTCATAGCGCGCGCATAAATGCGCGTAAACGACTTAATTTGCCAACGCTCACTAAATTGCTAACTCCAAATGCCAAACTGTTGGAGGGAGTTTTTGGAGCTTTTTGGCAAAATTTGAGAATGCCAAACACAAATGGCAAACTGTTGGAGTTGCTCTTAGAGCTAGTGCTGACTCATACCGTTAGAGACATCTTTAATAGTATAGTATAGATAAAGATAATTTTTGTTAATGTTGATTATGGGCCTAACATGTCTCGCTAGTAAAAAAATACCCGTGAAACCAACCATGTAATTGCTGGTCGCCGTTCAGCGTGGCTGACGTGGAGTCACCGCCGTTGGGATCCTGAAACTGATGAGAGGCCCAATTGCCCAAATGGACGGGCTATGCATTCGGAATCGCCGATTACTCTCGTAGGTAGCTGAGCACTTTTTTTTTTTTTTTTTTTTTTTTTTTTTTTTTTTTTGAAACTTCAGCTCCCAGGCCTTTAATTGAAAGCAGGCTGTGCAAGATCGCGTGCCACCAAGTTTTATACAAAGATAGGGACCGGGTATTCCCATACCTCCGACATCACCACACCCCAACTCATGCCTAAAACGGCTATCTCTTGCGCAGACGAGTTATAAAGACGAGAAACATATGAACATTCAAAAAAATGCAAGAAAAACTCTCTGATCACTCTACGGATATCCTGGAAAATGACACCTGCTGGCGCCTGGTCCATTTCATTTGAGAGCACAGCTTTCTGGAGAAGAAGGTAATCAGTCTCCAATTGTATCTTTGAAATACCAACAGAGACTGCCGCATCGATGGCTGTCCAACAGGCTGTGATTTCGGCCATGAGAGCGTTAGAAATGTCTGCAACCTTGCCCGCACCTGCCAGGACCGCCTCACCAGTAGAATCACGGACCACAAAGCCCCAAGCTGCCATCCCTGTTGCTTGATTAAAAGCTCCATCAATATTTACCTTCAACATGTCTTGTGGCGGTGGTGACCTACACTGTCTCCTAGCTTCCTCAGTATTTGATCGTGCATTGTACTCCCTGCCCCACTCAGCTGACATTTGCCGCACAGCATGGATAATTTCAGAGGTTGAGATAAGCTTCTCACCCGCATTCACCGCATTGCGCACAGCCCACCATTTCCAGAGCAGGAACATCACATTCATACAAGTTTCCTCCTCCAGACAAAGGATTTTGGTTACCACTTCGCGAGAAGATTGTAACACCATCAGTTCCCCCCTGAAATTGTTAAGGCCCAATTCCAGCCAGCATTTCCGCACCGGTTTGCACTTAAAGAAACAGTGTCCCCCATCCTCGTCATAGCGTCTGCAGACCGGGCAAAGAGTATCAATCGGCTTCATTCTTCTCTAAATCTTATTCTTCATAGGCAAACTGTTATGCACCAGGGGCCATATAAATTGCTTGACTTTTGGTGTAATCGACAGCTTCCAGATCCTCATCCATCTAAAAGGTGTTGGGTCTGTAGCACCTGACACAGACGCTTCCCCTCTTTGGCGAGTTGCTAAGTGCTCCTTTCTATCATCAAGTACATGGTAAGCCGACTTCACCGAGAACACACCCTTAAAGCATCATAATGCCATGCTACAAATTCCTCATATCCCAGCATCACCGGTATCGCCCGGATATCCTTCATGTCATCTTCCCAAAAAAAAATATTGTTCAAAAGCTGGACATCCCAAGTGCCGGTGTTCGGATCAATAAGTTCAGAAACTTTGGAGAGAAATACAGCACCTTTAGGGGTAATTGGCCGACGTGTTGTTCCCCTAGTAGGAATCCAAGGATCTTCCCATATTTTGATCGATTCACCTTTGCCCATGGTTTTGGTCCAACGGAGTAGCGTTGCTGGCCGTCCATCAGGTCAAAAGGCCAGTGGCAACCGGCAGCCGACGTGTGCTGAGCAGGCCTCCTTGGGGATGCTGGTTAGTTCCTGGTCCAGGCCCAGGTGTTTTTCTGGCCTGTCTACAATGGCAACGGATGACGAGGCATATGGCTGACAGCTGTCTAGATTAAATGTGCCTCCTTTTGGATAACAATATTTACTAAACGTGCATCCAAGTTACAATATGTTTGTAGTTTTGTATTCCTCGCCATTTAACCAAAATACCAAGACCAAAGTTGACTACATTCTGATGTAAAAAAAAAAAAGTGACATACAGGTCTGCATAGACATGTCTGAATGGAGGCCAAACCAAAATGCAAAGACAATTAAAATTTCTTCTAAATATATGAGTATGACACATGCATGGGACATATCTATATGTCACCAATTTTTTTTCTACATCAACTAAAATGTAGTCAACTTTGGTCTTGGTTTGTAGGTTAAATTGAAACGAGGAATACAAAACTACAAACATATTGTCTTGGCCATCGATCTGAGATTTAGTTTTTTGCCAGATTCAAATAAAGTTTGGCTAGCTTTGCGTAGACATGATTGGTAGACGTCGGTCCGGCTGCACAAATACACTCTGGAGCAAGTTGGACAACAAGAGGTGCTCATCACGTCCTCTGCTCCTTGTCAAGCAGGCACGCAACACAACTGGGCAGCAGCGAAAGCAGAGGCCGGCTTCACACCAACGTACGGCAAGCCGGTAAACACAACCGTGACTACTGTCAACTCTAGTAACGAGGAAAAAGTACTTGCATTAGAGTACATGGCAAACTTCAAGTACTGCGTGCGTGTATGTATACGTATATAGACTAGCAGGAACAACAAGCAGGGTAAAGCAGC
This sequence comes from Hyparrhenia diplandra, assembly GCA_015847255.1. NCBI lineage: Eukaryota > Viridiplantae > Streptophyta > Magnoliopsida > Poales > Poaceae > Hyparrhenia > Hyparrhenia diplandra. The sequence goes on from JADLZK010003160.1 coordinate 98,736, forward strand.
AAAGACGTGGTGTTGTAACAACCAAAAAATATATATTGGTAAACACAGCATACACACAGGTAACAGGTTGAGTCTGAAGAGAATTCATAATAAGACAAACCATCTATCAGGTGATGAGCAGCAAACCAGCAGGTTGCACATGCATACATCTCCAAGCTAGATATGGATTAAGCTGAGGTATGATGATTTGGGGGACCTCGCCCTCATCGGCATGATTAAAATGCACCTTAATTAATCCACCACCTTCAATTGTTTTTTTTTTCCTCCTCCACTACGGGCCTGCATTAAACAGGAGGGGACATATTCATGATTCATGAGCAAGTAGTACTAGTGCACAGATCGAAACATGAGATCCTCAACCAAACATAGCGCAACTGTTATAAAATAAAACTTTAATTACCTTCCCTGCCATGCATTGCCGAAGATGAACGTTGGGCATGTGGGGAGAGCGTTGGCAGCTTTTTGGAACAGACCCCTGATCAGCTCCTTCTGAGCCTTATTTGCGTCTTCATCATTGAATGTACGACCACGTCTCCGACATTCAGCTGTGTAGTAGAATGACCTCCGTACTTTGATTTTTTTGAGTCGTGGGAGGTGCTGGAGCCCACCAGGTGCTGCCTTGTCCCATTCATTTGCGTCTGAATACTAACTCCAACTCCCCAAGGTCAGGCATAGCCCCTGCCTCAAATGACAGGTACGAAATACAATCGCAGTTGAACTGGAAATATTTTACAGATGCAAATCCCATGGAACCTTGTATCACGATCCTTTCTGTGAGGATGCCTGCGATCCGTAGGTTGAGGCTGAGTAGGGACGCTGCCCCTGTCCCAATGATGGCAAAATCTTCTTGGACCATTTGCTTCACCCCAAGACTCAACACACGGAGGTTCCGGAGATGGCCGATCCACCTAGGAACTCTAGAGAAGACGCATCCATTCATGTAGAACTTGGGGCTCATAGCTTGTTGAACGAAGGGGGCGAGCTTATCTTTTATAATTGTGGAGATTTGTGTTTTATCATATAGGCTTTATTTATAATTTTTTAGAGTTATTAGTAACATATAAATTTGATGTAATTTAATGAAAATATATTAAAGTAAACAAAAAATTATAATTTATGGTAAATATATATCAAGACTTATTTGTTTATAGTAATCCAAGACTCTTTTTTTATATTTTTCACAATTCTTTCCCTTATCTGTTCTGACCTAAAGTTTTTAAATAGTATTACGTAATTTTAGTACACAAAGGAAAAGGAAAACTAAATTGTAATTATGTGATGGCCAAATTTAGCACATCTTGGGGGAGAAATTAAATTGTAACAGGGACCTTACAAGATAAACATACCTTTAGTCTGTAGGTGCGATTGATGCCAACATTGATTTAGATGTTGTGGATGCTAGATGTCATGGCACCGGCAGGCCTGTGTATTTGCATCTATCTATCCCGCACATATAGCTGTCCATCTTGCACATACTTGCCGAGTGTCAATGCGTGAATGGCTCGAGTACGGATGTGGGCCTCCTTGATCATCTTAGACGGCCGCACATGTGGATGCATGACAATCGCAGATCGATGCATTTGTCAAACTGGATACATGTACGCTATGTAGTTGTACACCTCATGCACCTTCGGCTAGTGAGGATGATACCTGGCTTAGTCCTCGCGCGCGCGTCCAATGGCCGTACAGATGTCTTACCTACCATCTTCACATCACGGGCACGCCTCGCACTGGCATATCGTGATTCCCCTCGATCGCTGTATGTCTCTACAGCTATCTCAATCATATGGCTATTTAATTTAACACTTCTCGGCCGGAACGGTTACACCGGCAGCCAACATGCATTATGTTGTGCAAAATTGGATCGGAGAATTAATATTCAGATTGGTTTTAGTGAGGATGATACCTGGCTTAGTCCTCGCGCGCGCGTCCAATGGCCGCACGGATGTCTTACCTTCTTCACATCACGGGCACGCCTCGCACTGGCATATCGCGATTCCCCTCGATCGCTGTATGTCTCTACAGCTATCTCGATCATATGGCTATTGTAACACTTCTCGGCCGGAACGGTTACACCGGCAGCCAACATGCATTATGTTGTGTAAAATTGGATCGGAGAATTAATATTCAGATTGGTTTTATGTCTCACCCATCATGGAGGAAACCCTTGCAACCGGATTGCAGGCACGCCCCAGCACTTGCAAGCCATCGCCCTTGACTCCTTGCTCCTGGTCCTTATCGTTATTAGTCCCGTGGCTCCTGGTCCTAGTCCTGGTGAAGATATGCTGGGAAAGCCGCTGCTCCTCTGTATTGAACAATGGCGTACGGTGCCTTCCTCTTCGGTGGTGAAGAAGCCAAGCGCGGGGGAGATACGCAAGGCCTAGGGTCCAAAAGTTATTGGACGGTGGTGTGTCAATATAATATATTTATTATTATTTTTAGATCTTTCTTGGTGCGTGCCTTCTAAACTATTGGACCTGTCTTTTAATTAATTATAATAGCATTATAGCATTATATTTTATATATAATGGTAAAAGTGGGTAATTAATATGTAAGTTTAGGGGTTACTTTTAGGATATTTCTGTAATGGCAGGGTGCGTAATTTTTAGAAGAAACACAATATAGATCTAACGGCTATTAATATTAGTAGTGATTGGAGTCCATCAAATGGATGGCTAGATCTTTCTAATTTTGTGAGAATTTCTAGCATTTATCTTTTTTACAACTCCATAATGGTGAGAGTTAAGTTTGAGGCCTCCGTTGCTCCAATTAGTAATAAAGATTCTCATATATTTAGAAAAATTTGGCATGTCTTTCCATTCTCATATATTTCTAAATATATGAGACCAAATAAAAATGCAAAGACAGGCCAAATTTCTTCTAAATATATGAGAATGGAGGCCAAACCAAAATGCAAAGACAGGCCAAATTTCTTCTAAATATATGAGTATGACACATGCATGGGACATATCTATATGTCACTATTTTTTTTCTACATCAAAATGTAGTCAACTTTGGTCTTGGTTTGTAGGTTAAATTGCGAGGAATACAAAACTACAAACATATTGTCTTGGCCATCGATCTGAGATTTAGTTTTTTGCCAGATTTTGGCTTGGCTAGCTTGCGTAGACATGATTGGTAGACGTCGGTCCGGCTGCACAAATACACTCTGGAGCAAGTTGGACAACAAGAGGTGCTCATCACGTCCTCTGCTCCTTGTCAAGCAGGCACGCAACACAACTGGGCAGCAGCGAAAGCAGAGGCCGGCTTCACACCAACGTACGGCAAGCCGGTAAACACAACCGTGACTACTGTCAACATGTAAGTACTTGCATTAGAGTACATGGCAAACTTCAAGTACTGCGTGCGTGTATGTATACGTATATAGACTAGCAGGAACAACAAGCAGGGTAAAGCAGCAAAGACGTGGTGTTGTAACAACCAAAAAAAATACTTTTTGGTAAACACAGCATACACACAGGTAACAGGTCGAGTCTGAAAATTCATAATAAGACAAACCATCTATCAGGTGATGAGCAGCAAACCAGCAGGTTGCACATGCATACATCTCCAAGCTAGATATGGATTAAGCTGAGGTATGATGATTTGGGGGACCTCGCCCTCATCGGCATGATTAAAATGCACCTTAATTAATCCACCACCTTCAAACACTCCTCCTCCACTACGGGCCAGCATTAAACAGGAGGGGACGCATTCATGATTCATGAGCAAGTAGTAGTAGTGCACAGATCGAAACATGAGATCCTCAACCAAACATAGCGCAACTGTTATAAAATAAAACTTTAATTACCTTCCCTGCCATGCATTGCCGAAGATGAACGTTGGGCATGTGGGGAGAGCGTTGGCGTTGGCAAAAATCAGCTCCTTAGAGCTTATTTGCGTCTTCATCATTGAATGTACGACCACGTCTCCGACATTCAGCTGTGTAGTAGAATGACCTCCTTACTTTGATTTTTTTGAGTCGTGGGAGGTTTAAAGGTGCTGCCTTGTCCCATTCATTTGCGTCGAATACTAACTCCAACTCCCGAAGGTCAGGCAAATCCCTGCCTCCCAGGTACGAAAACAATCGCAGTTGAACTGGAAATATTTTGCAAATCCCTGAATCACGATCCTTTCTGTGAGGATGCCGATCCATGAGGCTGAGTAGGGACGCTGCCCCTGTCCCAATGATGGCAAAATCGTTTTCACCCCAGTCCAAAATGGCCGATCCGCCCCTAGGAACTAGAGAAGACCATCCATTCATGTAGAGCTTCTCTAGCTTGTTGAACGAAGGGGGGAGAGCGACCTCAGCTCAAACACAAAACAACTCGATCATAGTACAGATCTAGCCAAAGTTTCTCAAGCGAGATTTTTAGGGCTGCCATCCATGTTGCCTTCTCCAATGGTGCACACATTTTGGGCAAATGAAAACCCAAATCAAATAGATTGTTGAGCTCACCCATGTCTATAATACTTTCTAAGGTGCACATTTTGACAAGGCAGCATGACTTTTCCTCCAACATTCAAATATCTCAGCTGTGGTAACTGGTTGATACAAGTCAGGTCCACTACAACAGTGTCATAATGATAGGAAGTTTGAAGGAATAAAACTCATAAAAACTTCAAGTCCAATAGTGGAGGTGTCCAACCATAATATTTTAATATGGCAAAAGAACGAATATGTGATAGGTCCCTACTCATACTTATAGTCAATTTGGTATCGTCCTCTCCATCTCTCAAGCCAGTAACAGTAAGTCGACGAATGCCCTGGTCTTTGACTTGTTCTATTGCTTTTGGATTATTTACGAAATGTAGAAAATTGTCTTCCTTACATATCCTCAAAATCAAATCAAGTAGCATATCATGTACTCTGCAGATACCTCAATATTGTACTCGATGTCCATATATGTTGGTTCGATCATGCTCCTATTTTCTTGCCCGTCTGTGAGAGGAGCACGACCACACATTTGCCCGTCTGAGCAGGCCTTCGTTGGGGATGCTGATTAATTCCTGGTCCAGGCCCAGGTGTTTTTTTGCCCCGTAGCCTATGCTTGAGAGATGCATGGCAACAATGGGTTGGGCCTAAAGTGATTTACCTCCGAAAGAACACTTTTAATTTGCTCAAAAGATGTTTATTCTGCAAATCCAAAAATAAAATAAAATGTCATTGTATCTACTGTCCGATGTAATTCTTGGATAAAATCTGGAACAGCGGATCTCGGGTAATCCGCGGGTTTCGGGTCCGGGTTTTTTATGCGATTTTTCACCCATACTTTTTGGGTTTTCGGTTTTCAAAAGATGTTTATTCTGCAAATCCGAAAAAATCATTTAAAATAAAAATTATGTTTATAATTGTGAATAATAATTTGTTTCCGATTAAATTATTAAGTTTGGATGACAAATCTGAAAATATTTATTAATGTTGTCCTTGTCTACAATATATATATATCCTGGGTAACGGATGATGAGGCATATCCATTGACAGCTGGGTCTAGATTAAATGTGTCTTGGGTTTTTGGATTTCGGGCAATATTTACAAAACCGTGCATCACTGTCTAGATTAAATATGTTTGGATAGCAATATTTTTGTATTCAATATGTTTGTAGCAATTTAACCTACAAACCAAGACCAATATTGACTACATTTTGATGTAGAAAAACAATTTAACCTACAAACCTAATTTCATTTTTTTAAAAAAAACCTACCTAATTTTAGAGTCATTTTACACAAAACAATCGCTTCTAAAAATCCATTTCTAGTAACATTTGATTTGTTAAAGGTATTCTTGGAAATGTACTTTTTTCGGAGGCTGCTGATATAATAATCACGTTTTCAAAGCCAGTCCTTAGGCGACCGCCCCTGAAAACTGTTGGACTTTTACGGGGGTTAACTCCCTTAAAAATTGATAAAAAATTTTTTTTTTTATTGACATCAACAGCAACTTAATCCTCATCGTTGAAAATTGCTTACATATTTAGATTTTCAACGTCTTTAGACCACAAGAATAACACCGTCAAATTATAAACACTACTTTTTTTTTAGAATAATTACCAACACTACTAAAAACGATTTTGGAAGACAGGCTAGTTTTATTAACAGCGACAGTCAAAAAAATTTGTCAGTCAAGTTGTCCGTCTCTCAAAATTTACGAAGGTGGCCGTTCTTTTTTCGGAGACAAAAAAAATGTTGATATCTGAAAATCGATTTATGACGCCTATGAAAATAGTCGTCATTTTGGATGACGGATCCCTTAAGAGGCCCATCCCTATAAATAGGTCCAGAGCACAGGGTGATTTACGGTGGCTGGCCCATTACTATAGTCCCTCAAAAAAAAGCTAGGCTTAGGGATTCAATCTCGTCCCTCATTTCTGTCTCCCCAATGCATTGGATGCTAATGGAGCTCTCTCCCCTACTCCCTCTCCGCTTCCCTCCACCTTCTTCTCCTTCGACACGCGGTCGGCCTCTCCTCCACTCTCCCCCACCCCCTGACGCCAGGCAGAGCTCGCCTGATTAATTTCTGGTCCAGGCCCAGGTGTTCCTTTTGGCCCGTAGCCCATGCCTTAGAGATGCATGGTAACAATGGTTTGGGCCGAAAGTGATGTACCTCCGAAGTGCATTCAGGCTGCGCAATATAACAGGCTCAAACACTTTTAATTTGCTCAAAAGATGTTTATTCTGCAAATCCAAAAAAAAAAAATTTGTCATTGTATCTACAGTTCGATGTATTTCTTGGATGCAAATTTGGCCCTTAGCATGTTGGCCTGTCTACAATGGAAACGGATGATGAGGCATATGGCTGACAGCTGTCTAGATTAAATGTGTCTTCTTTTGGATAACAATATTTACTAAACCGTGCATCCAGGTTACAATCTGTTTGTAGTTTTGTATTCCTCGCAATTTAACCTACAAACCAAGACCAAAGTTGACTACATTTTGATGTAGAAAAACATTAGTGACATATAGATAGGTCCCATGCATGTGTCATACTAATATTTATAAGAAAATTTGGCCTGTCTTTGCATTTTGGTTTGGCCTCCATTCAAACATGTCTGACGTAACTAAAATCTTGGCCATTGACCTATTGGTGTTTTGCCAAATTTGGCTTGGCTAGCTTGCGTAGACATACATGATTGGTAGACGTCCGTCCGGCTTCATACACACTCTGGAGCCAGTTGGACAACAACAGGTGTCCTCTGCTCCTTGTCAAGCAGGCACGCAACACAACTGAGCAGCAGCGAAAGCAGAGGCCGGCTTCACACCAACGTACGGCAAGCCGGTAAACACAACGTACTGTCAACATGTAAGTACTCGCATTAGAGTACATGCCAAACTTCAAGTACTGCATGTGTGTGTATGTATACATATATAGACTAGCTGCAACAACAAGCAGGGTAAGGCAAAGAGGTGGTGTTGTAACAACAAAAATATATATATTGGTAAACACAGCATACGCACAGGTTCAGTCTCAAGAGAATTCATAATAAGACAAACCATCTATCAGGTGATGAGCAGCAAACCAGCAGGCTGCGCATGCATACATCTCCAAGCTAGATATATATGGAAGGAAGGAAATTGATGCTCGAGGACAGAACTCAAATCCAATTAAGATGAGGTATGATGATTTTGGGGACCTCGCCCTCGTCGGCATGATTAAAATGCACCTTAATTAAAATGCAAACTGGTGGTGAGCTAGCTGACGGCGAAGCAGATGGCGCAGCTGCTGAAGCAACAGCGATTGCATTCCTAGAACTGCCGGTGGAAGGAACCGACAGAGATGACTGTGGGGAATCGTGGGGAGGATGAGCAGGCGAGGACAGGCCCGGAGAAGTCGGAATTTGTATAGGGGAATCTGGTCGAAGAACAACAACCTCTGTTGTCGGACAAGGAATAGTGTTGCGAGGAGGGGAATGAGAAGCTGTGTTTTGTTCGCTGAAGCGGAATTGCTGCTCATCGAAAGTGACATGTCGTGAAGTAATAACATGACGAGTGGCCAAGTCAAAGCATCTGTAGCCTCGGTGATCTGATGGATACCCAGGAAAAACACAGGCTGCAGATCGAGAGCTGAGTTTATTTGGGGCAGTTGCTGACTGATTAGGAAAGCAGAGGCAGCCAAACACTGGCTTGACAGGGCCTGCGATTCAGAAGGTATGTAGCAGTAGAAAGGGCTTCAACCCAAAACGAGGGACATGAATCAGCGTACTGCGTATGCAGTCATTCAGTGTTCGAATAATTCTCTCTGCCTTGCCATTTTGAGAAGAAGTATATGGGCAGGAGAGGCGGAGGTCAACACCATGTGCAGCAAGATGGGCACGCAAAGCGTGATTTTCAAACTCCTTACCATTGTCAGACTGAAAGGAGATGAGGGGCAACTGAAACTGAGTATGCACATAAGCATGGAAAGACAGTAAACAAGCAAGGACATCTGATTTGCAGCGTAAAGGAGATGTCCAAACATAGTGTGTGAGATCATCAATTAATACTAGATAATATTTAAAGCCTGAACAACTGGGTACAGGAGATGTCCACACATCAGCATGGATACACTGAAAAGGAACATAACTGATGGAGTCTGAACTTGAGAAAGGGAGACGCACATGCTTCCCAAGCTGACAAGTATGCGAGGATAAATTTGTACAAGAAAAATCAAACTGAATCAAGGTACGACAAAGGGGCTGACGTCCCGGATGGCCTAGCCATTGATGCCACAGAATCCACAGTCGGTGCAGTGGCAACGAGGGCCGTCGGTGAGGGAGATGCCAGCGGGTAAAGATCACCAGGACTTTCACATCGGAGGAGCACTGTGCGAGTCATGGAAAAACCGAAAGGATAAAATTCGACAGTCACATTGTTGTCACGGGTGAGAGAACGCGAACTGACACGAGATTCTTGACTAAAGCAGGTGAAACAAGAATGTTGTTCGAAGAAGGGGTGAGCGTGCAATGGTGATGGCAGTAGAAGCACGGTGGGTGACCGGCAAGGTAGCACCATTCCCGACAGTGAGAAAGGGGTTGGGAGGAGGAGAATATACTAGCGTTCGACGCCATGTGCTATGTAGCGCCGGTGTCAGGAACCACTCGGCTGCTTGCGGTCCACTCGGTGGCACGCCGGAGGTGGCAAGATCAACGAGTAGAGCTTGATGGTTCCAGACATCAGGTTGTGGACACGGCGGCTGCACGACACCCACGGGCGGCTGAGGAGGCATCCCGGTGAAGTAAGCCTGCTGAGATGGAGCACCAGGACGAGGCCAACAACCTTCCATGTTGATCTCGGTGAAGTTTATACAGAGGCTGTGTTTAGTTTCCTGAAGTTCCCATCACATCGTCTGAATTTCCCATTACATCGAATCTTTGGACGCATGTATGAAGTATGAAATATAGGTAAACAAAATAACTAATTGGACAGTTTAGATGTACTTTGCGAGACGAATCTTTTGAGCCTAGTTAGGCCATGGTAGGACAATATTTACCATAAACAAATGAAAAGTGCTACAGTGCCAAATTCAGTGCTACAGTAAAAATTTCAGGCAACTAAACACAGAACGCGCGCACGGAGCGCACGACATGCGGTCGTGGTCATCTCACACGTACACAAGACGCTAACCAACGCTAGTCTAAGCTATACATGTACAACACTTGAGAAGAACCGAACGGATCTGGAACTGAAACAACGAGCAGGAACCGAAAATGTATTAGAGATGGGAGTGAGTGTGAATGGATGTGGAAGAACGAAGAGACGACTGACAAACGGAGTCCTAATCCTACATCCTAGCTAGAATAGCGAAACCAAAACCAACCAACTAACCTCAGATTACTCAGTGTTATTCATCGCAGCTGCTGCAGAGCACAATGTTCCAGCAACAGCTGAAGAAGATCTAGACAGCTCAGCTGTGTCCAATTAGCTCGAAATCCATTATATTGAAGGCAATGCAACAATCTGTGGGCAACACAGCACAAGAATATAATCAGCAAGGATATATAATCAGGCCATGAACGCAGAAGGCAGAGCGGCTACTCGTGCCGTCCTAGTCGTCCGAGAGGCGAGAGAAGTTTGCTGGAGAAGCGTTAGCTCACCGCGTTCTCCCTCACAGCTGACTAACCATGAGAACCTGGAGAGGTAGTGCACTGCGTTACCAGCTGGAACTAGGAGAAGGAAAGAATCTTCCCGTACCCCCCACTGTCATTGATGCAGAGGCAACCGTCGTCTTCCCGGCCGGCCACTATTACAGGGCAGAGCTGCTACTGCCAGCACACATAGCGTAGCATGTGCTCTGCTGCAATGCTCCGCCGGTGAGTGTGGTGACGGCGACTTGACTTGGTTGTCTCCACTGCTGGGTGCAGGCCGCGGACCTTGTTGGTCGGCTGCATTATTGCCTTGTGCAGTTGTGCTGAGATCTGAGGCGATGCCATGGCTGTGCCTGTGCGCCCGTGCGTGGTGGATGGCGATGGCTTTTAATTTGGACACGTACGTACTGTAGTAATGGTGGGCTCAGGCCTGCAGTAGAGCAAGCAGCAATGGAGGTCGGCTAGGCGTTGATGAGATGAGTGAGGTTCATTTGTTGCTTCTGTTGTGATGGCACCAGCAGGATCAAATGACCAACGCACGTAAGATGAAGCCTGCCTGATCGAAATCAGAGGAATAAACAACAACTAGTGCAATGTGTGGTGCGCAAACCTGCTTCGTTGGCATGCCATCTCACTGCAGCATGTTTATTAATAGAAGGCATTTTGTTAAAGGTATTTTTCAAAATGCCTTAATTTCTTGTTCTATAAAGACATTTACCTCAAAAGGCCTCTAAAAACATATTTTTGAAGGCCAAATTAAAAAAAACGCCTTAATTATTACCTATGATTTGATCGGAACAAACACTATGTTTGAAATCATCGTACGACATGTGGATCTTTGTATGATTATTGAAATTTGTGGTTTATGTGATTTTGCAGTGTATTATGTTTGTGTGATTCTATAATAATCTGTGTGCCACATGTATAGGCGAAATAAATATTTGTTTTATAATCTGAATATGTTACAATTGATATATACTATATGTGTGCCACATGTATAGGCTTAAATAAATATTTGTTTTATAATCTGAATATGTTACAATTGATATAAACAAGTGTTACAAACTATGTATTCTTTATTCCATAATGTGCTATACCATAATGTACAAGTGTTACTAGAACCTAAAAAAGTGTTACAACAGAGACAATCACCGTAACACTAGGTAAATTTTTCAATAGATAAATAAATGTGTTACAAGCTATACATTCTACCATAACATGAAGTGTTACTAGTAAAAAAAAAAAGTATTACAGTAAAAATCATTGTAACACTAGACAAATGTTGTTGTAGACATGTAAATGTGTTACAATAAACCAGTCTATAATAAAATGGCCAATTGGAACACAAACAAAAATGTGTTACTAAGAGAGCTAGTAATACTTTTTCCAACCAATAGTAGTAACACAGGTTGGTGTTAGCAGTGAGCCTCCGGCCAACCTCGAACGAAGCGAACGCGTCGGCGCAGGCGTACTTAAGCTGGTCAGACGACAGCGTGCGTGCGTCCCACGCGCTCCGACACACATGTGGCGGCTTCTCCATCTTGACGCCCATCACCTCCGCCACCAGCGCCCGCAGCCCGGCTGTGCCCAGAGCGGGCTTCTTGAGCATGTTGGCGGCAAGGCTGCGTAGGTCGACCGCGCGCCCCACCTCGAGCCCGTAGTCGGACCGCAGCTTGGCCGCGTCATCATGGATCCCGACGCCCACGAAGGTGAAGCGATCATCGGCCAGGAAACCGGACAGGGACTCCGGGATGTAGTCAGCGTGGCGGATCTGGAAGACGAGGCAGCGGTGGCCGACGCAGATCTGCAGCACGGCAACCGGTTGGACGTCCTCCCTAGAAGTCCATGGGCGCCACTCGACGTCTAGGCCGACAACGAGGCGGTTGATGCGGCGGCAGTGGATGCGGTAGATCTTGTCCAGCCACGAGTCCACCACGTCCCCGGAGTCCGAGAGCGTCATGTGGATGGCATCAGTCTCGAACCGCACCACGAAGTGGCCGTCGTAGGTGTGGGAGATCTCGGTCGCCATCTCCTCCGGCCAACGATCTTACTCTATCCGCGTTGTTGGGGGAGGGAGATACGGTGTTTAACTGGTTTTCGAGGTGTCCATAGAAGCCCTCGGCGGAGCGGTATTATATAGTAGCCCTCCTGTTGTGCGTACCGCGGAAGCGGTGCTGCGTCCGTTCATGCGCGGATGGAATCGGGTTCTCGGGTGCATCGACCGCCCTGATCTGCTGGAGGAGCAACGGGACTTTGGCCAGTGTCCCATGTCGCTGTGCTTTCACTGTCAGAGACCGTATTCTTTGAATAAAAAACACGGTCCCGCAGGTCGATGCGTTCCTTGGTGTCGAAGCTTTGGTTTCGCTTTCAGAGACAGCCTTTTTTTTTAGTTAGTGTCAATTTATTTTTTTTAAAAAGAAAAACTTATAACGGAGGGGAGTTCTCCACTCATCCTGCACAGCTAGGGTACAACGACCGGAGGCTCACACCACACCACTACTTACTTCGAGTTGATCGAATCGACCCAACTTAGCCGAAAACGACCCAACTAAACACCTCAACTTGCCCACCTCTTGCATTCAAACAGAGGCGCGCAGCCAAGCACACGTTTCTAAATAGTAGTCCCGGAGTACGGCGAAAGAGCAGGACGGCCACCAAAGTCCTAAAGTCAAGTCCAGACAGCTTGCTGATAATGCGTTGTGACTCAGCCCAAAGCTGCCAATAAAGCGTACACCTGCGTGAAAAAGAAACAAAACAAAAAGAGAAATTGCGGCGGAGTTGGTGGGAAAATGACCGAGAAATTAAACCCCATTCCATGTAATCGTCAGGTACTCAGGTAACCGTTCTAATGTAACAAGTAACATGCATCCGCATCTGCATACTGATGAACGGGTCCGGGACAGTGGTGACGTCAATTAATCCACACATTTGGCGGACGCCTTTATCTTGTGCATGCACGAATCATCGAGTGGTGATGCTCATAAAATTCGTGAGTGGGTAACTCATCATCACAATTGTGGCCCG
>JADLZK010003161.1:0-60144 GCA_015847255.1 Hyparrhenia diplandra
TCAGCAATTGCATCTTACTATTACTAATTGGAGGCTCCAATGGAGGCTCCACGTTAATTCTCACCGGATGCGCTAAGAAAAAAAGATAAATGCTAGAAATTCTCACATTAATCGAGAAAGATCTGGCCATTGAATCCAAAGTCTATAACCATCAATGACCATTCGATCTATTTTACTATCAAGAAAATTACCCACTTCTGCCATTATTAAGATATTATTTCTTTTTTAAAGAAGAAAAAAATCATCACGTTATGTGAAAATCCATCCACCGAGCCATTATCTCTTTTTAAAGGAGAAAAAAAATCACGTTATTGGAAATCCATCCACCGAGCCTCCATGTTAAGATATTGTCTCTTTTTTAAAGGAGAAAAATAGTCACGTTATGGGAAAAATCCATCCACCGAGCCTCCATGTTAAGATATTGTCTCTTTTTAAAGGAGAAAAGAAATCACGTCATGGGAAAATCCATCCACCGAGCCATTATAACTTTTTTAAAGGAGAAAAAATCACGTTATAGGAAAAATCCATCCACCGAGCCTCCATATTGTTATTATAATAAAATATATTATTATAAATAACAAAAAAAAATGAAATAGATTATGTAGAGAAAATCTAGATATTCCACCAATGAAATCTTGGTGTTTTACGGGTGTTCTGGACCAATCCCATCTAATTAATCCAGCTCATGGGCAAGGCTTCTTCTCAGGTTCCTCACTACTACGACCGGCGTTCCACCATTAATTCCGGCCCTGGCGGCGCCTGGCTTCCTCACCATCCAAAAGGAAGGCACCTGTTCGATCTAGAGGAGCAGTGGACTCCCGAGGATGACGACCAGGAGCAAAGAAATCAATGGCGATGGCCTCATCACGTCATCCTCCACTGCAGTTTGGGTGGGAAATAAAATTAATCTGAATGAAGATGATGACCAGGGAGCAAAGGGATCAAGGGCCATGGCTTCATCACGCCATCCTCCGCTACAGTTTGGGTGAGAAATAAAATTAATCTGATTATTATATCTTCTATGATCCATTCTCGCACAGCAGCTTGCATGCACTTTGGACCGTGTCATATTTGTGGGCACTGAGAAAGTATTGGTCGCAAGAGCTAGATGACCAACAGATTGCGCTACACCACGAGAGACATCGCAACATGAACGGGCCGGTCATACATCTTTGGTAGACTACGGCCAGCTAGCCGGTGCCGATCATGCCCCTGTGACCTGAAGATAGAAGGTACGAAGCACGGTTGTTGGATACACATGTACATGTGTATGTATATGTGCATACATATAAGAGTGCAAGGAGGCCATTCACGCATTTGTAATTGCATCTGTATTTGTCAAGTCCATTTAGGACAAGTGGTGCGGACAGAAGCAAACATGCAGACTATTGGCGCCACGACACCCGGCTTCCACGGCATCTCCATCAACAATGGAACGAGCCACACCTGCAGACTAAAGGTGCGGGCATCTTCCTAGATCTCATAATTATAAATTAATTTTTGTCTTAAGATGTTCTAAATTTAGCCACCCCATAATTACAATCTGTTTTTTCTTTTCCAACTACTTATGTTATCCTATTTTTATTAAGACTTTAGATGAGACTAGACGAAGAAAAGAATAATTGCGGAAAAAATGAACGCAAGTGTCTTGAACCAATCTAAACAAATAAGTATTTTGTATAATACTTATCGTCTTGACTTATAAATTTTTAGTGCACTTTAATATACCTTCATTTGATTACTTCGAGTTTATATGTTAATGATGCTAAGAAATTTAGGGGACCATGATCCATGGAGTTAGAATTAAAGCCCATATGAAAAAAAAAAAAATACAAACCTCCACAATTACAAAAGATAATTAACTAATCCCATAACATTTGTTTTTAAAGAAGAAAAAATAAGTGCTAGAAATTATTGTGTTAATCAGAAATATCTAGCCCTCAAACGAAAATCTATATTCACCCATGACCATTGGATCTATTTTTGTTATCTAAGATATTACCCACCTCTGCCATTATTATATATTAAATTTAAAAATATATCTTATTAGTGGAAAACATTTTGAGAAAATCCATCCAGCCAAGTGATATATCGTCCATGGTTAATTAAATATGTTTTTTCATCTCTGCCATTATAAATTAAAAAAGACAGATATCTTTGAGAACATCCATGGTTAAGTAATTTTTTTCTTTGAGAACATCCATGGTTAAGTAAAAAAAGACAGATATCTTTGAGAACATCCATGGTATACATCCATGGTTAAGTAATTTTTTCTTGATATCTCTATAATATAAAAGGATATGGTAGGCACCTAGGTCAATTAATGTCATTATTATTTTTTTTTTTGCGTTATACAAGTTGCAATGGTTAGTAAAATGTAGGCGAGATTATTAGGTCAGGAAAGAAAAATTATGAACAAATGACTGTTTTTTCAAATACAAGTTGCACGAGTCATCGAAATAAGTAATCTTGCTCGGTAGTGGCAAATAAAGCCGTATTGATAGACTCCTTATGGATCATAATGTTTTTCATCGTGTGTTTATAATAATCTTTCATTGCTTTTGGTTTAAATGCTAATCATAATAAAAAAAAATAGGGTGCCAAAATACACGGAGTTATTGATAAAGCATATATAGAAAAAATATATATCATTGCAAATATGAAAGTCGTAGTGGCAACCAAAAAATACAGAAGTTATCGATAAAGCATACGAAGAAAAAATTATGTCATTTCAAATATGAAAGTCGTAGCAACCGCACAAAAATCCCGACCGATGGTGGAGAATGGTAAGGTACTCAACTTCAGGTCATGTTTTTCCTATATGAAAGTCATAGCGGCTGCATTGAACTAATATAAAGAAAGTCGAAGATACACAAGTCTTCCAAAGTATAGGTTCAGTTCTTCAAGACAAACATGCTTTTGAATACAGTAAATATTGACATGTACCTCTCAAATAAGTTACAACTAACTTTATATTTTTATAGTTTTCTATATTTTGATGATCACTATTTGATAAGAACTCATTTGTATATCATAAGTATCATAGGAGGTACAATACACATTGGACCGATAGAAGAAACAAGAACATACTTCGGAGTGACAAAAATTCATGATATTGTACTCATGATCGAGTATTCTTTTGCCGAACTACCAAACTTTATATGTTTACATTCATGTACGCAACAACCGTAATGAGTTGATGATTGGAGATATGTCCTTATGTTATTGCACAACTTAAATTAGATTAGTTTTCCTATGTTTCGACACCCTTAAAATTATATTATTTTCAGTTTGGAATTTGTAGTGGACAAGAAGTAAAGGTTTGATTTTTGGGGGCCAAAGTTGAGCAATACGATGAGAGAGCAAAATCTCATGTCATTGCATTAACATCTACAACGGTGAAAAAAATTTTGCCGGTAAGTCTTCATTTAATATCATTACATCAATTATATTGGCCACTCTAAGAAAATAAATAATTGTAATTTTGCAGGGTATTCTTTGTCATCAACAAATGCAACACAATTTTTTTGGATTCGCAATTCCTCGATGATATTGAATGCATGTAAAATGTGTTAATCGAATTTATATAGTAGTATTTCCATTTTTATATTTGTATCTTACACTCTAACATGGTAAAATTTCCTTTTATGGATATCTTTAAGTGGTATTAGTATTTGGGAGGTTTATATTGACAGGCACTTAAAAAGGAAAATTGGGGAGTACAACAGAAAAACTTTAGAAGAATTAGGTTTGATTGTGTATATGACTAACCAAATAAATCAAGTATGCATTTGATTGAACATTATACACTACTTTCAAAAAGCTTACATGTATAGAAATGATATAAGTATATATATGTGCTTCAAGGATATACTGAAGCCAAACTAAATGCATTTAACACAAAATTTGGATGGTACTACATTTGATGAAATAGAGGTGTGATTGTAAGCAACAACTCGCCACGTGTTTAATTTGACCACTACTATTGTAGTAAATGTGGCAACAAAGCTCAACCTAAAGCAAAAGATTTAACAGGTTCTAATTTTAATCTAATTTACAACAGAATAATATTTGCAGGTATCAACCTTTTTTATTTGAATAAGAATATTTTTGGATGAACAGCTTCCATGAAGCACATGAAAAGCTAAATCCTAAAATAGCCTTACAATATATTATGACCAATAAAAATAACATATATGTTAAATATGACAATACCATTAAAAAACCTCATTAGGAAAAATAAAAAAATTCTTAATTATCAACAAATATTATTAAAAATAAACTAATAATATTGCTATGCACACGGTTCAAACAAAGGAAAGAAAAAAATTCCCAACCGTGGAATCAATTTTATCTCGAACATATAATAATAATCGTTTTCTATTGCTAAAGTATAACAAAGTTAGCTTATACAAAAGAATCTAACCCGCAAGGGAGCACGGGTTGATGGACTAGTTTGTTCAATCCACACACACGTTTAGTGGTTTACTTGTAGAACACGTGTTGTAGAATGCGCACACATATCACCCACCCTAGCTACAGCTAGTAGTAGTAAAAAAACCGGAAGAGTGGATTCCGATTTCCGAGTGCTTTATACATTGCCTGAGCTCAAGGCCGAATTTGCCATTTTTTTTTTGTGGGGCGTTTAGCTACACGCTAGTACTCCGTACTACAGAATACAAGTCGGGTCGCCCCACAAGATCCCGGCATGCAGTTCCGATCGAACCCCGCGACGACGGCTCTTTTTGTCCCGTAGATGACGACGACGCGCACGGCGGCGGGCATCAGGCGAACTCGGACCGGTGGTGCTTTATCTGCCTGCCGGCCCGTAGTGGCATCCGTCACCGTCGTCGACGATCGTCGTCGTCGCTTTCCGACTTATCGTTAGATTTTGCCGGTCCGCTCACCGTCACATAAATTCCACGAAAGCGACGTCGGCAAAGACCGCCCGATCGCCCTGAGCCGGCTGTGGGTGTGGTTGGAAGACAGCCGAGTTTGTTAAGCTCAGCCGCGTCAGACTTGCCGACTTGACTGTTCATGCTAGCTTTCGATCGTTACATCCAATGAGCTATACAGAGTTCCATTGGTTGACGTCTATGATCATCTGAACTCCACAGTTAAGGCGCTCAACTCCGAGGCCGTGGAGATTCAGGCCAAGGCGGAGAAGAACATGCGCTTGGTTAGCAAGGGAATCAGGATTCTGTAAGAGCTTTTAACATCATCAGCCACATAAATAAACAGAGTAATGCTCCTTATGCCACTTCTTAATCTTCACTGGAACTAAGGCATCCAATGATTTCAGGGAACTTGTGACAGTTCTATGTGTGACACTGAATCTTTTCGCAGTTCTAGTGTTGCTGGGTAAGTGAACATGATCAATATTTTTCAGTATGCAACATTGATTTACCCTGCAGTCTTGCTAGTATAGCTGATTCTAACTCACTGCTTCTCTGAACATTGCAGTAGGGAGGCCTCTAAGGCTGCAAAAGCTGTGTTGCTTGTGAGTATCTTACCTTCAGATTTCAGAAAACCCATCTGATGATAGGAACTGAAACCTTGTGTCATTTCAGACCGTATGCCGTTCTGATTACTTGGATTCTTTGTGCACAGGTGCATGGTCTTCTGCTGGATATTGACAGCCCTATTCTGGATGTACTTCGGCCTGTACTCTTGGACAAGTTTGCTGGCGACACGTCTGTTGCCTTGGACGAGTACCAGATGAACAGAACAGCACGCTGGGCACCATCGTACCCTGCAGTGAGAAGCTCTCCGCTGATATTTGGTGTCTATATGATTTATATTAAACTGGAAACGAGTATCAATCAACGGGTTTAACAGGAATTACATGGAGTAACCAGTACAATGGCAGAGAGAGCGAGTTGCTCCTCACCGACGAACTCCCGACACAACCAGCCTTCTATTCCTATTCTCTTCAACTTGTCCCCCAATCCTTCTCTGCCGTCTCCATTTAGCACGGCGACACCAGGACGATAGCAAGACCGAGCCGTTACACCCACTCGGGCCCGGTGTATTTGCTGTTGGGCTTGCTCTGCCTCTTGGGCTTCGACGAAACTGACCCATCATCACCTTTCCCTGGGCCCTGGCTTCTTCTTCTTTTGATTAGTGATGATCTCTTCAGGATCCCTGACATTCCCCTATTCTTGAAAACCGGCTTGACCCCAAGCCTGGGCTGCTGGAAACAATTGCTTGAGTTCATCTTCAAGTTCCCAGGTGGCCACATATGGTGGCCAAGAAGACCACTAGACCAGCACTTCAGCAGCAAGATGATCACCTTGAGGCTTGAGGTGATGCTGCAAGATTTTCACTAGAAAACGAAAAGCATCAGACATGTTGGGGAGATCAGAGGAGACCTGTGTTGCTAGTGGTAGAGCCTTCTTGAGTTGGCTGACATGGAAGACTGGGTGTACTCGAGCACTGTCAGGGAGTAGTAACTTGTAAGCAACTGTGGCAACTTTAGCAATGATCTGATAAGGGACAAAATAACGAAAAGACAGTTTACGACTAGCTCTGGTGGCAACTGATGTCTGAACATAGGGTTGTAGTTTGACATAGACTGAATCTCCAACATCAAAAGTTCTCTCAGTTCTACGCTTGCTAGCCAGACTTTTTTGCCGTTGTTGAGCTCTGACTAGCTGTTCTTGTAACAACTTGACCATCATATGCCTTTGTGTCAACCAGGTATCAAGATCAGGGATGGCACATGACTCAATGATGTCAAATCCCAAAATATCTAGGAGGCTGTCCATAAAGAATCTCAAAAGGATAGAATTGAGAGAGGAATGACAAATAGAATTATACCCAAATTCAGCTAATGACAACCATTTCTTCCATTACTGAGGACAAGCATGGACAAAACACCTGAGATAGGCTTCTAAACATTGATTGACCCTTTTCGCCCGGCCATCTGATTGCTGAGGACAAGCATGGACAAAGCACCTGAGACTGCTCATGTTGAGGGCAGTGTTGGTCAACTTGAAGACAGTGGCGAAGCTAGAGCAAATCGGAAGGGGGTGCGGTTGCCTTGTGGGTGCATAAAGATAAGTCATGGGGGTGCAAATATGGTGAAATTTTGAGCTTATTCACTGTTTTTCTAATTTTTTGGGGTGTGCATTAGCACCCCTAGCTACAATGTTGCTTCGCCCCTGCTTGAAGAGTTGTTTCCAGACTTTGCTAGTAAACACTTTGTCCCTATTAGAAATCATCTGTTTAGGCATGTGAAAGGATCAAGATGCCGAGAGGGGGGAATGAATTGGGCTAATCTAAAATTTATAGCAATAAATACACCTACTAACCCATATTTGCCCACTTGTCCCTAGAAGTGTTTCCATAATCTACCGCACAAAAGTTTTACACTCTATGTTCCAATTCCTACTCTAACATGATAATTCTAGAAATGTAAAGACATGAATTGAATTTCTTGAAAGTAAATACTCAAGGTAAAGAGAGGAAGAAGAACACGGTGATGTTTTCTCAAGGTATCGGAGAGTCGCCACTCCCCACTAATCCTCATTGGAGCACCCCTCGCAAGGGTATTGCTCCCCCTTAATCCGCGTAAGGACCAAGTGCTCTCTATGGGCTGATTCTTTGATGCTCCGCTGCGGTGAATCGCCCACAACCGCTCACACCATGGCCTGAGTCATCCACAAGCACCACCAGATGATCTTCAAGCACCAAATCACCACCAAGCCGTCTAGGTGATGGCGATCACCAAGAGAAACAAGCACAAACTCTCACTTCACCCGAACAAGCCTAATGAGAAGAGTGGATGCACACTTGCTACTCGCTTTGCACTAATGAGGTCCTTAGTCTTGCAATTATCAAGTCTCAATCACCCCACTAGGCTCTTGCTCTCCCTTGCTCTCCAATGTGTTTCCTCAGCTAAACAAATGGGCAAGAGACCTGAAGTGAAGGAGGTGGGGTTGTATTTATAAGCCCAAGAAACAACAACCGTTACCGTCAACATTAGCTCTTTCGGGGGCGTCGAACGCTCCATCACCCAGGGACGTACGCGTCCGATGCGAGAAGGAATTCAAATCTGCAGCTAGCCGTTAGCAAGCAACGCGCATTCGAAGCATACCCGTTGGGCGTGTCCGCGGGCGGCTAGCTCTGCACCTCTCTCGTAAAAGCGGTCGAGGCGACGCTCGACGCGCCAGTTGGCGTCGAACGCGCCAGGCTGTCTTGAGACCTGTCATCCGACGCTCGCAATCTTTAGAACTGCGCACGCTACAACGGGCCGGACGCTAACGTTAGTGCCCGGCGCATTTCTGACCAGTGTCCGACACAACATTTGAAGCCCATTTCACTTCTGATTCAAACACTTTGTGAATGACTTCAAGTACAACCAATCTCAGGAACATTTTGCAGCTACCTAGTGCTAAGTTTGACAAGTGTGCACCACATCTAAACCATTAGACTCACCTAGGTCAAGCTACCCGTTCACACCCCCCTTAATAGTATAGCCAAACAAAAAACAAAATCCTAACGACTAATCTCATCTCACTCTACACCATCAACAATCGAAACTAACCATCCTTAACCTTGTCGTTCATCCTTCAAAAACTGTTACATGCGACAGATGCGTCCGAGGCCTACCCATTGGACACGTCCGGCGGTCTGGCCATCTGCAGACCTCTCTATAAAGCGTTCGAGGCGGCGCTAGATGCGCCAGTTAGCGTCGGACGCGCCAGACTGTCATGAGACATGGCATCCGACGCTCGCAACCTTCAGAACTGCGCACGCTACAACGGGCCAGACGCTGACGTTAGTGCCCGACGCACTTCTGACCAGCGTCCGACACACCATTTGAAGCCCGTTTCACTTCTGATTCAAACACTTTGTGAACGACTTCAACTACAACCAATCTCAGGAACATTTTGCAGCTACCTAGTGCTAAGTTTGTTAAGTGTGCACCACACCTAAACCATTAGACTCACCTAAGTCAAGCTACCCATTCACACCCCGCTTAATAGTACAACCAACGTAAAAACAAAATCCTAACGACTACTCTGATGTCACTCTACACCATCAACAATCAGAACTAACTGTCCTTAACCTTGTCGACCATCCTTTGAAAACCAAAACGATTTCCATCGACAGAGGTCATGAAAACCATATTGCCCGAGATCTCCATTACCATGACCTAACACTCTACAGTTTCTGCAAAACACACGGTAGTCATGATAATCACCATTGTCATCAATTAGTGAAACTCGCATCAAAGGGGCCTAGATGCTTTCACCATGTAACTTGAAAACATTATCAAGATAGGTCATTTCCACTTGCATAGTAGTATAAGGGTGCTTGAGTGGAATAAAATGAGCATATTTAGAGAATTTATCCACCACAACAAGAATATAGTCATACTGATGTGATGTAGGAAGACCTTCAATGAAATCTAGAGTTACCACTTGCCAAGCAAAGTGGGTGTGATTGTAGAAGGCCAGGGTACTTGACTCTTTCATGCTTAGCCTATTGACACACTATGTAGTGAGTAACAACAAGGTGAATCATTGCTTTCATACCTAGCCAAACAAAAAGATGCCTAATCCTCTTGTAAGTCACTAGAAAGCCAGAATGACCATTCTAAATTATCACATTTGTGACCTGATTGCCATTTTTGACCACACTTGTAGCATAGCCCTTCTATTTTTGCATAAGAGATGAAGCCTTAGCCGGAGAATGATTATTTCTATTGTTGTTCTTAGAATTCTTCTTGGAACTTGAAGCTGCTATAGAGTTAGCAAAAGGAGCTACTCTAGATTTACCAGCAAATTTGAAAATATTACCATTTGATTTTCTGAAATCTTTCTTAGGTACATGTACATTCTCCTTGGTTGCTTCCTACAACATAGCAAGGTGACTAGCAGCATCTAGATTGGGAGGATTATGAACAAGAACCACAATTCTAATATCATCTCTTAATCCATCAATAAATCTATTAGTGATAGTAGAACTACTAAATTTAGGATCATGAGACAAAATCTGATGCACCGGAATATCAAACCTCTCAACATAATCAGCTACAGTTTCAATTTGCTTGATGTGAAAAAATTGCCTAAGGAGCATATTATGTTGATCTCTCTTAAAACGTTCACAAACTAGTTTACTATTCTTGGGCCAAGGTATAGCATGTGCTAGAGCATCTAATGATTGAGACCAGAAATTTGCATTGCCGAGAAAATCTCATAGAGAACAATCTATACTTCAAATTCTGAGGAACAAAATACAAAAAGTAATTCTCATATTTTCGGATCTAGAACTTGGGATTACTACCATCAAATTTAGGAAACTCAACAAGAGATAAAGCATGATTAATAGGCATCTAACTAGCATCACTATACATAGGGTTGCCCAGATAAAAGGAACTAGTGAGAGTGTAGTAGAACGAACAACACCTACATTAGGAGTATGAACAAGAGTTGTCACCACTCCATTCCCAATGATCTGGTGATCAGTATCATCATTGCTGCCACCTGACCGAGGACTAGTTGCAACCAAACCTCTATCCTGAATAGCAACAAAGTGCTTGGGTGGAATGCTCAGGTGCTCAACATCGAACACCTAGCATGCAGGATTTGTCAACTCCGCGTGCCTCTCAATGATACGATCCAATTTGACACCGAGATCCCACACACTATTCTACAACTGAACCACATCAACTTGTACCTTAGGTTTCCAGATCATAAACTTCTGAAGCGCAGAGGTGTTCGCTTCGAGCGTTTTCTTCACTATGGCGTGTTGCTCATCAATCCTTGGCTGCATCCCTTTCAGGAACATAGTGAGCTCGCTTACTTGACCCTCCATGGTGATCAGCTTCTTCTGCTCTCGAGTTTGATAATGGGGTCAAAGTAGATAATCAGATGGTGAAGCCAGATTTGCCGATTCCGCGATCACCTCCACCACGGCGATTGCTTCCGTTGAGGATCAACAGCTCTGACTACCAAATGTGAACAATCTCAACATATTTGGTGTCTATATGATTTGTATTAAACTAGAAACGAGTATCATTCAACAAGTTTAACATGAATTACAATGAGTAACCGTGTACATGGTGCTGCTGATTTTGCTCGTGCTCGTGGCTACCACCGCTAGCGCCACCCAGGCGACAACCGCCACGTCCGCGCGGCAGCTAACATCGTTGGCTAACTCGGAGATCTAGGGGCGAAGTTCGCCGAGATGCACACCAAGAAAGTGTCCATCAAGTTCGGGCCATGAGGCGACCCGACAAAACTAAAATCTGGGTAGCCGACAAAGCTAACTTCTTGGTTCTTTTGCTATTTTTTCGCCATTTACATAGAAGAGAGAGATGAGGATGCATGCTTCAAATGAAAAAAGTTATCAATACAGAACTCATCTTTGTCTATAAATATTATCAAGGTCATTTCCCGTCTAAGTTAGATTAAATCATTTAAATTTCAATTTAAAAATTTTGAAATTTAAATATCTTTTGGGTGTAATAAATGATTTGAGATGGAGCGTTCATCAAAAGGAGTATTGTATAACTCATCAAGTTCTACACACTTTATTTAGGATATTTTTACATTTCACAAAGTTTGAACAATCAAAATTTTAAATTTTAGAAAATGACAATTAGAAACAAGATTTTTTAACACTAAATGATATCAAAGCGGAAAAGTCATGAATATCAAAACTTCACAACTCATAAAGATCCACAAATTTTATTTAGGTTATTTTTGTATTTGACAAAGTGTACCATGCATTGACCATTCATCCTAGAATCACTCACATAGTTTAAGAAACTATGTTAGAGGTCTGTAATATTTGTACTACATATCATTACCACTTTCAAAAATAAAAAAAAATGACTGAATAAAGTTTGTAGATCTTGACGAGTTATGAAACTTTGGTATTCATGACTTTTTTTATTTGACATCTAATGTTAAAAATTTTTGCTTGTAGTTCTTATTTTTGAAATCCAAAAATTAGATAATTCAAATTTTATCACATAAAAGAGATGACCAAAGCAAACACAATTTCTTGATAGAACATGATTTTAAAAAAAAAAAAGAAAAAAAACATCAAATTTGGAGTTAGTATGTGGGGAAAAACTAGTTACAAGTTTTAACTAGAGATCAAAAAGATAATTTGTTCTTATTCATGATGAATTTGATCTCCAATTGGAATTATAAATTAAAAAAAGATAAGGAAGAAGAAAGAACATCTATGGGCCCATATATTTCAGGCCTGACCTGTCTCCCTCAACCGGGCTCCCTTGTCATTTTTACATGCAGATTCGAGCCCAATATTCAATTGTATTTTATTTTTTTATTTTAGACGAGATATGTTCTACAAATATATTGAGTATAAAAAAATGAATTTAAATGAAAAAGTCATCAACAAGGAAACTGTAGAAATCATCGAGATCTACGGTTGTTATATTGGTCATGTCCCCATTTGAATTATATTGAACTAGTTAAATTTGAAATTTTAAAGTTTGAGAAATTCAAATATTTTTTTGTGGTAATAAATGATTTCAAATGGAACATTCATAAAAAATAGTATTATAGAACTCAACGAGATCTACACACTTTATTTAGGTCATTACTCCATGTGAAAAAAAGTTTGAACAATCTAAATTTTGAATTTCAAAAACTAACAATTAGAAGCAAATTTTTTGAACACTAAATTATGTCAAACCCAAAAGCCATGAATACTAAAAATTCATAAGTTTATAACTCATCAAGATCTACAAATTTATTTAGGTTATTTTTTTGCATAAAGTGGTACCATGCATTGGCCATTCATCCGGAATCAATCATATAGTTTAAGAAACTATGTTAGATGTTTGTAATATTTGTACCACATATCAATATCACTTTCAAAATTGATAAAATGACCTAAATGAAGTTTCTAGATCTTGATGAGTTATGAAAATTTGATATTCATGACATTTTCATTTGATATCATTCAGTGTTTGAAAATCTTGCTTGTAGTTGTGATTTTTTGAAATTCAAAAATAAGATTTTTCAAACAGACTCACATGAAAAGATTTTTCAAAATAATAGAATTAAATAATTCCATAACTTCATAGAGCATGATTTTATGAATTTTTAAAAAAAAATCATCTATTTTGAAGTTCGTATGAGGAAAAAAACTAGTTACAAGTTTTATGGAAGGATTAAAAAAGAAAAATTGTGCTTGTTCATATGGATTTGGAGGGCTTCCATATATAAGTATTTTGAGCTAGATTTCGAGACAGTAAATGATTCCAAATAAAAACTTGTAGTAAATAACAAAATTTTAGAACTCTTTGAGACCTACAATTTTTTATGTTGATCATCTTTTCATCCAAATTTGTTTGGAGTACTTTTTAAAATTTAAATTTTTGATATATTCCATTTAAAATTTGACATAGTCAAATATATAATTGAGCAATAATAAAATTATAGAACTCTTGGAGACCTACAATTTTTACGTTGATCCTTTTTTCATTTGAAATTGTTTGTAGTACTTTTAAAATTCAAATTTAATTGTTTGATAGATTCAATTTAAAATTTGATTAGTCAAATTTATAATTGAGCAACAAAGATTAACAAAAAAAATTTGTATAGTCTAACACCTACATTGACTAATACTAGCAATAAAGACAGATACATAAGCTATAATATTAGATACTATAATTAAAAGTTGGATCCATCCATGCATCCACATACTTATTAGTTGTGCTCCATATATAGCTACATAGTCTAATTAAAAGTTGCATCCATACATGCATCCATATACATATAATATACTACTTGTTCTCCACATCATCACAAACATTACATCCACATATAGCCCAGTGGGGCTAGCAAAAGTCAGGACTTGAAAACACTAGATCGGTTTGTCTTCTTGGGAAGGCTAGGGGCATCTTGAGTCTTCATCGGGTAGTCAACCTTGGCTTTGACACCCTCCGGTCCATGCCAAAGGCACCGGCCTGCTACTCGTATTGCTCCTTCTTGACCAGCTCAATGATGTCGTCGACCTTCCATGTCACGTAGGCGATCCTCTTCTAGAGGGGCTTTATCACCACGTCGGCAATGGTGCTCAATAGAGCGGTGCGAGAGATTACAGAAGTCCGAACACATGAAAACAACATCAATTTGATAGGATTTAGTAAGTTAGTCACCAAACACACTTTGCTATATCATAGGATAAATACTATGTCATCGAGTGGGATAAATAGTTAAATACTATACCAAACACAGTCCTATATATCATAGGATAAAATAATGACTTGCTCTTTGTAAAATAATGAGTTTGAGAAAGCCACATCGGTTTGATCGAATAAAATAATGACTTGCTCTTGTAAAATAATGAGTTTGAGAAAGCAACATCAGTTTGATAGGAGCAAAATAATGATTTGTTGTTGTAAAGAAACATGAATCATCGAGTGGGCTAACATCACCATGGCCACATCCATCCTTTGCCATCACTTAGATTGTTCTAGTGTTGCATGAAAATGGATGTTCCCCTATGGTTACGCAAAATCCTAGGTGAGAAGGGCATTTCCCAATTTGTACCACCCGGGGTGTAGTAAAATCAAAGCAAATCAAGATGTGAATGTTGATCAAACACATGCACCTCAATAGGTCTAGTGATTTTCCTTATTATTGTAGAGGCCTCAACATATGAATGTGCTGGTTTATTCTTTTTTTCTCATGTCACCGATGGATGCCTTTTAATTGAAAAATAAGAAACAAAGACACGGCGGGCATGGAATCTTCCAAATCTTCCACCGTTAGCCGTCACCTTGAGTTAGGGGTTGTTTGGTTCCTAGCCACTATATGCCAAACTTTGCTTTACCCTTGCATGTATATATTCCTTACACCCTTGCTTCACCACATGCCAAACCTTGGTGGGCACCAAACACCCCCTAACCCAATTATTGTTGCATAGTGGTTAATACAAGCAGATTTGATAACTGACATGAATAGCAAGTGGGGAATTAGATCATGAGTTAGAAGAAATAGTGTTCGCATAAAGGCAGTCATCTCATTATTATATTTACTAAATTAGAACATAGGAACTGGATCATCAATTAGAAGTTCAAGCAAATTGGATCTACAAATCATATAGTATTGTTGTCAAATTGGACCTACAAATCAACTTAGGACCTATAATGTACTTAAATTAGGACGTACAATATACAAATCACTACCAACCACTGGGACATGGGGGGCCGAGCGCCACATAGGTGGGACCAGGTGGTCCCCACCTGGTCTCGATTTTGTTCCACTTCATCCGGTGTCTTCGGTGTCCTCTGGAACCTTCCCGTATGGTCGAGGGGATGACGGTAGGTGGTGACAGTTTGTCCGTCCCTTGCATTCCCCCACGTCCCGATATGGCGTGCTTGATTGCCGAAGTAAGCAAGTAGAAGTAAATTTTAGCTATCCATAAGGCCCAAAATTTATAGGAAACCATCTCTACCCTTTTCCATCTCTACCCTTGCGTTGTCCTTGGATGAATTAGTTAGAAGAAAATACTTCCGTTCGGTGGAAAATACGATATCTTGAATATTTTTGAGTGAAGGCTACAATAGTAATTCCGTACACTTACGGATTCTTTCTCGTATGCGTTAAGAAATATCAACAACTAGCATTATTCAAAAATGGTGTTGTGGCTACATTGGGAGAGGAACTTGGGAACAACTTCAGCATAGGCATTTGTTCCTATGCATCGATAAAGGGTTGTAGTTAATTTGCTCTAGTCTTGTAATCTTCATAGAGATTTTTATAGGTTATTCATCCTCTCTCTAGCCATCTAAATTCTTTTAGCCATGGGATGCCTATTGTGGGGTAATGGTCTCACCCATCTTCCATCCGGTGGCTAACCCTAACACCCCCTGGTCCTAACTCCTAACATGCGATTTTCCCTCACTCTCGGATGAGGAGCTCACTCTGGTGCGTTGTCCAAGAATGTGCTCGATCGCCTCTCCGACTTCGCCAAATCTATCCTCATTGCCACGTCGTCATGGTACGACGGCTCCGTGGAGGTTCTTTTTCGATACACCAACCGATGACTCCCTGTCTAGTAGATGTATGGTTTCTTGTGCAAGCCAGTGTAGGCTGGGCATCTAACCAATCACCCTCTTGCAGTAGTGGACAAAGCAATTCTTTATGTGGCCTTGGAACTTGAGGCATTTTTACTTAGCTTTGATCCTATATTATAGTTGGTTTGGTGCCCTCGTTTCAAGTGCTCAAATTTTAAGGAAGGAAATGTATAGTATTCAAATGGCATCTAGCTTAGCTATGGTGCATAACAGCAAGGTCATCTTACAGTATGTTTCCTCGTACTCAAACTATCTTTTCCAGTACTTTTTGTGGTGTGCCATGATTTGCAGCAGGGAATCATCAACACATCGCAATGATATTCGAGGGTTACAAAGTCCCAAGCTTCTCTCGGTTTCGAGGTTCTCTTCTTGTGCAAACATTTACTCACCAGCTAGTGGTGCAAAGGATGTGCTGCATCCTAGTATTCATCTGTCTTCACCATTGTACTGATCTTGTATATTCTATCCCTTTTGCTGATGGTACAGCTCTTTTATTATTCAAAATTCTGCTATAACTACCCTTCCACCGTCAAAGTAAATTTATTTTTACCACATTGTAACAATATTGATTATGGAAGTTAAAAATTACCGTGTGATCCTGCACTCAAATCGGCTTGTCAGTACACTGTCATTTTATTGGCAAGGGGTGTCCTCGGTGTTCCTTCTTATCAAAAGGACTACCTCTTTGTTTATTTCTCCGATGTGCCTATATTTTCTACTAGGCTTTGGAACTTGAGGTTGGGGCACATGATGTTTCCTTTGAGAGCTATACTACTGTTAGAGCATGGCTAATAGTAGAGCCAAGTGCTTGGCTATAAGCCAAGTAATAAGAGTCAAGTTGTACAACAACTAGTCTTTTAGTTGGCTACATTTTTTTAATTATTTGTTTCTATTCTTTTTTCCTATTCCTCCTCACATCCATCTCTATTGGCACCCACAATGCCATGCATACGTGCTCAGCTTGGTGCTAGAACAAGAGCCAAGCTCTCTTCTCTCTCTTCCCCTTCTCCCTCCGCGTCATCAAAATTGCTGGTGGCCTAGCCTATAGCATATTATTGTACCTGCTCTTATACATGTGTCGCAGGTTTGGTCTCACTTTTTCATTGTTAACTGTAGTACTCCCTATTTGTCTTAAAATTTATAGTTCAATTTGTTAGGACAAGGTTTTGACTGACAATTACTACCCGAGTTCAAAACAAATGCAGCTCAATTGCACTTATTTTTGGATGAAGGTAGATATCAATAATTATGACGCATATGTGATACATAATCCTATATACACATAAGGGATACACTCAAATACAAATGTAAGAGCATCAAGTTTTTGAAAAGTTATATACTACTCCATCATGGGTAATAATGACAGTGAACATTAGGCTTGCCAAATTAATATAAACTTCTATAACTTTAACATGTTTATAAAAGTGAAATATACTTGTTTTTCTAGAACTCTATTGAACTTAACTTGGGACACAGCTAGTGCACCTAAATTTTTTAGATTGCACACTAGAGCAATTGAAGATGATGGATCACATGACAATGCAAAATTTTGTAATTTAATTGAAGATGAGTAGGTGTTTTACTACCACCTTGGAAGTTAAATAGGTGAAAGTAATTTAGAATCTTTGTGGTTCTAAATATATATAGCACGTTCAGGTAAACCTTTTATACGACGGCTTTTCCCGTGTGAAAGCAAGGCTACAAATAGATTTTCGATAGGCGTTACAGATAGAATTCAGATCATGAAGCCTCCATACATGTGTTTGTGTTCCATCTGAAGTTGTTTATGGATGGGTATAATGCACACTCTTACTGTCTTACATTGCTAATTGTGGAGCAAAAGGTGCACAATCATATAACGGTCGATGGTTCTAGTAGTGTTGCATATGCAATGAGATACAGGGATATGCATGCCTCCTTAAGGGGGTGAATGTAATACCGATACATTCGTAAGTTGTATATAGTTAGCCAGTGTGCAGAGGTGTTTTGGAATACCTCTATGTTGTGTGTGTAATACCCGTGTTTTTGCAGCGATATTAATAGTAGTACGTTGTGTGTGTACTTTGACTAGTTCTACAGGATTCTTCCGTTCTTTTGTGTCTGAAGAACAGTGGAGTCGTGATCTCCTAATTAAGGATCGCATGGAGGAGATATCTATGCTAGATTAATCTAGCTATTATTTCAGGTGGAGCTCGCGTCACTATAAAGACTTCCTGTCTTAATGCTCGTGTCCTTGACATCGCGAAGAACCTTTCAAAGATCCAGTAAGAATAAGAAACTAGAACAAAGTAATCTTAAGGTGGCTCGAAAGGCTATGATGAAGATTTGCCAGGTTGGACAAATATGTTGAGATATGTGCCACGTGACCTGCAGATGGTTGTCTAGTGGCTAAGATACAGATCTTCAGTCACAGATAATCTAGATGTTTAGTTATGTGACCACTTGGGCACTTGGTATCTGTGATAATCAATGGAAAATTAGCCGTATAATATTCTGAATTGTTTGTCCTTTAGGTCATGCATGATGTAGAGACAGGATTGATGCCTTTTTCTGACTTGTTATTTTGAGCTAAGTTATATACATGTTTTATTTGCAATTGATATCTTAACTAAGGAAAAATCTTATATCCACTTCATTAAATGTAATCCCTCTCTTAGGAGTCGAACTGATCAAAGATCAGTTGGTTGGAGTTCTTGTGGTGGAACTTGTCTACCTAGTTTAAGTCCTTAATTTGGTATGAGTGCTCGTATATTTTCTAGATTTATTAATTGTAGGATTTAATGGTGTTATGCTTTTAGTGGTAGACGAACTTCAAGGCCTCAGTTGATACAAACATCCTGAAAGCACCATGGAAAGCCACATATTTGAATGCATATATGGCCTACGAAGTTCAAAAAAGGTTTAGAGACTAACAGTAATCATTTCGAAGACTAGATTGTCACCTATGTGCGTGAGAAACACACATCCTGGCCACCTGTGCCAATTGGTAACATGTCACCATAACCAAATTCTAAAATCGTGGCTTTTCTTTTGTAGCCTAGAATAGTGTCAGAGCCTATTTGAGTCCATTAGCGCTAAAAATTAACAACTAAAATTAGTACTAGTGACAACTTGGCGGATCCAGTGGTAGGGACGTGGATCCGGCGGGCGAGGCGGCACTTCTACTCCAGTGAGCAACGGCGGCGGCGGCCCATAGATGGGTTCGGCGGGCTCATCATGAGTTTTCAATTTTTTTTTTTTTTTTTTTTTTTGACTTGATCAACACCGTGACGGTAAAGGCCATGATTAACCATGTCCTTAGGTTCGTGGCGGTATTTTTTTTCCGTAATAGTAAGTGAATCCAAAAACTAGCTAATTATTAGTTGGAGGGTAGCTAAGTATTACTAGGTTTGGACTTGTTAATAGGTGCTAATAGTTCAAATGTACACCTTTAACTCACTATCGAACTTTAGTAGGTGGATCCAAACGATCATGTACTAAAAATTAGTAGCTAGCCATTAGCCACTAATTTTTAGTGCTAATGGATCCAAGCAGGTCCCAAATGAATAGTTGTAAAAATAAGCTACAAATTAAGAGGAAAGCACAACACTAGTTTCCTTTCTTATGCAATATCATTTCTGCATAACCATATAATGACCAATAATTTGCTTCCGCTCCGATGTTTGAATCCATTATATAGCTGCTAGTACTTAGCTAGCTAATAGACCACAGTTTGTTTAGCTAACAATTAGCTAGATCTGTTTGGATCTAAGGAGGTACTTCCTCTGTTCCAAATTGTAGCTCATTTTGGCAATATATTTAGAAAAATCAAAGTGAACTATAATTTAGAATGGAGGGAGTAATTATTACCGCCTAACTATCCAAAAATCCAAACAGGGCCGGCTAACGACTTCAGAAATGGAGAGAGAGATAGGAGGCAAATTATTCTTATGCCAGCTGGCATCCCGACTATGTGCTATCTTGACTAGCATTTAGTTCAGACACCAAAACCCTAGAGACTAGATTCCTAGTAGAGAGAGAAAATGATACTCGCCTCCCTGGAGCTCTCCCATTCTCTCCCTATATATACAGGGCGCCTAAACAATCTCTCTGGGTGAAAACTTGCTGTCATCTGAGACAATTTCACCTAGTTAGCTTATTAGATCGAGCTCGCAGATTTTGATCTGTCCTTTGTACAGATTCCGTAGAAAGCTGCGCCTTGCTAAAGTGCTAAACTCTCTAGTCTTCATATGATACTTATGTCTAGTTTCTTCAACCTTGAAGGTGCTATATAATTCAGATCCAGCTGAAGTCCTTAGATCCCTTCCTAGCTTGAATCCATCTGTGTGCTTCAGATCCCTAGCCGCTCATCATGAAAGAAGTCAGTGTTGTCCTATGCGGCATCATCAGGATTCACACCGGGTAAACACAGTTCGGTGTACCCATGCATATATATATGTAGGTGTCGCTCGATCTGTTGGTTGCGTGAGAATCCTGATGATGCTGCATTGGAGAATAAGTGACTGAACTAGTTGATTTTGATGTATATCTCCACAAAGGCTTATTACGTATCTGCATATGATATTGTACGAGCAAGCTAATTAGTGAACACTGATCATTCATCGCCAGTCAAGCATATAGTTCTGCCAGATTCAGGTATTGATTTTTCTTTCTGTAAAGCAAGCTAAGTGAACACTGATCCATTCATCGCTAGTCAAGCATATAGTTCTGCCAGATTCAGGTATTGATTTTTCTTTTTTGTGTTGGGGAGGGCGACCCTTGCCAGCCCCGGTAGCCCCAAGCAGGCCTCGCTACGGCAGGCCAAGGCACGTCTTTTATAGCTAACTTATCAGGTCATGCAGGCCCCTACCGCGGAGACCCCTCCGCGGGCGTTTGAGGAATCAACGGAACCGCCGAGACGCTTCGAGCTTGCAGCCAAGTACCAGTCGAGACGAAGCCCAGTGCGGAAGTACGCATCAGGCAAGGGCTCGAAGGTACCGGACGGAGAATGTAGCGGAGGGGGGCCCAGACGGAGCCCCTCCGCAAGCCAGAAGGGCTGACGGCGCGTGGGAGGAAACCCTACAGCACGGCGTGTAAAAGGGTCCCATGTGAAGTTCCTATAGTGCCCTGCGTGGGCGGTTACCTTTCTGCCCCTCACGAGGGGCCTACTTGTCGGGTGTGTACGATCCCACCTACCATGTACAAAATTGTAAACCGGCCCCCTCCGATCCCTGACTTCCTATAAATACCTACGGGCATGGGGTCGAGGGCAGTTGGTGACTGAATTAATAGCCATTTACTCGTTTCTTCATCCCGGCCGCCGCAAGTCGTGTCCCTCCCGAGCCGGCCCGGTTGACCTCCGGACGCTCCGACCCTCGGCAAACCTAGCGGGGTCGGGCCGATCGAGAGGCCAATCCTAGCGCCCCCTCTCCCCCCACCCCGCTTGTACTTGTCTATATCACTCGTGGGAAGCCCTCACCCCCCTCTCTCCCTCTCCCCTCCCTCCGCCAAGGTCGGGGCGGGAGTGATCCCCACATTTTGTAATTTACTACTTTCTCCGTTCCAAATTATAGTTCGTTTTGACTTTTCTACATTCATTGCTTTTGCTATGTACCTAGTTATACATCATGTCTAGATACATAGTAAAAGAAATAAATCTAGAAAAAATAAAACGATTTATAATTTGAAACAGAGAGGAAGTATGTATTTAATAAGAGAAATAGTTCTGAATACATTCTTGAAGAAAGGTAGAACGAGACACTAAAATTATCACTTGACAGGGACCAAAATTTATTACTCAGCTGTTCTAAACACAATACTTTTTACTGTGTATTTAGAAGTATATATGAGTATATATATAATTAAAAGAAATAAATTGTCTTATAATTTGGGATGGAGGAAATAAATGTGCTTTACATCCAGTGATATAATGAGTTGTAAAAATTTTGGTAGTCTTATTCCGTAATTAGGTGTAGATCCTACTCTATAATCAGTTTTACTATATTTTTTTTTTTGGAATATGTATTTTTGCTATCTTTAGAAAGGTGGTAGTAAGATATAGTACAACTGATTATAAGCATAACAACTAATAATACAACTAATTATGGAATAAGACTACTAAAATTGTAGTGTGGTTCTTATTTTTCTAGATATATAGCTTAAATCTAAAACATAATGAATGTCAAGGTACGTAGCAAAAGATATTATCTAGCCTGGCTTATCAACCATGGCACAATGTTTATCCCTCACAACAAAACAACATCATGTTTGTCCAGCTACCGTGCAATCGTAGGCTTGTGTCATTGCCATCTCATGTTACGTTGATGTATAATGATATGTCGCTCTTAATATGAAATAAATTCAATACAATGTATGTGTTTTTCGTAGAGAAGAGAATTTTTATTCTGGTCTATGTAAAATTGCTGATATAACCTAATCTTAGTTAATTACACTTTGAGCCCCTGACTATTTCAAAGATATGGAATGGAATGATCATTGTATTGTATTTACACACGTCGTAGGACTGATGGTATATATTTTACGAGGCTACTAGTGGTTT
The DNA here is from genome assembly GCA_015847255.1 of Hyparrhenia diplandra. NCBI lineage: Eukaryota > Viridiplantae > Streptophyta > Magnoliopsida > Poales > Poaceae > Hyparrhenia > Hyparrhenia diplandra. The sequence continues at coordinate 22,611 of JADLZK010003161.1, forward strand.
ATTTTCTTGTCATGAAAACTCGGACTGCCGAGATAGCATTCGCCTCTAGAGTATTCGTATTATGGCAGAGGACTACTCACCCAATCCGAGAAAACCCTGAACCTCGTACTCCTCCCGCGCACAAAATTATTATTACCTGTGAGTGGGCCAGTGTCACAAAGCTATACTTTGGGTAACGTGGGGCAGACAATGTAGTTTTCTTGCAATTCTTCCCTGAGCGGGATCGAACTCATGCCAACCCGGAGCAGTTGACAAGCTAATTAAATAATGAAAATAACTGTAAATTATCAAACAGGCGCCCTGGCCGTCCACCAATTGGACTTAAAATGTTTGCAAGGCAGTCTACAGAGTAGAACAGCACTCCCAAATAATATCCTTATATATTCCAAGGGCATCTACAACTTTCAAAATCGTCTTATTTGGTCTGGCCCAGCCCTGCTTGCGGAACAGGAGGGACGTTGATCCATTTTTGTGCACTTTATGGGCCTAAATATAGTAGGCCTTCTTGGGTTATAATTTGTGACAAGTAACAGCCCATGGTTTTCTGATCGCTCCGTTATAATTTGTGACAAGTACCATGGTACACTGAGCTGAATTTTGAGGCTCTCAAACACTGAATGGGATCAAGAGATTCATCAATAGAAACTCCCACTTTGTTCTAGTAGGACTTAGCAAATTCACACCAAAGGAACAGATGTGCCCTTGTCTGTTCGTGATCATCAATGCAAAGGACACAGCCGAAGGAAGACAAGTGAAGTTCTTTCTCTGCCTTGTAGAAATAACCAGAAAAAGGTTTTGTTTTTATGCTCGCAAGATAGAGCCATTTAAATATATTGGATGAGCTCCACTGCTACCTTTCAACTACCTTTATGCTTTTCTTGCAGAGAATTATTGACTGCCTAATACCAAATATCATTGATATCGTTGTTGCCATTTTGCTTAATTGGCTGCAGAATATTCTGATACTGTTGGAGCTGTTGAAAGGCTTCAACAGACAAATGAAGGTTGAAGAGGTTCAAAGCTGATTCTGCATAGGCTGCCATAGCTAAAGAAATGTTGGGTTTTGGAAAAAGAGTGTAATTTAGGGAAAGTCAGCTTCAGGGGTTGGCCAGACCAGCAATCTTCCCATAGAAAAATAGAATGAACCATCAGAAGCTATGTCAGAGGCCATGCCTTTGAACTTATCTATAAGTTTTAGTATTCCTTCCACCATAACATAAGGATCCTCTCGGGAGCTTTCCATTCTGGAAATGTTTGCAAACTCAAATGCTTAAGTTATTTGTGGTGAAATATTTTCATCATTTTTGCATTTTTCTAGCTGTATTTTTTAGAATTTAATAGCACTACTCTTTCAGTTAAATGACGTGTCTATGGTCAATCAAATTATCTGCTAGTCTTTAGGAAATGCTCATAAAGGTAGCGGGCGTTCGTGCATTTAAATGTGTGAGTGTACGTACAAGTATGTGCGCGTTTGTATTTGTACTGTTTTTCTAGATGAGAAATCAGTTGATAATCTGTGTAAAATCTGGAGAAGGGGCAAAGGTAACTGAGCCTGCTGCAGCGATGCCTTTTTTTGTGACGGAATGCAGCGATGCCTTTTTTTGCAAAGGAGGCAAATCATATCGTTAGGAGGCAGATGATGATTTGTATGGTCCCTTTCCAGAAATTCTCATAGGTCCCTCTTGGATTTTGTCAGTGCCAATGATAAATTGCTTTATTGCTTGATGAAGTTGTGGGCACACAAGTAAGATGAAAAGAGAATATTTTTTCGCCGACAAATCAGATTACATGTATATAACTTTAGTCTTTAATTAGGATCCTCACAACTTGCAGTGCCGCACTGCCCTGTAACAGTTAGCAGAGTGTATGAAGCACATGACTGAATATGAATCATGTAAAATGAGCATAGTGAGCGATTTCTCCTAGCCCGACTGTTGTAGTTAGTCATCAATATAAAAATTGTCATTCTTGATGATTTTAATGGTTTGGTTGTCTCTATATGCAAGAATTATATTACTATATAAGCTCTGATTGGTTCATCAGGTTTAAAACATGAAAAGGCATTTCCTCAGCCCCGAAAACTGGTTTTTGGGTTTGATGAGAGAAGAAATAAACAAATAAAAAGGCACTCCAAAACCTAGATTTTACTTGTATCAAGCTATACCTCATTAGTCATCATATATGAGGCTATCCACAAAAAAAAAAAAAAAGGTAAGAAAACCCATCATATATGAGGTTGTGATGAATTTCACATTTTGTAGTTTAGAAGCATCATCACGCATTGCGCAACAACTTTTGCTTTCGTTGCACAGCGTAGGAATGATTAGTGCTCTTAGTCCCGTCAGGAAATTAACTAATTAATTAACAAGATGTGACGTATCTAATATATGGATGTTTTGCAACAAAGTACCAAATGGAACAACAGGAACCAATGGGCACCACAATATTCATTCTCATGAGATCCCTTATCTACGAAAGCCAATAATAAGGTGGATTTCAAATCTTCATATATCCCAACATCTTCCTCGTCGCCCTTCGGCTCGCGACGCGGCCCCCGCGACGCCACACACACCACGGGGCGACCGCGCGGTTGACGCCGACGGCTTCACGCTTGTTCAGAGGCGTCGCCGAGGCGCCACCAAGCATCACCTCTCTATCGCCGTCGCCGCCACATGCCGCCGCCGCTCGTCGGCCCTCGCTTCAACGGTCGGCGCCCGCCGCCACGCCGCTTCGGTGCACCTCCTCGCCCGCTGCCTTCTCGCCTTGGCACGGGGCACCGGGCCCGGACTGCATGTCCCATCACCTTCGTCATCCACCTCGCCGCCCTTCGCCGAGCCGTGCGCATACACACCCACACCATGGTGTCGGCCAGTCTTGTCGGCGGCACGGGGGGGACTGGCGATGTCGGAACCGCATGTGGCCCCGATTCGTGTTGGAGGGATTCTATGTCCGCCTCCCTCGGCCGTTGAAGCCGGGCGCTGTCGGTGGTGCCTCTCCATCGATGGCGAGGCATACACATTTGGGGGACTCCACCTGCGGTCGCCGTCGTCGCCCGGCGTCGTCGGCGCCGTCGGCCCGATCCAAGGATGGCGACCTCGTCGCCCGCGATCTTTGCGGCTGACCCAATTCCGTTGGTCGCCACCGCAACGACCCACGACGCTGCGCCGATCCGTTGGCAAGCGGCGTGGCGTGTGGGCGCGGAGCCTCCCGCTCGGGGGACCCAATGCTCGATGAGACCGTGACTTGGAGCTCGCACCACACCTCCCGCAGGGGGCCGTTCTCCGAGAACCGAGCCCTTGGTGCGGTGGTGGTGGGCTGAGCTAGTGGCGGCGGAGTTTGTGACCTCGGGTTCACCGTCGTCGGCGTTCATGGAGGCCCCGTCGGCCCCCTCGGACCCGGCCGGTGCTTCCCCGAGGACGGAGTTGTCGCCACCGCCCCCTGAGGCGCCTCCGGTGTCTCCCGAGGAAGTGGTCGTTCTCGTCGACGAGGCCACGACCATCGCGCAGCGACAGAAGGAGATTGAAGATAGGATTTGCGTGCCGCTCCCATCGCCAATTCTCGTCGGGGCCGCGCCTACGCCGTGCACGCACTCCGGCCTCTACACCCCTGCGTCGTAGTGGTGCGTATTGCCGCACCTGACCTAGGGCTGCTAATGCGACCTTGCAGGCCCAATCGTTGTTGCTGCGAAAGCTGGGCTGCGATGTGGACGCGGGAGAGGCTCCAGCTGTCCTAGAGGAGAAGGTGAGAACCCTCTTCAGGCGCGGCATGCCGCCAGCCAAGCGGCGCCGTTTCGAGATGCTCCTTGATGGACGTTTTGACCTCTCCGCCATGGATCTCAACCTGGAGGGGCTCGCCGAGGAGGAGGCCTAGTGCAGCTTAGGGTCGGCTGTTTTGTCGCAAATTGGTCACCATGTAATCCCACTTGATGTATCCAGTAGTGCTTAGGTTTTGCTTGGTGAATGTTTTGGTTACCGGTGCTTTTGTATTTTGAACTTTCTTCGCTTAATGAAATCTGGCGAACGGCGCGGTCTCGAAAAAAAAAAAATCTTCATATATCCAATCCGTGAACGAATGAAGAGGATGGATGAAAGATGAAACTTGAGCTAATCTTGTTGATTTTCCCACTTCATCACATAATGTGAGAGCTTTCGTATAGCTTATCTGCCTTTTGTTCCAAGTCATTTTAATTTTTAACTTTTGTAGATAAATTGCTTTTGATATGTATCTAGACATGTTGTTTATCTAGAAATACCAGAACGTCTTGTTATTTGGGAACGGAGGGTGTACTTATTACAAACATGTTTATCAAAAAGCTAAGCATATAGTTCAAATCTACCCTTAAATGAACCGACAAATGCAGGTTAAACTAATTAAGCTTAGGATTCCGATCCTTTTATGATTTTTTTGGACTTGTTCAAAATATGTACTCAGTATGATTAGAACTTGATATAACTAAGGTGTTGTTGCTTTGCGATCTTGAGTAACAATAATGAGTATTAATTAACTTGCAATTTGATTACATATGATGTCGCTACAGCTCCTTTCCTTTCCATTAGAAAGCCTAAAGCTATGTTTTTTTTTAGCATCAGCCTAAAGCTATGCTTGATAAGTACAAAAGAGAGCAGCCCCACACTTTTTAGAGATAATAGCCCCTTTTTGGTAAAAGAATCACATAGACACTTTTTGGGTACCTAATACAGCTCATATGGAAATTATACAATATACAAAGAAGGGTGTCACAATTGTTTTTCTTATAAATCTACTTGTGTGCAAAATTTCAACTTGGAGTGCAATAATATCCCAACACCACCTTTGGAAAATATTGCAATGAAGGAAATAATAGATGGATGCTATGGAGTTTTTCTGTTTGGTGTGAGAAACAGAAACGGCTGGCCGACGAACCTTTCCTTCCTAACCTAGCTACACATATCATCAATATGCATTTGAACCTAACCTTGTTCCTGAGTCCATACTCTTTCAAAACCTAGTCATATATCTATATACAAATTCAATTCCTACAGCCTACTATATACTAGCACATAGCACTAGGATCACTACATAAGACTATCCACACTCTTTCGCCCCTTTAAATGTATCATCTATCCATTCATCAAAATTCTCTTCTCTATATCACTTTTCTCTCGCACTCATTCATCCTTTATATCTCTACTCTATATACTTTACTACCATCTGTGAGGCCCACTTATAATTTTATCTTAACATATCCATGTAGAATGTTCTTTTGAAGGATTTATTGAAACAAATTCAATGGTGTAATCGGAATTTAATTTGGTTTTTTGGTTTGTGAGCTATATTATTTTTAGTTACTTGAAATAGTGGGGTCTGCTGCTGTATGCTCTCTTCTCTCCTCACTCGCCATGTCGTTATCCCGGAGCCCTCGCCACTCCACTATATATGGCGTGTGCAAGCCCTTACGTTACGCTAGCGTAGCCTTTACCGTCCCCGGTGCGGCATTTTTACAGTAAAAGACCTTTAACGAATGAGATCCAGTATGCCAGTGCAGCTAGCTTAAGAGAATAATCAAAGAGTTAGCTATGGATATAAGAAGACTAAATAATTTATGACATAAGGAGTATTTTGAACACTAAGTAGAAATTTTCTCACGCTACGAAAGATAAGGATAGCTTGCAACTTTATTTACAAACCACGGCTCATGTACATTGCAAAAATTGCCGCCATGGGACGAGTGTATTCTTCCCATCGAGAAAGACATTGTCTATTTCTCGAGAAAGAAAGATAGGTTGCTATTGTCTATTGTTTTCCCACAGTAAAAAATGTCTATTTGTCATATATGATTGTGCTTATATAAGATAGAAATTGTCATTTGGTCTTCCATAGTAAAAAAATTATAACTTGTTAATTTGTATTTGTACTTGTGTTCTATGCCGACATGCCATAATGTTCATGTGGTATAAAATCGATGTTCTGTGATGTTCTCACAGTATATACGTAATGTCCTATGCCCAGGTGACTCGGATATAGCAAATCCCATATTAAAAACCATCTATGAAAAAACTGCTTCCTATTTTAAGACAGATGGAACAATTTAATTATTCCTACTAGTAGACATGCATGCCCAGTGAATCCTTGCGCGCCCTACACAAGGTAACATGAAAGGAAACTGATGGCAACAATTCAACCGCCGTCCACAACGTAACAAAATGTGGGATTTAATTCGCTGATTTTAGAAAATGGATTCCACATAAGTCAACACCAAAGTCACCGAGGATAGGTCCTTTGCTGGCTCCTGCAGCCACCAGCTTCGAGCTCGTCGTCACATACATACTTACTTGTCATTTTCTCCAGCAAATTCTTCAAAAGTCAACCTTGCTTGTCTTTGCTGCAAACTACGTACAAACACATCCATGTTTCATGCATCTGGTCATGTTCAGGGATCGGAGGTGACTTATAGCTCGCACTCGCAGCCAAAGGTCGGCTAGGGTACGTGCTGCCACATAATCTCGTGTTTTTTTCATAGAGCAATAAAACTTGTTGAGGAGAGACTTCAGTACCAGGCTTGGACGCCAGTCAAGACCATGGACGCGGTCACCAACACCCATGACGCTCATGCACTCTAGCTACTAGGACCGTCTGCTCATTGTGCAACGGCTGTTGTAAATATGTTGTAGCATTTTTTCACGCGGGAAACTCCACTTCCATTGGAAATACAAAAGAGTTTAGACGGTAATATAGAAAGATCGACCAAGCAAAGACATAAGTAGAAAACATCCTAACGATACAACAATCGACATGGATAAGCCGCCTAATCAACTTCTAACTGATGTCATGGATAAAACTTCCAAAGATTACACCCAAAACTGTCAAGAGAACTGACGAGTTTCATCTCAGAAAATACTGCAACACACTGACAAGAGCACGACAGAAACTAGAGCAAAAAAAAGCCAGAGACAAATTAACAACAGCCCAAAGCACCGCTAATTCTTGATCAAACGGTTGCATAAGAGTCTTCTCCATCCTCAGAGATTCAGAAAATTCCAAGAAGAGTCATCCATGGGTCTGGTGGGCCATCATCTCACTACCCCAGAGGTGCACATCGCTGTCATTTCCAAAAACCATCACTGCCGAATTTTGACCGGAAATACCAAACCAATAGTGATGTGAAGTTCAAATCACTGCCAGTTGCTCCCAACCGGCGGTGATGTGACGCAAGACTACCAGTTGGAGGCTCCAACGCCAACAAACTTTAAACTAACACTGTCAGTTAGGAAACCAAACCGGCTGTGTTATAGTGTCGGGGTGAGGCCCAAACCAGCAATGTTCACATAAAGAACAACGACGGTTCATGCTTCAAGCCGATAGTGTTGCCCAAAACAACACTTGCAGTTTGGGTCTCAAAACCCGATAGTGTCGTTGCTTTTTAACACGGTTTGGGTTTGCCCCCAATAGTTTTGTTGCTCTTAACATTGTCGGTTTGTGTCTACACGCGACAATGTTGTTGCTCTTAACACAGACAGTTCTGGTCTTAGCTGACTGTGTTTGCTTTGGTAACATTTCCGGTTTGCAAGTCATTCAGTGTCAGTTTGTGATGACTTGCAGTGATTCGTTTGCATTCCGTTGTTTCATAATTTATTTGTTGTTTAATAATTTATTTATTGTTTCATAATTTATTTTATTTAAATTTATTCATGGAATTTGGTTTCTTTCTAAACCCTAAACTAAGTCTGCATCAACTTATAAGTCTAAACTCTTTTTGAAACTAAGCATACATCAACTTATACAGTGAGAAGCACTCCCCATTAGTTCCCATGTGTTCTGCTCATATAAGTTAAGATCGATTTATTACATTCGACTCCTAGTGGTACATGGCATGTTTAGATCAGTTAGAGCGTGCTAGTCACTAGTTGGGATTAAAAGAATAGTCTAAACTAGTTGTGGTTTTCTAAATAGTTGTCTAATAACTAATGAAGGTTTGGATAAAAAAATAGCACACACCCTTTTGATATGCTAAGAATAATTTTGGCTATTTTCTGATTGGAAAATACTCCCTCCGTCCCAAGATGTTTGTCGCTTACGCTTCCCGAGAAACAACTTTGACAAATTATATATTAAAAATTATAAATAATTACGGTATATAATTAGTATCATTGGAAAGCTTTTTTGAGTCTAGTTTTTTAATAAATTTATTTGAAAATACAAATGTTGCATGTATTTTATATAAATTGAGTCAAAGTTGTGGTGACGGAAACCAAAAGCGACGGTCATTTTTGGGACGAGGGAGTATTATATTTGTACAGTATATATTATTTTATTTACACTCTCCACGTTGACAAAAAGTTATTGTCAAGTTTGGCAGAAGCTATGTACTCGGTGATAATTATAGGCTTCTCCATGCAAAACTAGTATACACAGTGGAGAAGAGAAGATCCACAAAACAAAACCACGGCACAACTAGTAGAGGCAACTGGCCAAGCAAGCGCCACAACATCGCGGTCGTTAGCGATGCACAAGGCGAGCACGTGAACAATGTGTCCAACTCTGATCGACTTCGTGCTCGCCTTGTTGCTGCTGGTGATGCTCTGGTGGGGTGGCAGCTACTAGCGAGCGACCTGCAGGGTAGTGGGTAGTGAGTGGCCCATCCAGCAACTAGCCGCCCAACTTGTGCGCCTCGGGCTGAACTGATGCTGATCGATCCGGCCAAAACGTGGGCAAGAATACCTCGCCTCGCCGGCGGCCGGACTGCATACGCGCAAACGTGCTGCTGCTACCTCCAAGCAATCGATAGGATTGGTACTGAGCCAAATTGAAAATGCCGCTCGTATGTTACTCACTATGCTCGCTCTCTAGTTTCCCTCTCTAGTTCTGAGATGGATGTCGTCCACCTCCGGGCACCCACAGCGGTGAACTGACTCATACAGGAGAGAGACAGCCACCTAATGGTTGGGTGTCCACAGCTAGTTCGTAATATTACCAAATAATGTCGTGTAAATCCCATTACAAATAAACAAATTTCTTGGTTGGGTGTCCGCAGCTGATCCCCGACATTACCAAATAAAAGGAATCGTATGCTCCCGAGTCCCGTGGTGATAAGTCACTTTAGGATCTCTACGTTAGACCGAGTCAACCACTGGAGAAGCTCTAAGAGACATTTCATTGTGAAAAGCCCCAGGCCCAACCTAGCGGATGTTTTTGTTGCAAAATTAAACCACCTTCCCGTACAATTTAAACGCTACTAGTCTTGCTAGTCTTTATTAGAAACAATAAAAATCTGGTTTCACTTCTAAACATTTGAAAATAAGTATCTGGAAATCGGTACTAGTAGTAGCTTCAGATTATTCAAATTCATGTGGATCCTGTATACCCAGATTTGAATTATCGGTTTGCTATGCACACTCGCGCTTCCAAATTTATTTTAGGATTTAACATTATTATTTTTTAGTGATAATGACGTGCTTATCGACAGCATGGTGTCATGGTAACTTCATCAACTTAAGCTTGCTCATTCAAAGGAACTCATAGAAACAGGTTCATGGAAGTAGTTCAGAAAAAAGATTAGTAACCATTGGCACAAAATTTACTTTTGCTTTTAAGTAGTATCAAGGCCAACACATCTTGTGTGTGACCCACCTGCATTATTTATTGTTACAGTAAAAAAATAAGAAGAAACATGCCCGAGCCACATGATGGATGACACATGAAAAGCAATAAGTGGATTATTGGAGCAAGTCAACCACTCACAGCGTCGTAACAAGACGGGATTGAAGAGACATTCTAGAAAACGAATCCACAGGTCAACGACTAAACGTAACCAATGATGAATTGCCCTTGCTGACTCTTGCAGCCACATACTGCAATCGACGCCACATCTATCTAGTCAACCTTGCTGGCTCTACACGCTCGACATTTTCCCCTCCACTCTCTGTAGCCACACTATTATAGCTCCAAAACCAGCTATTGTCGAAATCATTAGGACCACCTGGGGTTCATACGGTGAAATCTTAAACAGTTAATCCAGCTAACTAACCTTATAACATGAGCAACTAACTAGCTAATTAGGACGAACTGTAGATCCTGGCAAAGATTGTACCCTAGCTTGCCTACTTGATATAGGTATGTTACACCGATATCGATGTGTAAACTTGCTTCCAATGGAGTACTAATTAAGGACATGGTGAACGGCGGCACTGAAAGGTGGCTGCTGAGGCCTTCAGTGATGGGGGCGTGTTAGGGGGCCAACGTGGTCAAACAGGGGCACTTTGTTCGACCACCCCCAATGGGCCGGCCCACCAACGTGCGCTGCCGCGCCCCCTTCGATCCTCCTCGCGCTCCTCCGCACCCCTACCGCCCCTCGCCCCCCCCCCCACACACACACACACCACCCCACCCCATCGCCCTCTCCTCCAACTCCGGCGAGTCCTGTTCTCCTGCGCCACCATCTCCTCCGACTTTGGCGAGCTTTCCCCGCCCGACCTGGCCCAACCGCCCCCTACGCCACCAACCACACCTAAGGCTGCCCGGCCACCATTCCCACCGCCGGGCCCGCCTACCTCCCCCGACAGGACATTATATAGCCCTACCGGAGCTGCTGAAGGAGACTCCCGCTCATCGAAATCCCCCGCCGCCCTCGTTGGAACCCTAGGACCCGCGGCCTTTGCCGCGCTGCGTTGGGCCACGTGGGCCGACCGGGCCGTGATAGGAAGAAGTGTGGGGTGGTCGGCGATCGACTAGTTGGCGTGGATGATTTCCGTCAGTGATGAGCCCTCGCCGCACTAGATTCATCTCTGGTGTTGAAGAATCTAAGGAATAATGATCAATGTATATGTTTATTAAACCGTAAAACCGTATAATGTGACCATTTGTAAGAACCTCCGGTGGATATGTCTAACCTTTAAATTTGTCTATTCACAATGTCAAGCCCTAACGTAAGAGCGATAAACGCAACAAACATTAAGCACCTCGGTGTTTGCAAATCTTAAAATTTTGATCAAATCCCCCCTCTTTAATTATTTGCTTTAACTTTTAACCTAAATTCATCTCGGGTAGCTCTGTTGATTTGGTTGTTGTTTTACGTTCTTAATGTGTCACGAGTGATTTGGGTCATTCGTTAAGTGGGAGATGGTATGTTTTTTTTTTCGGATACGCAAAAGGTTTACACATCTTTGTATTAAGTAGGAGAGTTTTTACATCACGTGAAAGCACGCATTGGGGAGGATAAAAATTACATCCAGCGCTGCCTCCCTCAATCGAATCACATGCCAATTACTCACAAATTAAGTGACTAAGGTTGCATGCCCTTTGCTTAGATCCATTGATCGGTGGTATGCTTGATGGTGGCTAGGAGTGGGACGGTGGTGGAAGTAGCGCTGCAGAAGTACCTTGCATTTCTCTCTTTCCAAACTTCCCTGGCGATTTCGAATAAGGTGTTGCCCCCTTCCTCTTGTATCCATGCCATCTTTGATGCCATTGATCCCACAGTCAAGTAGTGACGTGCCTCCCACCTGCGAGAAGTCGACTCCAAGTACTACCAGGATGGTCCACCACACCTGTCTGGAGAAGGAGAATGAGGCTATGATGTGGTGAATGGTCTCTGGGTCCTGGTCGTAGAGGAAGCATCTGTCGTTCGCCTATAGCCCATGGCATGCTCTCCGTTATGCGGACAAGTGGCATCTCCATACAACTAGGCATAGAAAGATTCTCACTCGAACCGGGTGCCCAAGTTTTCCAAATGCACTTGCACCCTGGGATAGGGTGGGAAGTCATCTGTCTCGGTAGGCCGACTTAGAGGAGTATTTTCCATTGGTTGTCAATCTCCATACGATTCAGTCCTTGTTGTCGTTTATCTATACTTGCATCACTTGGTCCTAAAGCGTGAGGTACTCATTTGACACTGGAATTGTGATGCCTCTGGTATTTGACATACCTAGGCTCGTCCTTGTAATCCTTCAACAACGGTCATTTTGGCGATGCATCTGCGGCTGATGAAATCCAGCAGCGATGGAGCTATGTCTCGACGCTTTCGTCCCTATATCCATTGGCATGTCCAAAGATGCGATGATTAGCCGTTCCCGGCTTCATGTACATGGTCATATTGAAGAAGTCATGCACCTCCTTCACGACCTTAAGCGGGAGATCCGCGATGCCTGGTTTTCATCGTATTGCTAAAGCCATAACCACCGGGTCTACAAGGCAATGGAGGGAAGTCACAGATCCAGGATGCCCAATCCCCTAGGTTAGTGGGTCGTCAAACCATAGGCCATGCAACCATGCACCTTTCGTGGATGGGCCCCCTTTTTCGATCCATACTAAGCGTCGACATATGTTGTTGATTTCATCGAGGGCCTAGGGAGGTGGACCGTCCGCCAGGATGGTGTATATGGGGATTGCCGAGAGCGGTGACTTAATCCATATCCGCCTCCCACTTCTCGCCATAAGTGGCCCGTGGCAGGCCAGCACCCTTCTCGCCACTTTGCATCCGCGTGGCTTGGACTCGCGCCTAATGGATCTTCTTCATGCTCGGCGGTACATTAGTACAGAAAATCTTTTACGTGACACCCCTAAAAAAAATCCATGGCGGGCGTCCGGTTTGCCCGCCACGGTTAATGCCCCCGATTAACCGTGGCGGGCACTTTTTATTTTCCAAGGCGGGCACTTTTTGCACGCCATGGAAAATGCATGCATTTTCGGAGGCGGACATGTTACAAAGGCCCGCCAAGCAAAATTCTCCAAAGCCCACAGCGAAGCCCCAAAGGCCCCTCCCTATCGGGCCATATATATACAACACTTAGGCTTTCCCTCACCCGGTGATTCATTTCTCACTCTCCCTCTTTAGACTTTCTCCTCCACGCAGCCCGGCTGCCCCGCCGACCCCACGCCGGTGCCGTGCTCCCCACCATGCGCGAGCACCACCCCCAACCACACGCGCGGCGCCGCCCGTACCTCCTCCCTCCTCCTTGTGGCGGCCCGACGAGCGGATCCAAGGCGGAGAGGCGGCCGACGCGTGGATCCTAGGTTGGAGCGGCGACCAATGGGAGGATCCAAGGCGTGAGGTCGGTGGTGGATGCAGAGGCCGAATTTGTCGTCGGTGAGGGCGGATCCGCTCGTTGTGACCCCATCACGGTGACGTATGCATCAAGTTCCTTCCCTCTTCCTCTCTCCACATCCCTCTCCCTCTCTCCACTCACTCCCCCCTTCTACGAGTTCCTTCGAGGCGGGCAATCCAGCGCGCGGCGGCCGCAGATCGAGGTCGCTGCGACAGATCCATGTGGCCGATCATGGATCGAGGTTGCGGCGGCGGATCCATGCGGGGCAGCCATGGATCGAGGCCGCGGCGGTGGATCCTGGCGGGGTGGCACGACGGTGCCGGGCCTAGATCCGGGCCCGATTGGGTCTGGACTCTAGGCTTTGTCCATTTTTTATTATTTTTTCCTCTTCTTAATCGTGGACGGGCATGCCCGCCCGCCTCCATGTTGTCCCTATTAACCGTGACCCCGAACCATGACGGGCGCATGTGCACTTACGCAAAATAAATTTTGCCCGCCATGTAAAATGAATTAGGTAGTAGTGGTAGGACGAGGTAGGTGATAGAGAATTTTGATATCTAGCACCAGATGATCTCTTGGAGTTGTATTAGGCTATCATCTGGCGTGTAGATGGAAGTGATGGAGCATTTTGCTAGGTTTGTGGAGAGTCCTGAGGCCCTTGCTTCGGCCGGGTGTGGGTTCAAGAAGATGATGACGTCGTCGGCGTAGAGGCTGCAGTTGTGCATGATGGCCGGCATCCCCACCGCCCAAAGAAGACTGTCGTATCGTCCATGACAACTCTCTTTAGCAAGTAATTAGATCTATTATAGCTTAATCATCCTCTCGGGGTGTGCTTACATGTATAGAGAGAAGATGTGCGTGTGTAGTTTCATTTTCATAGGGCAGCCGAACGTATTTGTATCGTTAAAGTCACTAATTAATCCTTGTTAGTATATGAATTAAAATTATGAGTACGCGTTATGTGCATGTCATTTGTGAGGTGACAGGATGAACATTCGATTCCATTGGCTTGGGCGTGCGATTCGTCGATGAGGCGTCGCCATCACCGCTGGCCGGATGATGCCAGAAGGCGACGCGTAAGCACAGCTAGCTGGCCGCTGGCCGCTGGCCGCCTGCAATTGGAATTGGGTGGTGGAACCATCCATGTTAAGCTTTGTGATGATGTGATACTACTGACAAGAAAGAGGTTGCTTTGCAGATGGGGTATGTGCGTCATCCGTGATGCACCTCCGCTCCCTGCCGAAACGCACGGTGCACCAAGAGAAAAGATGACTAGTACAGTATGTACGTTCGATTACCAATTGATACTGCCGGTGTGTGCATTGAACTTGTTATACTACTCGTATAGTTGAAGGTCTGCTAAAACTGCCAGCGGGCTGCCGGCAGTAGTGCCTACTATTAACATTCCCTTCCCTGCACCCCAAGGCTATCTACGTGGACGTTGCGTGTGGTCGCATTCGCACGCACCGGCCACTGGCCGCCACAGCAGAGCATCGGCATCCACCAGGCAGCCAACAGGTGCACCACGAGCCAAAGGAAGAGGCCCCCACCGTGATCTGCCTCCGCTCTCGCTTATCCGGATGATTACACTTTACACATTAGATTTGATCCCTGTCGCTGTCAACCGGCTCCACCTTAGCTGGCTATTCTACTTGCAATTTGCAAACAAAACACACGGCCTTTGGCTTGCTGGGGCTGCTCACCTGCTTCTCGATGCTTCTTCGTTCATCCAAAAGTAAGTGACACGTGACTTGTTTTTCACGCTATTAAGAAAACAAAACCAGTTCCATTGTGTTGGTTAGTTCATGCTGACATCCAGTAAAGTGCGTAAACAATTTGCAAACCAGTTACTTTTTCTATTTGTATTGCAAAAGAAGGTTAAAATATCGAGGAAATCCTCACACATAGTATTGTGGGACTGCCTTTCTTTTATAAAAAAAAAACTGGTGTGTTACGTGTGTATGTGATTTCGAAAGCTCAAAAACAGGTATGCACGTTTAAATTGATTGTCTACACAGATATTCTTCAAGGATCACGTAGTGTGACGAACGCATCGGAGGTAATACCAAATGGAATATGCAAATATATACTCCCTCCATATTGAAAAGGATGTCGTTTAGGACATCGACACGGTCTCCAAAGTGCAACTTTGACTTCTCTTTTCTATCAAAATATTTATTAAAAATTATATATGTATACTTTTATGAAAGTATTTTTCAAGACAAATCTATTGATATGATTTTCACATTTCAAAACTCAACGACTTAAAAGTTATTAATCATTTATGTTCCCAATGTTTGACCGGCGCTTTTCCAAAACGACTTCCTTTTCAATATGGAGGGAGTACCATTATTGTGGACCATCATCACCCAAATTTATTTTACATTTTGTATGGGAATTGTTCAGTTTCTTTTAGTTTTACAGAATTCACCTCACGAGGTGGTCCCCCCCCCTCCCTCTCCTAAAACAAGGTGGTTGATTCTATGTCTCCCCCTGATTTTTTTAAAAAACATAGACTGAGTATTCTAGTTTATGTCAAGAGTCTTTATTTTGTACTCATCAAATAGTAAAAGTGTGTTGTGGACCCCATGGCCAACACGACATGCATGCAGTACGTCATCATACAGTACGCATCATGTTCTGGTTCTAACTTGGGCAAACATTTCCAACGCGAGGAGCTCATCAAACTCCATTTTGTAAAGCACGCCACAGTACACACTTTATGGTACCGGTACATGTTGTGGTTTCGTCGTTTCGATGGAAAACAAGTGGCCGAGACGTGCTACGCCTAGCTTTCCGGCGAATACAATCGCTCCCCAACGTTTTAAGCTATCGATCGAGTAATGCTTTGAGGTCCTTTCACGCCTGATAAATGCGTATATGCGTGTTAAACTTTTTATCGATCCGCCCGTGGTTGCATGTCGATCGATGTATAGGTATGGGATAAACAACAAGATGGATGGATGTGATAGGTAGAAGATATAGTTCGCTTGGCCCCCTTTTTGTATCACTTTTTGCTAATCAATCTATACTGTCTTTGATTTATTTATAGGCGATTGATAAGATAAGTTGAGGGCAGAGGCATGCATGCACGTCACCACGTCTATTAACTCTACTAGATGCATGTTGGTGGTGGAGCAAGCTGATCGGCCACCACCTGCAGCTTTATAAAAAGAAAATATATGTATATATACTAGCATATCCTAATGCGGCTGGTACGTGTTGGTTCTTGGAGAATATTCATAAAAGTGCATCCAAGAAAGTGGCTTGGGGAGTGATTAAGTGGCAAAATGTCACCGGACAGGTTGGAACAACCAAAAAAAAAAAAAAAAAAAAAAACATACACCTCGTCATACACGCGTACATGGCGGCGATAACTTTTGCTAATGGGCTAATGGCAAAATGTTTTACTATATCACACGATGCTATTGATATATTAATGAGATCATACCATAGGGAGGTGAGGTAGATTATGGTAGCATTAGCGATCGATGGTGATCAGAGCGGTTGTGATCCATGTAGACGTAGTGGTGGGCGCAACGTAGGTGGTGGTGTGCCCACGAGGGGATGCCGATGACTTTGATGATGATGGTATTGTCGATCGAGATAGAGCGAAGGCGATGGCCATTAACTCCAACTTCCAAGTGACGATGAAAAAGAAGGTGCTTTGTAACCGGACACCCATCGATGGCACGGAGGCCGGTGGCGGGTGCGTGGAAAATGCTTGGAAATGGATCGGATGTCATGGAGCTACGGAAAACGTTGTACTAGTAGCATGCCATGCCATTTTGTTGCGCACGTACGGTCGATTTACATTAATTAATGTATTGATTTTTACTCTTTTTTTTATTTGTTAGCACATGGTATATCTGTTGCATATAGTCAGCCGATCGATCAACATTATGTATTGATTTTTATGCAACCTTTGGCGTGGTGGTAGCGTTTGCTTGCTTCCGTATTCAATTTTTTCAATCAAGATCACAAGAGGCGGCTTTTGGCCACGTCGTCCGTCCCCGGATTGGCTGCCAAGCCAAGGTTGTGCTTCCCGGGGCGGGGCGGAAGCGGGGAATGGCATCGACGGGGACAGCAGCAGCAGCGCATGTACTATTTGCATACTATTTCCCATGTGACCACGACAGCGACCGAGGAAAACGAGGAGAGCGCGCGGTGTCCGTCCGGCCGGCCGGTGACGTGGGGGCAGCCAACCGGGTAGTAAAGGCCACGCGAACCAACGACGAAGCAAGCATGCGTGCATGCATCTGCACCTGCTGGTTGCGGGCCCCTCGGGGCAGTCAGTCAGTTGGGTTCCCGATCTGCAGCACTGCACTGCCCAAAGAATGTGCTGCTGCTGCGGATTCTGCTGCGTTATGTTATCCGCACCAACAGCAACAGGGGAACGCACGCCCACGCGCTCGGTTCGGTTCTGCCCCCGCGTGGGGCGTCACCGGCCGGCCTGGCCTGTGTTGTAGATTTTCTACTAGTGGAGCATCCACTACTACATGATCCGTTGCACGTGTCAGGGACTTCCCGATCCTTCTTACAGTATTTTCCTCACTCACGTTTGGATTCTGATGCGGTGTACTACACGCATTGCTCATCCTTTGAGGGCCTGTTTGCTTCACGGGAAAAACGTAGGAAAAACAAATGAATGCAATTTCTATAGTTTTTTTCCACTGTAGTAGCGTTTGGAACACATGAATGAGCACAAAACTTTCCTCCGGAACGGTGAAGCTGCATGTACTTTTGGAGGATTGAAAAACTCCACTCAAAGCTGATGGAAATTTTCCTACGGCGCTTGCACGTGTGTGGCTGTGTGCTGGAGCACTAATCATGCCTGAATTAGCTCTCGCTGTATGTGGCTACGTGCTCGAGCACCAACAGCTACTTCTCACAATTATGTATGGCAACACATATACCCTAAATCCCAATTATAAACCCTAACCTTAATTCTAAACCCTAAACACTAAACTTTAAACAAAAGTCTAAACCTTAAACACTAACACCTGAACCCTAAATCATAAACTCTACATCGTAAAGCCTAAATCTAGACCCCTAACTCTAAACACTAAACACTAACAACAGAGTGAGACCTTGCTGTCATAGAGACAAGAATGATATATGTGCTACAACACATAGTTATGGGAATGATTTTCTGGCTCGAGCACTAGTCATGCAAGCTCGAAGAGTTGTTTTTTAGACCTGCAGTTCTTCATATGGTAGTTGTGGGGCCCCATTCAATGTTTTATTATTTGATACTCCCTCCATCCAAATATCTCCGGTAGCGTGAGCAATTTTTTTTTTCGTAAATCTCCATCGTGTGAAGTGTGGACCACGGCTCGCGGGTTTACAAGCGCAGCGCGGCTCCTCGTGCGAGATGCGCCCGATGCCGCGGCGGCTAGCCCGTGGATACAAAACAACGCCGTTCCCTCCCGTTAGGCCTCCATCCGATACATCATTGCGCATCCTTCACCATCGCCGCTCACGCTTTCGTCATTTACCGCATGGAGCAAACATGGAGGCAACGGCGATGAGGTCCTCATGCGTCGCGTGTGAATTGGGCGCCGGACTAAGCCGCGTGAAACACCTTCATTTCCAGGTTCATGTGCGGCAGATTAGTAAAGAGATAACATGAATGAAAGAAGATCGGTACCTTGGTTTGCATCCCGCCAAACCATGTCGCATCGGGCCATCATACTCGCACATCTCATCCCAATCGATGGGATCTTTGGTCAATATGCAATGGATGCATCTAATCTACCGTGACTAAAACCCGAACCGAGACCTTGGTGTCTTATATAGGCCGTGAAAAACTCAAAACTAGAATGAGTATTGGCGCCAATTGAATGAACGATGGATTTTGATTTTTTGGTTTGTCAAATTTTTGGCCTCGTCTATGACTGCCGAGTAATCGAGGGTGCACGCGGGAAAGAATTCTACAATCGGCGGGTGCGTCAGGGGAAACGGCGGCGTGGGATTACGGCGTCAAACGTAAATTTTTGGGAACTAAACCGACGCCGGCGGCTGCGAGAATTAGGGCGAGTTAATGCAATTTTCTTGCGCCGTGCGGCCTCCTTGGTCATTACAGGATGGATATACGCTGAAGATATTTGGACGGAGGGAGTATATAGGTAGAAGAAAAATATTTCTTGTTAATTTTAATTCAAAGATTGAGTTGCCAGCTAACTCTAAAATTCTTGTACTAGTTATATTCATGTGTTCCAAACACATATTTCTACAAAATTCTTGTGTTTTCCAATCCTCTGTTTTTTACACCTCTATTCCTTTCCTATTCCTCTGTTTTCTCCGTTTCTGTGTTTTTTATTCCTTTATTTCAAACAGCCATTTTGAATGAATCAACTATGAGGTAAAAAATAATCTGTCCTTGGTCCAGCAAAATAGATAATTAAGATGAGTAATTTTTCAACATCGTTGACAAGCCTCATGTCAGCATCATTAGTTATTACTCTCCTAATACAAATGACAGGCCTCATGTCAGCATTATTAGTTATTATTACTCTCCTAATAATGACAGGCCTCATGTCATCGTCACTGCTGGCGAACCACTCCAATTTACAGTCACAAAGGTATAAACCAATGACATGCAAATGAGATGTAGTTCTCCGTAGTAGTAGCCAGGAACTGAATAATATATACACGCATAATCACAAGAATAAGGTTAGGTATATGTGCCAACAAAAACAATAACACTTTATAGAAAACAAAGAAACAATCCAAGACAGTTGACATGCCGGATATATATATATATATATATATATATAAATAAAGTAAATAAATAAATACAACAAAATAAAAAAGGCAATTGAGACAGGACAAATCGTCCACAACTCTTTGTTCGTGTTTGGTACACGATAATTGACCCTTGTTCCATATCACAATATCACCGCGTTCGAATTTAAAAAAACAAACATCACACTCGCCAGTCGGCGCAAAGAAAATTAGATAAATACAAGTAACGTTTCTCAATCACTTGCTCACCCATCATATGCAGTCCTTCCATCACCATTACTACTACCCGTCTTCTTAAAAACCAAAAGCGGCATCTCAACATCCACCCCTAGCTAATATCAAATTGAAATAATACAACTAGTATCATCATTATTATTATTACTACTAAATCGAAATGCAAGGACGAACAAACAATTCCCTCAAAAAAAGGACGAACAAACAAAGAACCATCACTGGTGACGAAAAAGGAACAGTAGTAGTGTGCTGACAGTGGGCACCCACCACTGTGTGCTTAGCAGCCAACCCAATCCAAACCCGCCGGACACGTCAGCCTACCACCACCACCACTCCAGTCCACTTGTCCCCCTCCCCTTTCCACTGCCCCCGCCAACACGCACGCAGCACGACGACACCCACCTGGCCCCCACGTCCCTCGTGGGCCCGTCTGGCCCCACGAGCCAGCGGCCCGTGTTATTGCGGGCCCCTTGCTCCAGCCGGAGTTGGCGCAGGCAGGCAGGCAGGCGTGTGGTCCCCAGGGGGCGGTGGCGCACCGCACCGCACCGCTAGGCAGCTATGACGTGTGCAACGGGCGCCAGGGTCCCACTCGTGCCCGGCAGAGGCTGACAGGAGGGCCCCGCAACGGCGACCCCGGTCGTTACAACTTGCTCAAGAGGCCGAGGCTGCCCCTTTCCTTGCTTCCTCTCCCGCGTGTACGCCTCTCCTTCTTTCTCTCTCTACACGCCGCTCTCTCTCTCTCTTCGTCTCTCTCCAATTCTGAAGCCACCGTGGAGCGGCGGCGGCAGGATGCCGGCGTGGTGGAAGGGCAAGGGAAGGAGCAAGTCTAGCAAGGCCGGAGCCGGAGCCGGAGCGGCGGCGGCGATCCCGGCGGCCGCTGCTGCCATCGGCGGCGAGGAGAAGGGGAAGAAGAAGGCGACCAGCTTCGACGAGGCGCTCCTCGCCAAGGGCGTCCGCGGGAAGCAGCAGCAGCAGCCGTTAGCGGCTGCGGCGGCGGCGGGGAGATTATTGGGCTCCCGCTCCCGCGCCCGGCGTCCTTGCCGGCGCCGCTGCCGTCCGCGTCCGCGTCCGCCTCGGCCTCCGCGTCGGGGTCGGCGTCCAGCGGCGGCGGCGGCTCCTCGCTGGGGTCCTCGGCGTCCGACGAGCAGCTGGATCTCGGGGTTTACAGGTGAGACGACGTGGGCGGCGCACGGCGCGGCGGTTGGTCCGGTGGTTCGTTCGTTCGTTTGTTTGTTTGTTTGGGTGGTTGGTTGGTTGGTTCACGGGGAGCTAAAGTTGCGCTGTTTGGTGCTGTTCCCGTGCGGGATTTGGTGTAAAGTGCGTTCGTTTTGGGGGCCAATTATGCTGTTCCTGAACCTTGCTCAATTTGCTTGTGGATGGCGTCACAAATGGATTGCTTTGGTTGCCCGTCCGATTCAATTCAGAGAGAACTGACGAGTCGCAGCTCTATATTCCAAAATGGATTTAGGTGCCGAGATTTGTTTAACTCTTTAGTGTTCGAAATATTGATGTTTGCTTTGTTTGATAATATTCATGTCTTTGCTGATTTTTCAATCTCTGGGTATGCTTAATTGCTTAGTACCCAGTTTAGACTAGTGTTGACTGATTTTGCCTTCTGAAATTTGTCCACCTGTAGTCAAATAACATGCTACTCTGAAATTTATTCAGTTCAGACGATTTCAGTGCCTATTTGGATTTGGGGACTTGGTTTACGGATGATATTATCCTATATCAGACCTATTATGCCTAAAGCACTTCTGTTGATGATTGCTTCTGAAACTTGTTTAGTCTTCTTACATTCTGCCAATTTGGGTGGATTTCTTGATGGGCTCGGTTCTGCTAGTCTAGTTATAGAGATAAAAAAAAAGATATTTTTGCCACTTTGAAGCAATATACTTAATCCAAACATACCTCTTCATTAAAGGCATTTTTTATTTGAGAAAATATTCCTTTCTGTACCCTTGCATGATTACAAAGTAGGAGGGAATAGTTGTCTAAGGAAATAATTGTGTTTCTTTAGTAAAATATATTATTGATTGAGATACGATATCTTCAGGATGTAAAGACAAAGTACTCCTATTTGTTTATCAAAGACATGTATTTCATCTGAAAATTGTTTCCTGTGTCTGACTTCGTAGGTTGTCAGAAACAAGCAGCACTCTTCTGGGCAGAACAGTAGCAATTGAATCTCGGAAACAAAGTCATATGCCAGCAGAGGGGACCCTTTTCACCAATAATCAGGCTGTGGAGCATACCCGATTATCTGAAACATCAGTTTCCCCAAGGAAAGAATTTCACCTTCAAAATCTGGATCTTGCAAATAATCAAACTACATACTGTCGTGGTCGGAAATCAACAGAAATTGTGTACAGTACACAAGTGCCCACTTCGCCTCCTAGCTCAAGAGGACATCACTATCAAAATTCCCCTGTGCCATCAAGAACATTTGGGCAATGCCCTGCGTCTCCTACTTCATGGCAGGATGATTCGCGAAGCTCAAGCTCACCCCAACCTCTTCCTCGTCCTCCAGGCTCCCCATGCTTACCTTCCCGTTCTCTACAGTGGAAGAAGGGGAAGTTGCTAGGTAGCGGGACGTTTGGGCAAGTATACTTGGGATTCAACAGGTGCTTAGCTTGATTTTGAAGCATTGTGTTTTTCTCTCATTTCTTCAGATGAGTAATATTCATTTTGTTTTAACACCGTACTGAATCATATTCAAAATACATATATGTTATGCAGTGAAGGCGGCCAAATGTGTGCAATTAAAGAGGTTAAGGTCATTTCAGATGATTCTAACTCAAAAGAGTGCCTCAAGCAGCTAAATCAGGTGATTATTCTTTGAAAATATTGTAAATATCAGCATCAATCTTGTAGAAGATTTTCCTTCTCATACTCACATTAGTTGATATGTACAGGAAATCATGCTGCTGAGTCAGCTGTCACATCCAAACATTGTCCAGTACTATGGCAGCGATTTGGTAATTACTGAACTAATAATGATCTTCTGTGGTTACATATAATCTATCCATTAATATATGGGTTTTATGCTGCAATGCAGTCCAATGAGACACTCTCGGTCTATCTCGAGTATGTCTCTGGGGGTTCTATCCATAAGTTGCTTCAAGAATATGGTCCATTTGGGGAGGCCGTTCTTCGGAATTACACAGCACAAATCCTTTCTGGTCTTGCATACTTGCATGGGCGGAATACAGTACATAGGTATTTGGCAGTCACTACCATCATCAATTTATAAGATATGGTTGTCTTTCACTCTTTGTACAACTGCATGTTAGTCTTATTAATGAAAGTTTACTTTTCTGACAGGGATATCAAAGGGGCAAACATACTTGTAGATCCTAATGGTGACATCAAGCTTGCTGATTTTGGTATGGCCAAGCATGTAAGTGCTAAACTCTGTCAAGCATCTCATAATTCTATAGTTGACTGCCTGCCTTTCTTACTTATTTTATACTTTTTAAATAAATCTGTCATATTTACACAGATATCAGCATATACATCTATCAAATCCTTCAAGGGGAGCCCTTACTGGATGGCACCAGAGGTGAGGCTACTGAAGTTGAAGTATCTTGTTGATTCTCCGATAGTGAACATATTAACTAAATGCTTGGCAAAATTTTCAGGTTATTATGAATAGCAATGGTTACAGCCTTTCAGTAGACATTTGGAGCCTTGGCTGCACCATTCTTGAGATGGCAACAGCAAAGCCTCCTTGGAGTCAGTATGAAGGGGTGAGTTATTGGCTGAATGGATGCAATTACTTTTACATGTTACATGCTTATCAATTATATGGTGCAAATTCTTCCATTGATTATCTGCTAACCTTGGATGAATTTAACAGGTGGCTGCAATATTCAAAATTGGGAACAGCAAAGACATACCTGATATCCCGGATAATCTTTCTTCTGAGGCAAAAAGCTTTCTGAAACTCTGCTTGCAGCGTGATCCTGCAGCCCGTCCTACAGCTGCTCAGCTGATGGATCACCCTTTTGTAAAAGACCATGCTACAGTAAGGAGTTCCAGGTCTAGCATCACAAGGGATATGTTTCCTACTTCAACTGATGGGAAAAACAGCATGGTATGACTTCTATATCCTGCCTAGATTTTTGGCACTAGTACTGTCAAATAGTTGGTCCATTATGAAATCTTCATGTGTTCTGTATTAGAGCATGATGTAAGATATGCTTGTATATATTTAGGTCTGAGTAAGCTGTAAACATGAGCACAGTTTATTACAATCTGACACACGGATCATATTTCAAGGTACCCTTCATGATTTTTCTTAATGGTAGTTTTCTTTCTCCAGGTGAAGAATGCGATTTCATCGTGACAGAAGCTTATCTCCTTTAAGAGATCCTGATATCATGATAAGAAACTTGCCAGGACCAACATCCCCATTCCTTCGACATCAAGTCACAGGATCACAGCATTGTATGTTCTCTTGTCAGACTCACTGCAATTTACATATTGTGAATTGTGTCTCAACTGTTATTTTTTCCATTCAGGAACCCATCCAATGTTCGGATGAACATGTCCCTGCCTGTCTCTCCCTGCTCTAGCCCACTACGGCAGTACAGGCAGTCAAACCGAAGTTGCTTGCCATCCCCTCCTCACCCAGCCTATTCAGCTGGAGCAGCCAACTACAGTCCTATCAACAATGCACTCTACCCGATGCGAAGCAGCAGTCTCACAGATCCATGGCTCGAAATCTCTCAGCTGAAAACACAAAATTTTGACTCTCCAAGAAGATTGTAGATATTCTAAAAAGAAGTAATACTTTGTATACATGCAGAGAAAAAAAGTGTTCCATGATTTATGTTGTTAGAGGAACAAAGGAACTCCTATTTTTTTCGCCCTTTCTGTATGTATCTTTCACCCAGGATGCAGTTGCATCGCCTTTGTACAAATTCAGAGAAGAGCTAGTGAAAAAGAGTAGCATTTCAGATCGCACCTGTATATGTTTTGTCCATATGACTAGATTTTGCACAAGATGTGTTGAGAAAGGAGATTTCATGGTAATTGAATCTGATGCACATGAAACATATTCCTTCTGTATGTTAGAGTCTTCTCCTCAACACCGAAGCTCCAGAGATGACCTTGCAGCTCCAACACACCCTTTGCAAGATCTTCATTCTTTTTTGACCACAACATCTTTGCCATTGTGATTGGCTGCATCACAGTCAGTATTCGCAGCCTCCCAAACAAACCGGAAGATGCCGAGAGCGCGGCTCAGCTGCTTGATGCTGCTCCTGATCGTCGATTCATCGCTGTCTGCCAGAAAATGCGCGGCGTGAACTGCGACATTCCTGCCTCCCTTGCCTGAACTGCACTTGCCGACATGCACCTCCATGTCCTGGACGGTGCCATAGAGGTAGAATAGAGCAGCGTGTACAGGCACCTGGAGGAGTGACCCAGGCTCTTGGACAGCTTCCTCTGCACCAGGCAGTCCTGCCGGCGCGCCTCCTTGAAGGCGATGTCCCGCTCAATGACGACGTCGCGTATCTGGTACAGCCCCTCCTTCATGGCCTCCACCTTCTGCGCGTGCCCGGAGAGTCGATCCTCGGTCTGCAGGGTCCTGGCAAGGTCAGTAAACATATCCA
Source organism: Hyparrhenia diplandra (assembly GCA_015847255.1). Classification (NCBI taxonomy): domain Eukaryota; kingdom Viridiplantae; phylum Streptophyta; class Magnoliopsida; order Poales; family Poaceae; genus Hyparrhenia; species Hyparrhenia diplandra. Next base: position 48,229 of record JADLZK010003161.1, read on the forward strand.
GCACTTCTTGCCACTTCTTGGCCGCAGGCAGCGGTTCTGTTGGTTTCGTGAACGGTGTCGGGCGCATCCAGGAAGGCGACGAGGACGTCGCCGTCTCCGACAGGAAGCGGATGCAGGCGGACGCGATCTGCTCGGCCATCTGGGTCGCCGGGGACGGGCTGTCTAGCGACGCCATGTCGGCCTGGAGATCCCCCGAGCACCGCCTCGAGCGCGCCACGCCAGACGTGGTGCTGCGTCACCTGCGGGCAGACGGTGAGCCGCACGCTCTTCCTCCGCTGCGCCGTTACGCCGAGCACGTCGCAGACCTGCGTCAGCGAGCTCAGCGACGTGGCCTCCATCTTCGGCGGCGGGTGGCCACGGTTCGTGGCGGCCGCGGCGGCGACGAACTCAGCCGCGAGCGCGTCGAAGTGCGCGGCCCGGGCGGCGGCGTGTGGGCATGAGACGACGGATCCAGTCGCCCCGTGCCGTGGAAGGCCGCTCGCGTGGACGATCCCCGCCAGTGACCCCGCATGCCGGAGGAGCCGGGCGTATGCTGCCCGGAACCAGCGGCGCGGAGGCGGGGCGCGGTCTCGCACATCGTCCTCGTCGGGCGCGGATGGGCCTGGCGCGAAGTGAATGCTGCGGCGGTGGGCACCGCCCAGCCCGCGGACGGCCGCCGCGAGCACCCAGAGCGCGGCATTGGCGCGCAGCTTGGTCTCCGAGACGCTGCGGCATTCCATCGAACAGGTTATGTGCATCTTGCGTCCCTCTCTGTACGTGCTCACGTCGCCGTGGAATGGTCTGCGCCTGCGCGTGCGTGCGCTTCCCACAGTGAGGCCTTATGCGGTCAGGCCCTCATGTACTGATATTTTTACACAGGGATCCTCAAGGCTTCAGAAATAGTGTAGCAGGCTAGCAGCTCCTTTTGGGGTGCGTTTCTGGAAGAAGTCTTCAACCCTTTGCTATTTCCCGTTGTTCGGCGAGCCGTCGCGGCGGTGCCGCCGGCGCCGGTGAACTGCAAGGTTGCGAGGAATGCCGGCGACCTAAGCCCCTACGAGGTATTTTGGTAATCTCTGTTGATCCTATTCCTCTCCCAGTTTCGCTCCCCTCACAAGTCATATGTCGCGGCCATCGTCAGAACGGTCAGATACCCGCCACCGCCACCGCCACCGCCATAAATCCACCTACGGAGTTGTGGGATATCGGATTCCGTTGCCAGTTGCCACCCTTCCCTTGATCCCTCTCTACACAATTTTGTCCAAAACCATGTAGGCAGGTGCGTTGTGCCGCGTATCACATTCTGACATTCCATCAGAAATAGATTTATGGATTGATTTCTCGCGTCGACACAATGGATTCTGGTTACAAGCATGATTTCAGGATTCATACTGTTATTCAATCATTTGGTTTCATGGTCTATCATTTTGCTTATCTATTCTGGATGTCTCACTTTCCCACATATATGCACATTTGGAAACTTGGATTTGAATTATGTCTTAATTCCACATATCGCCAAGATGCCATGTGAGATGTCTAGTGATAATTAGTTTATTGGAGCTCCAGCCGGTTAATATATTTACCAAACCAGGTGATGTTCTATTTAGTATTCTTTTTTCATACTTTTCGATTGCATATAGAGAATCATTGTTTTCTTATTATACTATAATAGAAGGAACCCAGGGAGCATACATCACAAATTGTAGATCTGTCTCAGCTTTCATTAATTTGTCATTATGATGGTTTTGTCATTGACTCCTGTACAGTGACCCAACTAATATTTCCATTTGGACTGATGGTTTGCTTCAACAGACAATTGGCTAGAGTTGGAGACCTCTGATGCTTAGATCTAGTTCGTATAGATGCCACATTTTTTATCAGAAGCTACTTTGTTCATAGTTTGTTTGATTTTATTGCTGCAGAGTTGGTTACTGGAGTTGCAATGGAGCTCCACAGGGAAGCTGATTTTGATTTCTTGCAGCAAGACTTAGTAGTGTTACTAACCTTATGAAATAACAGAAGTTGAGGAAGTCTCCCTCAGTGGAGATAGGGCCTGTAGTAGGTGAGTCTTCATACACTTAACAAGTAGAAACTCCATGCTGTTTTGCTTCTACGGTCCTATCGTGTTGATATGGGAGATTAAAGATTCCATTTATACCTACCTTTTTTTTTCTCAAACATCATTTAATATTTATGCCTCCTTGACTAGGCTATTTGTTGCAACTATTTGTGATGTGCCATGGTTAATCCACGTGTTGAACCAAATGGTGGTTTTGTTTCTCTAAAAAGGAATGCTGTCCTATTTGTGACTAGTGGCTACTGCGTTGTTTTTATTTATGGAAGAGTGCATTGCTTCGTGGGTATTGACTTCTTGTGCTCACTTCAGGTGGTGGGGCTGTACTGAACTATGGATCAGTGGGAGTGTCCTATCTATTCTTTAATGCCAATGTAAGTTAAATAATACTTTGGCATTTCTTGCAACTCTGTACTGCATTTTTTTATAGCATTTGTTCAGATACATCATAACTTAGGTGTCACTGTGTCAGTGGTGCAGCATGGCAAAAGTGATTTGGAATTTTCTTGAAGGAACTCAAAAATGAAAAAGGAAACTGGATTTGGTCTATTCTTTATATCTTTATAATGTTGTATATCTGCAAAACAAAATAGTGCCCGATAATGATGCTCCTGTGTATTCAGTAGCCTACATGATTTTCTGATATGCTCGTAGTAGTGTGTATGGAGCTAAATTGTTAATAGCAATACATACTCTGGTGCATCCTCAAATTATTTTCTCATGTTACTTTGTATATTTTTCTCCACATGATGTGGATTATGTAAGTTGATTATTCATGTAGATGAGACTACTAAATTAGCAGTATACTGTTTAGAAGCATTGGAATTGAGAAATCACTCCAATAGAGGCATTGTGTCAAACAAACTTCTAAGTTTTTCTTTTCCCCATCCCATGGTATGTGCTTTGCTTCAGTTAGGAATGTCAACCGCAAATGGCTGAATGATTGCTGTATCCATCACAGATCAGAGTCATTTTGGAAAAGACATGGTCTCCAAAAAGGTGACTATGACCAACAAATTCTACAGTATTTTTTTTTTTTCTGAAAGACAAATTCTACAATAATTAATTAATTTAAAACCTAGCATAACTGCAGTACAATTAATGAACTTTTGGTTACAACACAAACATTGTTTTGTTTTTCAAATATGTATCTTCTTTGAGACATAAAATTATCCATAGCCAAAAGTTCAAACATTATGAATGCTTGTGTTCGAAAATGACTTGGAACCTCTGCACCAACTAGGAATGAACAAAGACATAAACTACTCCCTCCATCCTAAAATACAGGGGATCGAAGTTGTTCTAAATCAAACTACTCCCTCCATCCTAAAATGCAGCTTGACCAAGTTTATAGAGAAGAGTATTAACATTAACATCGATCACCAAATATGTAAATTATGAAAATATATTTTATAATCTGCCCAATGATGCATTTGATGTCGTAAATATTATTGTTCTTTTCTATAGATTTTTGTCAATTTTAGCATAGTTTGACTTTGTACAAACTCGTAATATTATCCATCTTATTTTTTAGGATAGAGGGAGTAATAAATATCTAAAATAGATTATCACCCTTCGCTGAGAATAACTACTAACCTTAACTAAAATAGATTATCACCAAACTTTGAATCCTGGTCACATACTCACATTCCACCACCACACCAATGTTGCTTTTCCTTGTATATTATACATCCAAGAAAACAGATCCAACTGGAAATTAAGCTAGGAGCCTAGTGCCCAGTCCAATAATACCAACAACTGTAAAGGCAACAGATAACTATAAACCAACAAGCCAGCTTCTCCTGAGTTACACTGGTTAGACTGTTGAAGTCCAGGGGTTGAGAAACCCCTGTCACCAGTCATTCAAATGTTGGCACAAACTTCTTAGGGCACGTACAACGGCGTTGTACATGCCCTTAAGGGTGAAAATCAGGGGGGTGTCTCCCCCCTGGTCAAATCTTTAACAATACACCAACAGGTGTAAATGGTAGAGAAAACAAATACCATGTCATAGCTTGACTTCAATTAGAATCTGATCTGTAAGCCTGCTAGTTTGGTAATTTTTGTTCCTGCTCATGGGCATTCTTGTTTTTGGAAGGGGCACTGGACCTATGTACAAGGCCATGTCTCTTAACATATCATTCACTTCATATAACCCTGAAACTTGGTTTGGTTGTATGAATGCTTTCCTCAATAGATCATCAAAGCATTCTGCTGCAACATTCTCTATGCTGTTTGTTCTACCCTTGTCACTGATGTAACCATTGCGTACCCACAGGCTTATCAAGTCCCCACGCGTGAATTTCCAGCGTGGGTATGTGCCAAATATTCCAAAGCAACTTTGTAGGTGGTGAGGCAGAAGCTTGTAACCTAGAATGAAAGGTTTTAACTTGGAACGAGGTGCAACAAATTGCTGACAGTGTCTCAAGACAGTGCTCCAGTACTTCTCATTGAGATTGTCTCTTAGTAGTCCACTCACAACTTTTGTTGCCAAAGGACTACATCCTCTTAAGGTCTCAGCAATCTCTTTCCCAATAACTAGTAACTTACGGTATTCTTCAGGATGTTCACCGCCTAAAGCATTTTCCATGAACAGGTAGCCAAGGTCTTCCATTGGCAATAGTTCTATAGGAAGAATATTACAGCCATCCATCCTTTTTGCCAAGTGTTCATATATGGTGGTAATGATGACCTTGCTTCCTTCCCTGCTACTCCCCAATAATATTATGAGCATATCATCAACTGCACGAGGGTAGCTAGAAACACCATCAAGAACCAGTAGAAATCTCTCTGTAGTTAGCCTTCCTGCTATCCTGTATACCATATGTGAAATATCCTTATCAATACAACCAGTGAACTCCAGCTTCTTGCACAGTGACCTCAATATGGCTAATTCTAGACTAGTGTTTTCTCTGCAACACACCCATATTACCATTGTGAAGTGGCTCTTCATTTTTTCATTCTTGCAGACGAGCCGTGCAAGAGTGGTTTTACCTACTCCTTTTCTTCCGTACATGAGCAGCACATAACCAAATGGAATTGATGATATGGCTCTTGATCTACGACCAAACCTTTTTAGATAGGTAGTACAGATCTGGTATGCACCTGGTTTCAGCAAGAAGTCAATGGCGCACTTCCTCTCTTTCATTCGGTCGATGACCCTGTCATGCATGGACATATACATGATGATCGGTCGATGCACCACAGCCTGGTTGCACTGAAATTTGAGAAGCTCAATGAACTTGATAGCGCCTGCAGCAACTATTTCGACCTTCTTAACAGTGGCATCTATGCTAATGGTTGCTTCCTTGCATGGCAGAAACTGTGCAGTAGCAACCTTAATACGTTTGAAAGGGTTCCTAGAATTGACAAGGGCAGAATTCACCTCATCAGTGCGGTATCTCCAGTCACGCAGCACCCGCCCTCCTTCACATGCTGCATCCTCAAGGTTACGAATCCAGCAGAGCAGCCATGAGTTAGTAATGGACTGCCCTTCGGCTGCTTCAAGGGCGGCATGGATTGTGATGAGGAGCTGTCGCAGCTGCAGAAGCTTTTCATTGATGTCCTTCTGGTTGTTGTACTTCTCTATCATGGGGGAGATTATTTTTTGTAAAAGCTCTCCTGCAACCACTGAACAGATAACTTCCAGGGGATCCACCATCTCTGTCTTTTGCAATTACTTGAGGACAAGGGAAATTAAGCTGTGATAGTGTTATTGAACTCTCAAAGCCAAAAGAGTTGCAGACTTGCGAATGAAGCCAAAACTGTTGACAGCTTTGGAGTCAAAGAAATACCTACTTGTATGCTTTTCCAACCTGGGATAATATAGAGGTAGTCAACGAAATACGTGGAGGCTCATTGGGAACCTTATGTCGCTAAAAACTGCCATGTATCCAAGAAGTTTCTTGAGTGCTTCTTTCAGCATGTTATCTGCGTTGATGCTGTCAAACAGCGGCGGAAAAAGGTTATTATTGTCATTTTAGTTCAATCCCTAATTATTGCCGAGGGTGTTTATTTTTTTGTCACAAATTTGTGACAGTGATGTTACTTTTCTAGATGATCGTGATAGTGATGATATGTCTACATTCAATTGATTTGTTCAGCTCAATGCTCGTTCCTGTGCTGTGGTTATGCCTTGTCCTCTCTTGTTGGAATCTTTTAAATATTGTGGTGCTGCATACTGCAGGTTCCAGGAAATGGCAATCTTACGGACAAGTGCCACATGTCTGTTATCTTTCTCAGCGTGTCAATAGTGCAGTCTCGCCTGACCTAGTAAACTATCTCATAACTTAATAGTCCCTAGTTGACTATCTTCAGGCTTGAATTTCTCTTGACAATCTTTGCCAACTAACTGGTACAGCAGTAAATTATGCTAAATGAAGCATGACTCTGCTGAACTGAACTGTAGAAACGGGCAAACACAGATGCGACATACTTTGGCCATGTTTGATATCGTGGCCTGGGCGGCCCTGGCTCAACGAGCCGGGCCCAAAGGGGTTTTGCCCGGCTCCCATGGGCCAAACCCCCATGTGATTCATTTGGCCCCTAGGAGCCTGTTTTTGCTTTTTTCGTGTTTGATTCACCCCAGGCGGCTTGGCCCAACCCCAACCGCCATCAACCACCATCCCGAGATGGTGTTTGATTCCAACCAGTGCCCAAGCCATGTTTGAACAGGTTTTCAAGATCAAAGGAACACGGGTCAAATAAAATGCATGACATGATCATGGCCTCAGAAAAATGGCAGATTATCACATTTTTTTTTTGGCTTGGAGCATACCAACTCAAACATAGAACACATGGGGCCCATGAAATCATCAAGGACCTTACAACCTCAAGCATAGATGAACTGAGGCATGTAAGGTCTGGATGATTCGATGAACAACATGAAAACAAATCCCCGTTACCTCACAAGCCACTAGCTGCCATTAAAAATCATCAAAGGCCAATTCAAAAGAACAACATTGAGTTCTAAAATAGAAGGGTTAAGCATAGTAGTATAATAAGTTGGAATGAAATGAGTTTCCACATATTGCATTGCCTAGTTCCATAAACATCTCTTCCACTTGGAGCATAAGGATCACGGTGGCCATCTCTCCCACCGGTAACAAAGTCATGAAGGCCATGAAGGCATGGTCGACATCAGCCCGACCATCAAGTCATCTTTGGATGATAACAGATTTGCATTGGGCATGGATGTCGGTCATGTCTCGATGACGATCATGAATAATAAGTGCATATGCCCAGTTCCTCAACAAGTGGGAGATCATAAATTTAGCATTACATTCATCATAGGCTAAGAGGAAAACAGAAATATCATCATATCCATATAAGAAAACAAACATGCCATCATTGGCAGAAAATAGAAATGCCTCAGCAACCATAAGCGGTTGAATAAAGTTCAACGGCAAGCCAACAGAGGCTTGCAATATTACAATACCTGTTGTGCCAAATAGAGTTCATCCCTGAGTGAGCCAAAATATACTACCTTTAGTTAGCCACCTTCCCACTAACTATATCCAAAAGGACAGGTGATAGTCAGCCATCTACCATGCACACAATGTCTAGCCAAAGTCAAAAGAAGACAGAAGTTGGAGAGGGAAGTGGAGATCTTATACCATCTCATCAAGCAACCCCTATCGTCACCTTGCCAAGCAAGGACTGAACTACGAACGTAGTTCTTGGCAAGATAGGTCTGCAGACGAGACAGATCTGTGGTTGTTGCTCATGTTGACAAAACCGGTTGCCCTTTGGTTTGTTCTCAAGAAGGTGAGTGAGTGCAACAATCGGGGCCTACGTGGAGAAATCGAGGGGTCTCCATGACAAAGATGGTACATGTCGGGGTGAACATGGGCGCACCGCCAAAGACATATTATTAGCAACATTGTTGATAGCATCATTCATGTTGGTCATCATCGGCATCTCATCTTCGGTGAAATTGGCCCTCTTCCTCTTGCCACCAACATGACCGAGGCGCGAGTTGCGGTGGGTGGTGGCGGGCGATGGCGGTGTTACCCGGTGCCCTTTGCTGCCCTCACCAAAGGCAAAGGGAAGGCGAGGTCTTGGCTTCATTGGTAGGACAAGAAAAGTCTTGCCCCTCCAACTTAGCAGCAACACTATCAACATTGTTTTTCCCCCTAGAGGTTCATTGGATCCGAAGGCAAACCTACCAGTAGCCAGGGTGCTACCAAAAAGGGACTCCATCTCAGCGTAGAACCTGATAGGAGTATTCAGGAACTCAGCATCCTTAGGCTGGTCCTGTAGTGAGAGTAGACAGTTAAGAAAAGGACACAAAGAGAAGATGATAATGCTTCAGACTAAGTTTTCTTTTATCATATACCTTGCAGTGACCAAGGTAGTGGTCTTGTTCTAGCATTATGGCATACACATCATCATCATCAAAGGTTGCCCCACTAAGGTCCTTTAGCTTAGCTACCTTAGACCACTTGCCCTTCCACTTCCTCAAGTGATTATACACCTGAGTTTGGCTAACAGGAAACCCACAGTACTCCTTAAGAGCCTTAGCTACTGCATTCACATCCTTATCTTTGTAGGTCTTGTCAGTTCTACCAGCCTCACTCACAATCGGGCCATCCTCCTTAGGACAAACCTAGACATGTTGTTAGTCCACCTCATAGGGCCAGCGGCTGAGCACCGGCCGGCTGAGCCCCAAAGCGGCGGAGGTCGGCCTCAAGGTCAACAACGGGAGGTGCACCTCCAGCAGACTGAGCCCCTCAGCGGCACCAAAAAACAACCTCGAAGCTTGGCGGCTTGAGCAAGAGCAGCAGCACCTTGCACCATGTTTGCAACAGACAGGAAACCTAAGCCAGACATCCTATGATCACCAAGGTAAAGAACCAATGAAACAAAGTTTTGAATAACCAATGAAACACAGTTTTGAATAACCAAAGAACCAATGATCGGCAAGGTAAAGAACCAATCAACCATAGCATTGAATAACAATTGGTCTCGAGACATAGCATGAAAAAAATCCATAGCATTACAATACATTGGTTCCATATCCGGGGTCTATCAAATTATTTTACACATCCATCAAATGCAAAGAAAATCAAGTCTATTTGTCCCCCTAGAAGCCCACATAGCATTGCAAATCTCATCCCTCACATTGACCATGGTTGGTTCCTCAAGGGAACATCATCATCATCATCGAGGCAAGGCCCCCCTGAAATCCTTCCTCGGGTGGCACAACACTATCTAAGCCAAAACCAATGATCCAATTGTGCAAAGGCGTGCAGGGCAATCACAAAGTTTTACTTGAGTCTTGTACTTATGAAAGGATTTGTTGTCTATAATCCTGAACCTGCCCTTAAGTGCACCAAAGGCCCTCTCCACAGTCACCCTAATTGAAGAGTGCCTTAGGTTGAAAAGCTCTCGTGCATTGGTGGGATGGTTTGTGCTTGAGAACTCACTCAAGTGATACCTGACCCCTCTATATGGTAGCAAGAAGCCAAGTCTGCATGCATATCCAGCATCTACCAGGTAGAAGTGACCTACAAGCATTGTGAATTTGTGTACTTGGCCAGATTGGACAAAATTGTAGTGACAACTAACTAATGCGGTTATTACAGTGTCTTGTGAACTTATTTCTCTCAATGGCATCAGCTAGAATCAGTGCATCATGGGCTGACCCCTCCCAGCCAGCTAGAACAAATGTGAACTTCAGATCAAAGTTAACAGCAGCCATGACATTCTGTGTTGGACTCTTGTGCCTACCCCTGAAAGCTTGCTGCATGTGTCTGGACACCCTTGCCAACACATGGGTGCCATCAATGGCACCAATGCACTTCTACATAAATAATGGAAAGTCCATAAGGAAACCATGACAGGTAGCTATGAAATTCTAAGACACACAAAAAAAGGTACCTTCAGAAAGGAAAACCATTTGTGGCTACCCATAATCTTAGGGTGTGTCAGTGGATGCAGGCTTCATCAGATCACCTCTGAGCTCACCAATGGCATACAATACTTGGTGGAAAATTCTACTTACAGTCTCAATGGACCTGGCAAATGATTGGTGCACTACCCTAAATCTCTGGTTGTGTCCAACAACATGTATAAACATTGCCACCTGCTCATCCACAGGACAACCAACACTCTCAGGAACTAGGCCTCTACTCCTAATCAGGTCACACAGGGCAAAAAAGGGGCCCTTTTCATCCTCAACATGGCAATACACTCAATATCATTGTAATTGTACATCTTCTGGAGTGTGCTCTGTCTATGCCTCTCAGCATGAGTCCTAGGGCCATAACGGATAACCTCTTCAACTCTAATCCTTCTAAGCCTATTCACCACAAAGCAAACCATCACAACAACCATCCCAAAGACTTGCACGTGCATCACCTCAAAGCTGTGCATTTGCATCCATCTATATGCATTCATCATAAATGTATAAGCAAATTAAGTAGACCCTGGCTGGCCTCCAAATGTAAGTGCAAGCATTCACAAAACAATAGTGCACGCACTGCATTATCGCCTCCTAGTGCACATGAGCTATTGTCATCATCGACCAATATAAAATGCAAGAACAGCTATAACAAGATCGAAGCACAAGAGTTAACCCTAACATGCAAGAACAACTAAGCAAGTATAATAAGGCTATCATGGCTACCAAGTGAACCAATCTAAGCGAGAACGGTCGGCACGACGGTTAACCCTAACATGAACCAATCAATTAAACAAAGACGGTCGAAGTGAACCAATCAATTTCACCTTGGGTCAGCGGAGGGGAGGTGTAGCTCAAATCGAGGTGGGGAGGAGCTTCTTTGCAGATCCGGACGGGGAAGAAGGGCCGACAGATCCACGGAAAGCAAAGAACCACCAAGCCGAGAGAAGAAGAAGAGGAAGAAGACTGTTCACGGAGCCGGGCGAGAGAGCGGCGCCGCCTGACGCAGATCCCACACGGGAACAGAGAGGAAGCCCCCGAACACCACGACCAAGTCGGGAGTTGAGCTTACCTTGTCGGCGATGGGAGCGAGTTGGGAGAAGAGAGGAAGAGGGAGGGAAGAGAGGGGTTAAGAAGGGGATGGCGGGCAAGAAGCGGCAGTTGGTTTCCCACTCCCGCGAGAGCCGGCTCGAGCTCCCCGCCATCGGCAAAGATTCGCGAGCGCTTGGCCGCGACAAAGCCGAGGAGGAACGCAGCGGAGGAGCGTGCGACGCGAGCCAGAGAGAGAAGGTAAATTGCATCGCGGTGGCATGGCGGGAGAACAGGGCCGGTGTTATCAAACACGGGCACCGCATCCCATGGGCCTGGCCGGCCATTTTTGGCCCATATCAAACACGCCCTTTATATCCTTGGGATTACATTGGAACACAAGACAAGTGACACTACACGGTGTTACATTTGCTCTCATTTCTTACCATGATTAACCGCACAGAATTTAGACTATCTTTTCTGCATTTTATCTATCTGATGACTATCTTTTAGGAGGAACTGAACTTACCCATAAGATAGGAAATGTGTCCTGACCTATCCAATCATAGTAAATTTCTGCAGATTGAAACAGTTGGCATATACCCTTTTCAGTTCGAAATCAATAAAGTTTAATTCACAAATGGAAAAAAAAAAACTCCCTCCGTTAAAAGGCGTTTAGGACATGGACACGATCTCCAAAGCATAACTTTGACTTCTCTTTTCTATACAATATATTTATTGAAAAGTTATACATGTATATTTTTATGAAATTAGTTTTCACAAGACAAATCTATTGATATAACTTTCGCAGTTCGAAACTCAACGAGCATGTGTTCTGTGAAAGGCTTCCTAATTCCAATACCATGTGTCATTTGTTCGTGATGCACCCCACAGTAGGTAGTAGTTCCACCTGAGATAAACTCAGAATATGTAC
>JADLZK010003162.1:0-18379 GCA_015847255.1 Hyparrhenia diplandra
GATAGGTCCATGCTAGTCTGGTTGACCACCTGGTCGACCGGTCCCGCCCACGAATGCGCACGTGATGAGGGCATGGAGCATGATTGGTCCCCCCAGCAACGTAGGTGCCTGGTTTTGTCTGTTCTGTCGTGGCGATGGATTTGAATTTGGAGCATAATTGTTGTCAAGGACCGTGCATAATTGTTCTGAACACATAATCTTGCATATAAGGCTGGTGATGTAGTGCATAAATTCATATTGTATAATTGGCATACACCGGCTTCCATTAAAAAGTCCACCACTTTGAGGTTGTTTGTAGTACATATGTGTTTTACGGTTTTAGCATAAATTATGGTTTTCGCTCTGACACATGCATATGATGAGGTTGTTCATGGAAGTGCATCCTGGTAGCCATTACTCTACTTTCGGTGGTATATATGCATATGGTACTCATCAGAATATGCACTATGTTAGAGCCTTTATTTGTATGGATGCACATAATCTGAACTATATATATGCGCAGAGTCTCTAGCCTGATATGAACTCTGAGTAGTCTATATTTATTTATATGGACTATGATCATATATATCCATCAAGTGTCTTTAATTGAACTCAACTATGAACGGCAACATTTATTATGTACAGGTGACTGTGTTTTCTATGCAGTATCTATCCTGGCCATATGATTGGCTACGGTCTGTGCATGGTAGGTGGTCCACCTTTTTCAACTGAGTTGATAGCACACAGGGGACAAAATGGGTGGTCGGGTGGGCGCATAAAACACCTGCGGCCTCTGGTGCGCTGGAACATTCTAACATTCTACGTAGCACACTCCACCACACCCCCACCCCCAAGGCACTACGCGTGCACCCCCCAGGCCATGGCGGCCTCCCCAGGACCGGGTGCCAGCGATGGCGATACCAAGCGTGGTTCTGCCGTCGTCGATGGCCGCACCAAGCAGGATGCATGCGGAGAAGACCGCACCAAGCGGCTTGTGGTCCATGGAGACGGCGGCACGCATCAGGATGTTGTGGGGGATGGAGATAGCGGCAGGCAGAGGGGTGCGGCCGGCGGAGCATTGCCGCAGGCAGATGGATGGAGCCGGCCATGGAGATGGCGGCAGCCAGGAGATTCTGGCACTGAGTACCGCCGGAAGCTACCTGTCATGGCGGCGAGGACTGGGGTTAATCTTTTGAGTTCCCAAGTTCATGAAGCAGCGCCTACTGAAGAATCGCCGGTCTACAGCACGCCTGATCCTGTGCTCCGTGGCCCAGGAGAAGTCATCACCGATGGTCTTCTTGCTGGTCGTGTCCAAGGGTGCCTGTGGCCGCCGGACCTACCTGGCTGGTTCACACGATATGGACACCCCGCTGGGACAGAGTCACACACACATGTAAGTTCTTGCATCGCTTTTTACCCCTTGATCTAGTCGAAAAATCCGTACCTTTTACCCTTGATTTAGTAGAAAAATATATCTTTTAAGCAAGACTGGCGTTACTTGTTTCCTGTACATATGTGAAGTCACTAGTATATTATGGGTGCTTTTGTTGTTTAAGAGTGCACTTTAGTTGAAGATATGCACATTTTGTGCACCCTGAGAAAAAAATGGTTCTTTGTGTTTAGATACACAGATTGTGCACCCTGGTAGCCATTACTCTATTTTTGATGTTATATATGCATAGGGTACTTATCTGTATATGCACTATGTTAGAGCCTATTTTGTATGCATGCGCAGAATCTGAACTCTATATGTATAGAGTCTGTAGCCTGATATGAACTGTGGGAAGTCCATATATGCATATCTAACCTATCTGTATATGCACTTTATTGTGTTCGTTTTTGTAAGCATCCGTAGCCTTAATTCGGTAAGCACTATATATGCATTCATTGACTATTTTTTAATGTAAGTGAAACCATCAATTGATATGCATTTGTTAAACTGATATGCACACAGGCTAGTCGGTCCATTGTGTGCATGTTTAGCGGCTTTTTCCTTATTGTTGGCTAAATTATATGATTGGCCACTGCTTACTCACTGTATATGCACTATCTGTTGGCATGTTTATGAACTACGCAATAACTTTCTATGCATTGTTTAAACAGGAGGCTGACATAGATGTGTCAATTGTGCCAAAAGTTGATATGCAATTTATCAATGTGAAAGAAGCTTATGCCTTCTATAAGCACTATGCTCGTGAAGTGGGGTTTTGGGATCAAGAAGTATCGTGAGAAGCATGGCTGTAAGTGGTTGAACTGTGTCAGAGGGGAAGTGCAAGCCAAGATTGACGAAAGGCATACGTGTTCGTAAGAAGACGACACGCAGAATCGGCTGCAAAGCTGGAATCAAGCTAAGAAAGGTGTATGATGAGGATGGAAACATTTCCTGTGTGGTTATTGATTCGGTCAATCTTATCCACAATCATGACTTCCTTAAATCACCCTCAGCTGCTCAAAACTTCCACTGCAACAAGGAACAAGATGCTACCTACTTGATTACATTCGGGGCCTGCAAGCTAGCCGTGTCCCTGAACATTGTCTACTGGATCATATGGCAGAGATTCATGGTGGTGTTGAAAATGTGCCGCTGACACGCAAAGACCTCTCAAACATGTGAGTATTACTGGCCACAGTGACTATATTCCACCCTATTTGTAATACACCATGTATCTAGTTTATATGCATATAATACTACTGATTATACCGTATAGCTTTGTAGAGTAGCTCATACACTGTTAATAGGCTAATTTGTACACTGCTCAGCCATAGATTATGAAGTGTTTATCCATGTATGAGCTGGTTATGCAAATTTAAATCTGCTCTACTTGTTTTGAATGTTTTAATCGAATTGTTTTTCTGTATCATGGTTGTATACTTATCTGGTATCAATTAACAGGAATACTGCTCGGGTCATCCAAGAGCAAACAGATGATGTCCCAAAACTGTTGGCCTTTTTTTTAGTAAGTGCAAGGAGGAGAACCCACAGTTCTACTGTGATTTCAAGCTAGATGAAACTGGCAAAATCAATAGCATCTTCTGGTCCTATGCTAGCATGCAAGGAGAGTATGCAGACTTTGGAGATGCTGTTACATTTGATACAACACATAGGACAAATTTATATGACAAGCCGCTAGCCATGTTTGTCGGTGCTAACCATCATCTGCAATGCACAATCTTTGGAATAGCCTTGGTTGGAGATGAGACCACTGAGACCTTCAGTGGGGTTCAATACTTTCAAACAGTGCATGGGGAAATCTCCAAAGTGTATTCTAACAGGTGAGAAGCATGAAGAAACATACTCCCTCCATATCAAACAGTTTAGGACATCGACACGGTCTCCAAAGTGCAACTTTGACTTCTCTTTTCTATCAAAATATTTATTAAAAAATTATATATGTATACTTTTATGAAAGTATTTTCAAGACAAATCTATTGATATGATTTTCACATTGCAAAACTCAACGACTTAAAAAGTTATTAATCATTTATGTTTCAATGTTTGACGAAGCCTTTTTCAAAAACGACTTCCTTTTTCAATATGGAGGGAGTATATATTTCTTTTGTACTATTATCTAAAAATCTATACTCATTGTATGCATTGTTCATGAAAATATGCATACACTGTTTTCCCCTTCTGCATATGCACTGTTGGTTAAGTGTTTTGCATCTTATACTTCAATCACTTTCGTGTATTGATGTTCATATGTTCATTACTCAAACAGACCAGGACCCAGCCATGCCAGCGGCCATCAAAGTGGTTTTCCCAGACACCGTCCACCGGTTATGCCTATGGCACGTGATTAACAAGTACCAGCCTAGCCTCAATGAGTTGTATGCAAAATTCCAGAAGAGAGATTTTAAGGAGAGGGTTTCGCTCGGTTGTGTACCACCCTTTGACTACGGTGGAATTTGAAGCCGCATGGTGGATGCTAGTTGATGAGTTTCAGTTAGAAGATGACCAAACTTTCCAGGCATTGTATTCCAACCGTGCAGAATGGGTGCCGTGCTACTTCAAAGATGGCTATTGCGGCATAATGTCATCGACACAACGCAGCGAGAGCGTCAATCACATTGTGAAGACGTGTCATGTGGATGGAAACACACCACTGCATATCTTTGCAAAGCAAATGATGAAGTTCACCCACCGTCGCAAGATGTCCGAAGCAACTGAAACGTATGGCTGCACTGTAAGTACACATCCCTTACGATTCATCGACATAGTCATGTTTCTATGCACAATCTATTTATATTTGATGTTGTTTGTCTGAGTGTTATATGCAATGGCTGTGTAATTATCTATGCAGAGTGAAACCATATCGAACTCCAATTGGCCGTTCGAGTTGCGTGTTTCAGGGTGTACACGAGGGCTGTCTTCCAACGATTTGAAGAGACAATGAAATTAGCAACTGCATACCGCATAATTTCTGACCCTGAAGGAGGGACCCACTCATGGCTTGTGCAGCATACTAGCAATTCAAAAGAATAGAGTGGGGGCAGCATCAATTCCGGGTGGTGGTGGATGAAGGAGCAGAGCATTTCTCTTGCGAATGTAAACTATTGGAACATACCGGTATGTGTTGATCATCCTTGTCTTCCTTTCACTACCACATTTTTATTATGCACACTGCTAATATTGTTGTTTCCCTATGTGGTATGCGCATTGTGACTTTTGTAAATTTTGTAATAGGGCTGTTTTGTGTGCACTTGCTACGTGCGTTTATGCAAGCTCAGTTGCAGCGCATACCAAGCAAGTACATACTGCAACGATACTGTCGGAATGCACGTGTGGAGGTGCCTTTCGACTGGTGTGACCGCAAACTGCAAGGGATAGATGGAGAAACTAAGGCAAGTAGGCACAAAGAAAGTGCTCACCAAAGCAATGGAACTCGTCAGGGTTGCAATCTTGTCGAAGGCGGCTTTGGACAGGAGCATTGATGGGCTAGATGAGCTAATTCGACTGGTCTCTGGAATAGATCCTGACATTGGTGTTGGTGACATTGACCTCGATGATGCAGCGGTAAGAACTCCATCCTCTGAATGTATACAAACAGTGCATAGAGACATATAGCAATTGTGCATGGATAGTTTACTACGAGCTATAATACCATTGAATAGTGCTATGCTACATTTCAGGGCCATGTTATTGTTGGTGAATGTTAGGCTATACAAAAACGACGCATAATGTATATTAGAATACTGTGCATATGAACTAATTTAAACATAACATGTCACCGGTAATGACTAGTTTTGTATAGCACCGTTGTTTTGTGTGATGGTATATGTTATTATTGTGTTGTGATGCAATGACAGGACAATAACAACCAAACATCAGGCCCAGCAGCAGATGAGCCCCAGGACAGGGGGTGTTGTGAGTAACAAAAGATGATTGCACTACTGAACTAACTTATAATTGTTGTTATGAATGCGTTGAAATTCTTATACATAAGCTATCGTCTTTTTTTTAGCAGCCCGCACCATCTGAGAATGAGGAAGTTGATGCCATCCGTGACTGTAATGGAAGACCAGCCTGAGGTAGTTGCTTTTTTAATGCACATGCTTCTCTCGCTGTTAACATAGGCATATAATCTTCTGGGTATCTGTACATATTACTTTATATATACTGTGCATATTAAATGATAAGTCAATTTTCAAATATGCATTGATTTGAAATTGTGCACCAATTTTACGGATCCTATTGCTTACATTGAAGTGTACATTAATGCAAGTGTCTTTGACTATGGCCGATCGACCTGTTACAAGTATTGGTGATCCAGTTCGTATCCAACCATCGATCAATATGTCATCATTGGTATGTTAACTGGATGTTTTTGCTGTACCTAATAGAATTTTTGTATGAAGCATCCCTACAAACAATATCTGTATATTTAACATCATTGCGCACAATGTTTACATGATAGCAAATTAGGTCTGACATCAACTTGGAACCACCCACCAAGGCAAAGCCGAAGGGCAGGATAAAGACACATGAAGAGACTAAAATGTTAAAGCTGGGAGCAAAGGGCCCAAAGAAAGCAACTAGGAAGTGCAAGCTTTGCGGCATTGCAGATGGGCACAATGCTAAAACATGCTTGCAGGTATAAACATTAAGGCCATCAATGTTTTCGTTCATAGTCAAATGTGTTTATATGCACTACCACTTCGAACTCTGATGCTTTTTACTGTCCCACGTGTGTACAGATTCCAGAAAACCGCTCTAAGCTTGCGAGCCTTTCAGGCCGGAAAGAGGTCGCCCACCAGGTGCAAAGAACCGGAGTAGCACTGGTAAAGAAGTTCAAAAGGGTGCAAACATGAAGCAGGATGATGCATCAGTGAGTGATAGTGAATCGTCTGATGAGCCTTCCCTACACCCATGAGGCGAGGGAGGGGAGACCTCCAGGTGCAAAAAATAAGAGAAATGCCTCCGTGATGTAGTTGTTTGATTCACCAGCTTAATTGGTACAAAAACCATGATGGGTTTGTGCACGTTGCTTTGCTAAATTAGAATTCTGGCAAAAACGATGATTCTATTTTTTTGGGCACAATGATCCATTATATGTGCAAACCCCCTTTGAACTTCCTTGTCCATGCTTGTTTTTTCGAATAGACGTTTACACCTTGAATCTGATTTCTATTGGCTTTTTTTATCTAATTTAGCAAGTATGTAGGTCTATGAATGACTTAGAGAAACTGTGCATAAGAACAAAGTGAAATCGTGGATAGGTAGTTTGAAATTTGATATATTAACATTGAACTAGTATTGCAAATGCTACCGTCATTGTATGTTAACTAGAACATTAAAATAGTGCATATTCACTTGTACAAATGGTGCATATATTGCTAGATTGAAACGTGCATATATGTCACTCTCCGGTTGCGCCATGCTAGCGGGGGCGTCGCTACCCGGGGATGTAGCGCATAAAAACGAGCGACTCATGCATGAGAAAGAAATGGACTTCCATTGTCCAAAAAAAAGAATGGGGGCGACCAGTGTTCCATAGCATCCAACAACAAGAACATCATCTAACTTGGACATAACTTCAATTGAGTTCACACAGATCACAAGAAAAATAATCATGTCTAAATACCACATCAACTGAGCATGTTTTGTTTTGATACACGCCGAACAGGTGTTAACGAAACCATCCAAAAAACATGCATAATATAACAAGATCCAAAATAAGGAGCACCTCCAAAAACAATCGTGGTCATCAGACGTTGTAAACTACAACTTTCCCAAAATTGGGCATCGCAAAGTAATAATCATGTCTAAACGACACATCAACGAGCAAGTCGTTAACATGATACATGCAGAACATGTCATTAAAAAGAGCACTTGTGATGTCTACTAGAACATCAGCCAGATCCAAAAAAGGGAGCACCTCCAAAACAATTGGGCTCGTCAAGAAGGTCAACTATTACGTTCTCCATGACAACTATTCCAAAATTGAACATCGCCGGGTAGTGATGCATGTTTATATATGTCAGTTATGTGTAGGGCGTGTAATAAGCCGGGGGATCTACATCGAGAAAGTAGGAGGGCGCAGCATCGCTATTTGTTCAGGAAGATCCTTCTGTTCATTGGCCCCGTGGAAAATGATCTTTTCGAGCACTTCACCCTTCAGCTCGTTGATTGGGGCCTACAAAATAATTGGAAGTGCAGAAAACCAATTTATTGTCACTACATGTTGTAGGCACTATGCATATTAACTGACAGGACATGTGCAGGCTAACTAATAGAATCTAAAGCATAAATGGTAAACACTGTGCATATTAACTGATGCAAGGTGTGGTGGTTTTTTAAAGACTGATATACAATGCATGAGAACCATACGTACCAGGTTTAGTGAATAGTGCCAAGGGATGTTTCTTTTTTCCTTGTCATACAACTCCATATACTTCATGACAAAGAGTCCACAATTGTTCGAATTCGGTTCCATCTTCTTGCACCCCTGAACCATGTCACATGTATAGTTCCCAAACCTTGGGATCTTGGCCTTGGGTCTTGCTTTGTGGAGGGCTTCATTGAGCCGGCGCATCATGATGATACACCATTGATTTCTGGCCTTTCCATCATCCACCAATTCTTGGTGCGTATTCTTCCAACCATCCCCACCCATCTGGTCCCAAGGGTTTGGGTCGACTATGTCAACCTTCTCGTGCTCGAAGTTGACGACGTAAAGAGAATAATGTCCATTACGAATGAAAGGAATCACAATCTGCAGGGGTTAAAGAAGTTAATATGCAAAAGCAGGAACACTCAAAACAACATAAATATTGTAGGTTTTTAATTGAAAATGAAACTGACCTCTTTCACGTTCTGTAGACAACTGTCTTCTGGCAAGACAGAATTGAGCTGTGCTATCAGCAGATCTGAATCGTAGACAACAACTGGATTATTAGGGTACACTTGGCCTTCCTGATGTATGCGTTTCTGCATAGCCAAAAAAATATAGCATTTGTCCATAACAGTTAGGCATATTAACTATGTTAGACCTTGCATAGTAAGACAAAACATTTGTGCCTATTATTCTTATCTTTGCATAG
The DNA here is from genome assembly GCA_015847255.1 of Hyparrhenia diplandra. Classification (NCBI taxonomy): domain Eukaryota; kingdom Viridiplantae; phylum Streptophyta; class Magnoliopsida; order Poales; family Poaceae; genus Hyparrhenia; species Hyparrhenia diplandra. The sequence continues at coordinate 8,521 of JADLZK010003162.1, forward strand.
ATAGTTTGCTGTGAGCTATAAAACAATTCTGTGCATACAAACTAATATCTTCTGTGCATAGAAACAAGTAAAAAGCATGTCTCTAGTTATTGATACATTTTAAAAGATCACAGCACGGGGTGCATAGCATATAGTACAAATTATGTGCATAGAAATCCAAGGAAACAGAACATAATGATTTATCCATATTGTGCATAATGACGTTTGCTATGTCCTAGGCCCAAATACAAGCACTCTCATCTTTTTAACACAAAAAACTGAGAAAATGGCCATGAGACTAACCATCACATCGATGTCTAGATAGATACGTTCACCAGGTCCCCTCGTTGGGTGCTTCGATTCATCCTTCATCAAACAACGCACGTAGTATTGTACAAAATCATCATCCATATATGCCCCCGTGGCAAATGCGTTTTGCACATCTTGTATTGTCGACCACTGGTCTCCATAACGGCAAATGACAGATCTGGAAGAAAAGACATGAACCTTACTCCTTAAGGTCTGAGCATATAGTGCATATATGTTGCGTTTATATAGAGCGCATGAAGTTACTTATCAAAATAAACAATAACATGGAAGAAAAGTTACCCTTTGAAGGTAGCATCTTGACCAGATAGTAGGCGTTCAAGCAACAGTTGACAAGTTGGTGTGTATGATTCTTGGGTTAGTTCAGCTTCTTGCAAGTTAGGGGTCATTTTATAGCCGGATGCGTCAAACAATGGACCCTAGCAATGATAAGATCAAGAAAGAACAGCGCATTAAAAAATGCCTCATTTATAGAATTTACAACAATATGCATAACAACATAAGACTTTATAATATACACTCCTTTGAATCTGCAAAAAGCCAGTGAATACTTTCAATTAAAACAAGTTGAGGAATGCCTAAAAGGTGCCATGAAAATGTGCATAATGTACCGGACTATCTTTTTGGGTCATTCTGCTTGGTGAATGAAACATCATCCAATATATTGTCTTGTGGGGGCCTCTGTGTAGTGAAGAGAATAGGAGTCTGAAGCGTGTAATTACAAAAAATAAAAGGGTGTTAGTTCTTGAAATATAAATAAGGACATGACAATAGTAATGCCACAAAATTACTTGTCCATATCAACTGTGCATAACATGTATCTAAAACTATGTATAATAGGACACATCAATTGTGCATTGCCGTCTTAACTTCGCATAGAGGGTTTGTTATTTGCTATAATACCATTGAAGTAAGTAGTGCAATACCTTAAAATAAGGACCTTTCCTGTCAAACTGTACATGGACAATTGATAATATATGGTGCAAGTATTGTGCATATTAAACATAAAAACTAGTAAAAACTATGTATGGACAGTTAACTGTGGCCTAAAGTGGCATTGAAAAGAATGTATGAATTCTACAGAAAAGTCATGGTCTGATTACAAATGTGTATACTAACTGATTAAAAGAATAGTGAAGAACTATAAAAACATCAGCTTGCCTCCCTCTTCTGGTGGTGGTTGGGGGTAATTTAAATTTCATAACAGCAATAGGGGTAGTGCGACAACACATATATATATGTAACGGTTAAGGTGAAAGGGTTCATGTATCAAAAAGAATTGGACAATTATGTTAATGCTCTCACCTGATTGGGCGTCAAATCATAATGGGGGCTAAGTTGTAACAAATTCACCCATGCTTCCTGGGTCATGTTAAATTCAGCAAAAATGCTATCTGCATCATTGAATGGTGGCGGCGATATTGGGTTAAGATTGAAACAGTCAGCATTACACTCATCTTGGTTAGCATTCTCCTGATTCTTTAAACACTCGTTGACACAGTCATCAGCAATTTGTGTCACAAGATATCGAGTAGCTGGTGGACAAAATAATGTACATCAGATAAATATATAAAAAAAAGTTCAATCATAGGGGGGGCACACAAAACAGGATGCACACACATATATATATTGGATGATATATAGCATATAAAGTTCATGTAGCAATGTAATCCCGATGGTTACAGCAAAAGGAAGCGGCCAAATGGGTCACTTCCATACATTTTACAGCACTGGAAGCGGCCAAAAGGGTCGCTTCCATACATATTGTCTAGAAGCCATTACACCACACAAAAGTCATCTAACACATGATAAGGTTAATGCTGGGAAACAAGTGTAGCTAATTTAAAAGAACAAGAAAGAAATAAGTAGGAGCGGTCAAGCCTGCTAGTTGTCTCCATCCTTACGTGAGTCCTCTGGGTCTTCAGTAGAGATCTGGGTGTCTTTCTTCGCTTGTTCGTGATCAAATATTTGATCTATCTTGTGCCCAACTTGGGAATCAGATAGCTGAGAAACTGGAGGCAGTGAGAATTCTTCATTTGATGAAAGCTACGAGGCATCTGAAACAAAAAAGCAGCAAAATAAAAAAAGGTGTTAGATGGGTGAAAACCTTTTCAAAGATGTGTGATTGTGACACAAACAATTTATATAAAGGAATCAAAGAATCTACCGAGCTGAGATGCATCATTCTCCTCTACATCCTCCTGCTCTTCATTATGCACAGTCTGATTGGTACTGACATTTCCTTGTTCCTTATTTGTATCTGTTACAGACCGCAAATCAAGTAGATTAGGAAAAAATAAAAAACGCACACACACCTATGAACAGCATGCACATGAAAAAATATATGCAGTAAAATACATGACCTATATGCATAAAATAAATATCCACAATGACAAATATATGCATGTAGCACATGTATCAGTGGCACGTGTACCAAAACCATAGTACAGGGATGATTATGAAAAAAAAAAGGGAAGGGGAAAAGTAAACAACGCATGCACACCAATGAGCAGCTTGCAAAACACAAATGTCCCTGGCTGTTTGATTTTCCATAGAAACTAAACAAAACAGATGAATTGTATATGCATATATACAGGTAGAAGGGTGCATATAAAAATGTACACACAGAAAAACCAGCATGGAAAGGAGTGTTACCAGTCTCTTTGCCGTCTTGCCCCTGTGGAAGGTTTTGATCCTGTGGACCTTGACAACGACCATCCATTTCAGCATTTTGATCTACACAAAGTGACTAAGTTGTTTAGTAAAAACAGGAAGGCTAGTAGCATTTTTGTGCCATATATATGCAAAAGTTGCTATCCAAGCTTTATATAGAGAGCTATACCAGCTGCTTGTTTTGTTGTCTTTCACCGCCGTCATCCCTGGCTCCAGTGTTAGGTGTACCTTGAAGGCCCTGTTCATTGTTGTTGCCTGCAGAGGATGATAGCCATCTATAAGTAAGCTAGACAAAACGGAACAAATTCTTAAAAGAACTCCATCTTTGGAAACATGGCTTTAGTATCCTAGTGCTTACCAAGCTGATTCGCAGCCACCGGTTCTTCCACATCTTCAACATCGTCCACGCCCCTTATTACCTCATCAATCATCTCCCCAAATGCTTCTTTCATTTCTAACTGACGACATGCAATCTTGTTTAGTTCCATCTCCATATCTTTATCATAGTCAGCAATAATGCGTTCGAAACGCTTGCGCTGGGCACCCTCCAGGCCGGAAATCTTGCCCCGAAGTAGTGCACTGAGGCGGGGGACGTTTGTGCTACCAAAGGCTGGTGGCAGTGTGTAGCAGACTTGTGAATCAGGGCGAAACTGCAATTGTAGACCCAAACGGATTAGAAACTAGAAATGGGATATGTATTGGCAACCAATGGGGCTACAAACACTTACTTTTTTTTTTTCCCAAAGCCAATAATGTTTAGCTTGTTCTTGATGATGTCTACCGCTATCAGCTTGACAACGGTCCGACTGGTAATCTCCTTGATGCGGGGTGTTATGAATCGATCATCAGGTTGAACACCCGGAACATCTAACCAGTCCAGGTAGTAAAGCTACATAAAGATACAAACATGATAGCACTGTAAGTGGGGGGAACTGTGATTTCTTGGGATTATATCGAATAAATGAATATATTATATGCGTTGAACAAATATCCTTCTATGCACATCATCTTAGGTGTGCAAGAATATGTAACAAAAGATTGGGTGCGCAGGAATATGTAAAGCAGTATCATTTATAGAAAAGTCTTAATGCTTTGTTTCTGAACAGTTATACGCATAGTATGTGTCGAACTTTGAATGAAAAGGAAGTCATGCATTCTTACCGCTAGCACCCAGCTGCATCCTGGTATGGTGTAAGAAACCTGTTCCCCGGCGGTAGATCTTTTCTCATGGAATGTTTGCATCTGATCGAGCACGTCGTTGTAGAGTTCATGGCACCAATCAATGTTGGGGAAATTGGCCATGTCTGTTGTTCTCGCAACCTCAGCATTGCTGATTGTGTAGCTACCTGTTGGGAAGAGAAGCGCATTGAATATAGTGAGGAAGAACAGCCGCTTGGTCATATCATCAGTACCCCCCTTTGCTACATATGACATGCAGAAGTTGACATCAAACTCTTTAACTGATTTAAGCTTAAGTTCTTCCCGCAATGCCTTTGCTTCATCTCTTTTCTCGCTCCAAGCCTCAAGCTTGTTTTGAGAATCTCCAGTGTTAGAGAAACCAGTTATCTGGTGAATGACTTGCTTTGTGAACTCAATCTTCTTTCCAGGGCCAACACTGAGAACCATTGTGTCAGGGTTGGTATGGTGATACAGAAACTGAAGCAAAGCTGGTTTGATAGGACTGTCCAGCTTGAAATACTTTAGGCTAGAGAACCCGGTATCATCAAGAAAGATCCTCCTTTGGTCTGGGGTGAGACCTTTCAACATTTCACTGACTTTTACTATATCAACCCGCACATTCCATCTTGGTCTCTATAAAAATATAGTTTTAACACAATCAGTAAACATACTTCCAGGAAAAGGAATAATGCATATATATTAGATCTGTGAGGAATATAAATTCACAGCAACTATGCATATATAATTTTTTTCAAACAGTGTAGGCAAAGATACATCATATATACTAATTGCAACAACAATTCATGGAATTTAAATTCACAGCAACCATGCATATATATATTTTTTTCAATCAGTGTAGGCAAAAATACATCATATACTAATTGCAAACAACAATTCATATGAAAAGAGCCTTACTTTTGATCTTTGCTCAGCCTGTTCATCCATTTGTGCCTGTGTTGAGGATTCTGGTACATCAACTTCAAACTAGAAAATGCATAAAAAAACATTGTCTTAGCATCAGTTTGAACATCACCCATAATATGTGTGTGAAAAAAATAGAATGTGAGATGCAATGATAATGCATAGAAAATGGCCTTACGGAGGGGTTAGTTTTTCCGAGCAACCTTTGCGGTCCTTTGTGCCTTCCTTGGAGGTTCTGGGGATTCGGCTTGCGGCTAATAAATGCAAAAACAACAATTTAACAAGTGGAGCCAATAACTAAGCTGAAAAAACAAACAATCGTCAGAGAACCCCGAACACTCACATGATCAACAGACTTCCCTCTTCTTGTTCTTCGGTAGTGGCGGTTCCTGCTAACCAGAAAAGGGACCATAAAAACTAATTTGTTGCACAACTTGTGAACTGACCATTCATTAATATATCATATATATATATATATCTAATGATGCATATAAAGCATGTGTGTGTGTCACATATAAGCATGTGTGTGTGTCAACGAACCTCGAATGTCACATTCCTCTGAGGAGCTCTGCTGTCCTTAGGCGCTGCTTTCTTCATACCCCCGCGGCTGGCTGAACGTGTGTGGGGCGGGGTGGTCCTTTGACCCACACGACTAGATCCAGGAGGGTCCATGAAATCATCATCGTCGTCAGATCTATTCAAGCTTTCATCACCGTCGCGGTTGTCATTGTCGCTAGAGCGTTTGCCACGCCCAGCAACCCTTTTTTGTTTTGCCGAACGTAGCAAAATCCTTTGTGCCGGTTCATTTCGTAATCTAAAGCCTGCAAAAGAGTATAACAGGAATGGACAGCCATGTCATGTATGGGCGCATAAAAAACACAGCTTCATAGGAGGCGATGGCATGTACAGTGGGCCAACAAAATATATGGAACAAGAAATTAGCACAATTCATACAAATGACTATTTTTTTCTTGCATATAAAATTTTGTCACTAGCACAAGCTACAGGAGGCATATAATTTAGAATAAAAGGTGCAAATACATTGAAGTTCATGTAAACAAACTCCACCTCTCAAAACAAACAAATGCACACATACTGTTTACTCCAAAGCTAAAAAAAACAAATACAATCAATACATTTCTTACTAGACATTACATATAAACAAACAAGGATGTGCATATAACACCATTTAAATCACAGTTAACAGGTTTGCAATTGCAATAACCAACATAACAGGTTTCGGCACATATAAATATGCTCTAATAATTCCATTGTAAAAAGCAAAATTGTCTCTCGTTGGAAATACTCTAATTCAAAAAATTGTCTACCCACAATTATTTCACCTTTGGATGAGACAAGAGCACATTGGTGAGGGTTTCCATGCACAGAGGTTTCGGCACCTTTGCTCTAATGTCAATTGACAGGGATGCATAAACAATTTAAATAGCTATTAATTATAGGACACCTCATTTTCTAGCTTTGATATGCATATAAAACTTTTCAAGAAAAGCAACAATCGTCACCTTCCAATTTTTCAAGAAAAAAAAAATAGACTACTGTAGCTCATAAAAAAATCAAAATCCACTTGCTACTTTATATGCAGTATGCAAAGCCATGGTGTTGTGCTGCTGACCATGAATTGATATCGGCTACAACAATAATGTTTTTCTTGCATATGCCAGCAACGGCTACAACAATAATGTTTGCAAAAAATTGCAAATAGAAAATTGGAGCTCATGTAAAACGTCCTTCACTTCTAAATAACAAACAATGCACACATACTGTTTATTCCCATCTAAAAAAAACAATTTTACAAATTCACGACAACCAATACACATGTAGTAAGTCATTGCATATAAACAGCCAAGAACTGTGCATATATCAAAAAAGCAAGAAAGTTATTGAGGACTGTTCTGATCAATAAGTGTAGAGTTGAGTGAAATGTGGACTTCTTCATCTCACATTCTTTCACCCATCCCTCCCCAGATGCAGCAAAGAGAATCATGAAGAAATAAAGAAATAATCAAATAAAGGGCTGAGAAGGTTAACATTGGAGAAACAAATTAAAAGCTAAATAGTTGAGAGGGGTGGTATCTGTAGAGAGATATGTAGAGGGCAATGCACCGCACACCCTGGGGGGCTTTGATATATATAGCCGGATAGCTTGGAGTACAAGTAGAGTTTGACTACAATACAAGTCAGCTTTACATATATACATATCTATATATAGCAGGCTATACTTAGCTATGCATGTCTCTAATAGTATCCCTCCCCAGCTCTCCTCGAATCAAAATGGCAATGCCACCATTGGCACGAGCAGGAAACACATAATTCGAGCCATCGTCAATTGAGTTTCCTATTCCAACATGCGAACTGCACAATAAGGGCTGGCTAAGCATAGCCTAAGAAGATGTGATCCACAGGTCCTTCCATCTACCTTTAATCAACATTTTAAGCTTGGTATTTTATATTGGAGATTTGTAGAACAAATAATGTTTCATACGAAAATATAAAGAATGTAGTACATACAGAGCTCCAAAATTTATCAGCACCGACAATGAAGCTCCAATTGCAGATCCTATTTTTTGAGAACCACTGCAAAATTATCAGTATTTAGTTAGCACTAACAAGAAATTTAATATTGATTTTTCCTTTTCTTTAATAGATAATAAGACACTACTCTATAAAACTATATTGCTTCTACTTTTTCAGATATCATGCTTATAGAAGATCCAAACTTAGTGTGCTAAATTTTCTATACAAAAATTTCTAATATTACCTTGGTAATGTACAATTTTTTCTTGTTTTCTGTAGAATCTTCTATTTCACTTTTTGAAAGTAAGATCCAATTATCAGCAGGGATAACTCTTTTGCTTTGTCCATATGAAGCTGGACAGAATTCTCCAAAGTTTGCACTTGCATTTGAAGTTGGACAAAAAATTCTCCAAAGTTTGCATTTGAAGTTGGACAAAATCCTCCAGAGTTTGTATCAAAATCAATACCAGACACTACATCAACCCTCACTAAAAGAAGAATTATAACCAGCCTTAAAATCCATTTTCTGTAACAAGTGGGGTAAGTGTATTTTTTTGAGCACTTTCCTTATAAATTTGATTTGAATGCAAGTGTGCCATTAAACAAATTCCTTTTTAGTCCATTATTTTAAAATAATGAAACAGCAATATGATAATTGTGTTTTATAATACAAATTATGAAACAAACAATAGCGTGGGATGTGATCAAGGTACAATATAGAGGCAATAAAAAAATTAACTAAATGTGACTTCTAATACATTTTTCTTATCCCTAGAATGTAACATCAAATACTTTTTTCACCTTTCATATACATTTTTCTCAACTAGATGACCAGTTGCATTATTAGAGTAGCAGAAAACTTATTAAATGTAAGATTAGAAACTGAAATCTATCAGGGTTGAAGCGTAATTTATATTGCATCGGATGCATCCACGAAAAGCGGTCGTTAGACTATTCATGCAAACTTATATGCCTTAGGTGTGCATCTTCCTGATCCTTGAACTGGAACATTTTAGAAATGTGGAGCGATCTTGTCACAATAAAATAGAACTTTTTTCTTTGAAAGAAACAATAAAAAGAACATGAGCAAGAAGAACTGGATGTGGTGACAATCAAATCAAAAGTATCAATTTTATTCAAAATTCAATGATAGTTAATCTGGACAGTGCAAGAAACAACGTTTAATGAACTCTCCACAGAACAAAATGGCATCCGAAATGATTAACCACGGCTAAAATTATGAGGGTGTGTGATGCGAAAAAAGCTAGCGAGAAGATGTTTTGAATTCTATGCCCATAGAGTATAGACAATGAGATATTTGCTACATAGCAAATAATTGGGCGAAGTTGCTAACATAAGAAAGTCCTCTTGGCGGTGGCATGACCTATGTACATGTATTTATTCCATTGTTTGCATTTCCTTCACTACTATGTAGGGGCTTCTACACGCAAGTGTACACACACAAAACACCTATTTGTATAGTGGCCGATGGGGCATATGTGATCAATGCTGATGTAACATCAATGTCACGGTTCAATTAATTAATTCAGTAGTTACTAGCATCAAATCCATAGGGATAATTAGCAATCCACAGATGCCAATAACGAAATTACTCAAAAGAACTGAACCTTTGCTTCCTCCTCATCTTCATCCTCATCTTCCAGGAAATCTTTTCTTTGGGCCTCTAATCTTGGCGTTTCTTCCTTGCTACACTCTTACGTAAAACAAAGAGAATGTCAGTATAAACAAACCAAATGCACATTATTAATACATTACCCAAACATCACTTCATAAGCATACTGCAAACCTTATGCTCGTCTCTTTTCTCCTTCGGGCCGAGAGGTCTTGACTGCTTTTAGCACTAATGACTCTAGAGGTAACTTTGTTACCTTGATACAAAAGATTCCTTGATGAAAAAAAGCAAAGCCAGATCAGTGATATAGCAATGTGTAGAGGATTTATGAGATATCTTCAAACTAAGGATAAAGAGAGAATTTCAACCCCATCTAAGTGGGAAGAAAAAATCTTCTTGCTTTTAAGAATGGAAATTTTATGCGTATTTCTTGTTAGTTTGGCAAGAAACACAGCCATGTGACTATAGAATATGCCGTGAGGCCTGCGCTGTATGCTTCCTCATATAACTATGCAATTAGCTCGGACATGGCATTAGAATCAAGGAAATTACATATTGTCCATGGTCAGCAACCTTCTAACAGGTGGCTATGGAATGAGGTCGTGCAAGTCT
>JADLZK010003163.1:0-140520 GCA_015847255.1 Hyparrhenia diplandra
GGATTCCATTGTTGCTGCCTGTCCAGTGTTTGTCCTCGTCTCGTCTTCGGAAAACTCCAAGCTGCAAGCGACAAGTCCAAGGTAGAGCAGACACGTGGGAGACAAGTGAATGGTCTTTTGGCTTACAGAAAACTGAGTGACCTTTTTTTTTTTCATTTTCGTTTTTTGGGTTTTGGATTGGCACCTATAAAGCCAGTAAAATCTCTCTCGCCGGCCGGACTCGAAGAGCAAGCTGCAGCAATGGCGCTGCAGACACGTGGAAGACGCAGAGTCAACTATTGTAGGAGTATCTTCAAAAAAAAAAAAAAAAAACTATTGTAGGAGCGGTGCAGTGATTCCATTGTTTGTCGCTGCCTGTCCTGTGTTTGTCGTCGTCGTCGTCTTCGGAAAACACCGAAGCTGCAAGCCAGAAGTCGAAGACAGAACAGACACGTGGGAGACTGACAGACTGACTGACCAGTTCGTCTCCTTATAAAGCTGGTAAAATATCTCGCTCGCCGGCCGTACTCGAACTCGAAGAGCAAGCTTGAAGCAATGGCGCTGGAGATCGAGCACACCCAGCTCCCCATCCGCGGCCTCAACCTCCACGTCGCACAGGTAGGCAAAGGTGAGCTGGGCACGGTGGTGTTCCTGCACGGCTTCCCGGAGATATGGTACTCGTGGCGCCACCAGATGCAGGCCGTGGCCGCGGCGGGGTACCGCGCCATCGCGCCGGACTGCCGCGGCTACGGCCTGTCGGACCAGCCGCCGGAGGACGAGGAGGTCTCCTTTGACGACCTCGTCTCCGACGTGCTCGGCATCCTCGACGCCCTCAGCATCCCCAAGGTAAGCAGCTCACCACCAAACAGATGAGAAGGAGCATCCAGTTCCAAGAAACTGAGTTGTTGCGTGCAGGCGTTCTTGGTGGGCAAAGACTTCGGCGCCATGCCGGCGTACGAGTTCGCGCTGCAGCACCCGGAGCGCACCCGCGGCGTCATGTGCCTGGGCATCCCCTTCAGCCCGGCCCCTGCACCCTTGGACACCTTGCCCGAAGGCTTCTACATCCCGCGCTGGCGCGTGCACTGCATCACCTCTCAACTACTTAGTACTCCCTCCATCGCAGAAATGAACTCGAATTTCTGGGATGGAGTACTCTTATCGATGTTCCAAATTGGCACTCTGCAGCTGGTTTTCCTTATGCTTGTCTTCTGCAGGAGCCTGGCAGGGCGGAGGCCGACTTCGGGCGGTTCGACGTGAGGCGCGTGGTGCGCACCATCTACGTGCTCTTCTCCGGCGCCGAGCTCCCGATTGCCAAGGAAGGGCAGGAGATCATGGACCTGGCCGACCTGTCCACGCCTCTCCCGGCGTGGTTCACCGAGGAGGACCTGGACGCCTACGCCAAGCTCTACGAGAAGTCCGGTTTCAGCTACCCGCTCAAGATGCCGTACAGGTTAGCCGCCACCGCACTCCTCTCGGGCTCTCGGCAGCCTAACAGCAGAGACTCTGATGCTCGTTGCTTTTTCTTGCTTCCATGGAAAAAATGATTGGGTATGCAGAGCTATACACAAGGTCCCGAACCGGCTGGACGCCAAGTTCCAGGTGCCTGTCTTCATGGTGATGGGGAGAAGGACTACTGCTTCAAGTTCCCGGGTTTCGAGACCGCCATGCGCAGCGGGATCATGAACCACTTCATGCCGGACCTCAAGATCACCTACATCCCGGAGGGGGACCCATTTCGTGCAGGAGCAGCTCCCAGAGCAGGTCAACGATCTGCTCATTGGCTTCCTCAAGGACCATCCCTCCGCAGCATAAGGATCGGAGAGGCCGATAGGAGGACCGGATGGGAAAAAGATTTTCTTATCAGCCCGGCTGATCAGAGACACAGTACTTGTATTCTCGAGCAATTGGTTTATTAGCCTGGGTCTATGTGTCCATGTCCCCAAACAAGATGTACGTTTTTTTTTCCTCAGCAATAAAGATATCACAAAACCAATTTAAAGGCTACTTCCATGTCTGCCTCTATTGCTCCGTGGTATACAATTCGAGTTACAAAATCACCTCTTGTTTTTATACTAATCCCATTTGCACTGCCCACGCAAATGTCACCAATTAAGGTGGAAAGGGTGGTGAGTGCATGGAGGCAAATCAGTATGTCAAGTGTTACTGGTTAAGTGCATGTCATGGAATGGAAATAAATATATTAGACCTTGTTGACATTATCCATGTGTTCAAGCAGATATATAATGAAGTTATTTTAGATTCTAGAAACAATCTGTATATTTACAAGGGACATGTCACATGCAGGAAATGGTCAGAAAATCCTTTTGTATTTACTTATAAGGGACATGCAGGAAATGGTCAGAAAAATCTTTTTTTGCAGAGTTTATGTAGTTTCCTAGGATTAAAAACAATAAGTTTCCACCATATTACCACACATATACAATTCTACTCTCATCATAGTTCCTTTGCTCTAATTTTTAACTACTGTACTTCTGTAACAGGATAAGCTTAAAAGAGTAGTATTCCTGGTATCATCACTAATGGAAATGGTCAATTCTCAACATTTGTAAACCTTATGTCTTTGAGAGCTTATGCGCTAATGATAGCAGGGTTTGATCCTTTGCCTGACTGAAAACATTTGGTACAATCTAATTTACATTATGCAAGGCTAAACTAATTAAAAAAGGAGTCCTCAATATATCCAATTATTACAGAAACAAGATATTGCTAATAACTTGATACTGATTGCAGCTCCATTTGGATCGGCAACAGGAAGACAAGACAATTAATGTAGATGAATATGTTGAGAAACTTGTCCATTCCCTGACCTGTAAATGGTTATACTTCCTGAAGCTGTCATATAATCGCGTGCTGGATTTTTTTTCTCCCTTTTATTCTTTTGATTAACCCAACAATTGTTTTATCAGTAATTTCTATATTATTATATAAAATAATTGGTTCGGTGATTAATTCTATTCAACATAGTCCCATTATGAGCGTGAAAATGTTCTGGCCTTGTGGAGCAACACCAACCTACAACTGTCACATCCAGGAATGGCATGGCTTTGCAGATTTTCTTGTAAGGTCTGAACCGGTGAACGGAGGTCAGTAACAGGAGGAGCCCTTGTGTCATCCGCACTTAATTCGAATCTTGCTGCTAAACGGCTGTGCTTGCCCACTTAACTGTTCGCTTGTTCTAATTTCAGGGCCTGCTTGGCTTCCAAATTTCACCTTGCTAGAGATTTGGTAAACCAAAACATGGGCAAAAAACTTTGCCATAGATTTGGCAAGCTTTATGTGACAGTTTAGTAAGTTTGGGTTGCAAACCGATTGAATGCCAAAATCTTAGGCTTGCCAATACTTTGGAAGAGCAAATTTTGGAAGGGAACCAAGCAGGCCCTCAGTATTTTTTGACTTATTTCAGCTTATTCTCTCTTACGTAAAGTTAGCCATCCCAAAACTGAAGCCTCCCTGTTCCATGTGAGAGAGTCGTCATAAGTGCGAGTTCTGCGGCCAGCCCTTGGCCTTCCTCCCCGGCCTTCGCCAGCGATGAGGATAGGTGGGCCTGTCCCCTTTGTGCTTCCTCCTCCCTCCCTGTAGAGTCCCGTTGTGGAATAAGTGCTCTGATGGGTGTGTCGAGGGTTGTAGTCTTCCTCATGGTGGTCGTCATGGAGGTCGGCGAACCTGTTGTAGTCATGGTGGCTTCTAGGAGGTTCCTCCAAATTGACCACTTGAGTACTTCAATGACGCCATTATCTCTTTCGTTGTTTTTCCTCCCCTGCTCCATGGATGTTTGGGTCGCATGGTGCTCCCCCACCCCTACCTCCCACACACATTCAAATCGAGCCAAGGAAGAGGCATGGATTTCAAGAGAGGCGTCATCACCGACCTCCTCTTTCCACAGCATGCGGAAGCAGTGGACCTTCGTCGAGCTTGCTGGCCCCCATCTCGTATGGGCGTCGAGGCTCATCGACAAAGCATGGGACCTTGCTCCAGACTTGCTCGACACCGCCGTTAACTCGTTCGACCACCTGCGTCAACCCCCCCCCCCCCCTCCCATGGAGTTCGACGAGAAGGCGTGTGTCGTGATCTATATGTCCATCATCCTCGCGCGTGGCGAGGTTGGGGCTCCTGTGTCCGCCGCCGACGTTGTGCCTAGAATCTTGCGCCACATCCGTGACATTTTCGACGCCTTCGCGGTGGGCGATGTTGGTGGGCCGCACTGCCTCCCTGGCCCCACCCGTGTTGTGGATTTCATGCAAGGAGTCTGCGTGTCTCTGCCACAACTCGGTGACTTCATTAAGTGGCTGCCAATCGGCCACGATGCCCAACCGTGCAGCACATGCAGGAGGGCGGTGTGACCTCCCTAGGTGACTATAAGGCAACACTAACTTATCATGGCAGGGACGTCCAGATTCTCTGTCTTTTTGTTTTTAGTTGCCATGTTGAACTGCAACCTCAACTTCTGATGACCCATATTCCAACCAGACAGCTACTTCTCGGGTTACGGTGCGCTGCCTCCCACTGGATTTTTTCGCTCGAGCTTCTTTGTATCATAAACAATATCTTTTGGTGTACCATAAACAATATCTTTTCGGTTGTCGGCATGTTTTTCTTCGATCGCTCCACCAACCCAGTCTTCGTCGTTGCTTCACGTGTCCACTCCATCCAGGTGCTCACGCCTTGACGGCCCTGCGAATACCTCTCGTCGACAGAATCGTTTTCCGTTGCGCCTCAGTACGTTGCTATTTCCTTTCCCAATCCTAGGACCTCGTTATAACTTATGTAAATATGACTGCTTTTTATTATATAATAATATATGCTGTTGTAAAAAAAAAAAAAACAGCCGGAGAACAGCCTAGCGTTTTCTCCACGCGTGCTCGCTGTAATCGGACGGCCAAAACTGGGTCCGAGTAAACGGCTAGTGCAGCCCGCCGATCGTCCAAAGCCACCAGCCCCGCCCGCGCCTTCCCCTCCTTCTCCGCTTCAAATTTGGGTAGCGTTGTCTCCACGCCTCCCCCCCCCCCCCCCCTCCCCCTCCTTCCTTCTCCCCTTCAAATTTGCGTGGCGTTGATCCCACGCCCCGATCGTCAATATCAGCCGACGCACATCTCACAACGCTCAATCCAAACGCGAGCCCGCAACCCTAACCCTAGCAACCCAGACTGATGGCGCACCCGAGAGGCAGGAAGCGCAAGGCGCCCCGGCGGCCGCCGCTGATTCGGTCGAGCCGGAGGCCGCCGCCGGTGCTTCGAGCAATCCGGAGGCGGCAGCGGCGGAGGAGGAGCCGGCATCTCAGGGGCGGAGGAAACGCGTCAGGGCGGCGCCGCAGAGCAGGCGCGAGACGGATTACTTCCGGGAGAAAAGGAACCTGGTCAGTTCGTTTGTTTTCTAGGATGGCCTGGTTCGGGTTAGGTTTTGGCATCCGCGAGTAGTCGTTTGGTCCTGATCTGATTAGCTCGCGGGCGGCTTCGCTTTCGATTGTTGCTCTAGCGGCATGCGGCAAGTTTGCAGTGCTTTGATTGGTCGATTTAATCGGGGGGTGATGGCTCATTCTGCCGCCAGTAATGCTCAAATATGGCATTCCGTGGTTATTGTAGGATTATACTTGGGTTTTACTGTTCGATTCTCCTCATCTGAGTAGGAAATCGCAATGCACTACCGTGGTGTTAGGAATTCGTTATTATTGGTGAAAAAATTCAAATATGTGCGCTCTGCGATGCCAGCGTGCAGTTTCATAGGTCAATATTTTCTTCTGCTCATTAGTTGTGGCTGATATGTGAGGCTTGAACCATGTATGATTACCACTAGAAAGACTTTTTAGAACATGATGGCTTTAGAAGCACTATCTTGCATGTTGGCTCAAACAGGTTTATTTTTGGAAATTACCGTAATGATTTAGATTGAGTTTGGCTGCCTTATATGATGACTCTGCTATTTACTTTGCTTGCATTTTGACTAATGATTTTTTGCTATGTTCAGGAGGATCTATGGTCATCTGCTTTCCCTGTTGGCACTGAGGTTTGCTCCCACCCCTGCCTTCTTTGATTAAGTAGCAGTGTGTATGTTAGTGATCCAAATTTGGACATACCTCTTATTTTTCCTTAACAACTTATATAACTTGCCATATCACCTGCAGTGGGAAAACATTGATAAGATCAAAGAGTTCAACTGGTGCTTCGAAAATTTAGAGGTACTGTGATCAAAATTAACCTTTAAATCCATTTTGCTTTTTGATTGTTTAGTTTCCCTTCACGATGATATGTGGTTCTTGTTGGTGAACAGAGAGCCTTAGAAGAAGGGGGAGAGCTTCATGGAAAGACAGTTTATATCTTTGGAAGCACCGAGCGTAAATGCAATCCATTTTCAGCTAGTTTCTAAAATTAATTTGCTATCGTTAATCCTTGATCAAGTTTTTAAACCTTTGTAATATTTCACACCAGTGCTATCTGGTCGAATAGAAGACTAATTGGCTCCTGTTGTCATGCAGCCCAGCATTTGGATGTTAATGGCGAATTAAAGATAGTGCTTATTCCACATGTAGTTGTTGTAAGTTCTTGTCTACCCTCTTGGCTGGACAGTTATCCTGTGTGTATATTTAATCCACGATTTTGAATTCCAAAACATGCTATTAGAAACATGCGCTATTGAAAACGGTTCCTGACCCCTGTAGATTATGATAAACATCTCTAGCTCGCTCTCTCTCGGGATAACTCTGCTTTTATTGAAAGGAAATAAGGTTCACCATATACTTTGCTGGGGATACCAGCTAGCTGTTAGCCATAAAAAGCAAACTACCGCTGGACATGAAACTCTATCCATCTAGGTCATGGTTATGCAGCTAAACAATTCGTCAATTAAGCAATTCTGCCTGTACTGTTGCGACCATCTTTGGTAGGTGGGTGTCGCTTGCAATTTTATTTAGTGCTATCAAATTCACAGCATTGAAAAAAAAAAGGAAAGAGACTTAATCTAGCTTGTTCATTGATATTACCAAGTAACTATACTTCGGTAGGCAAATTTAACACCTTAATATCATTTTTTGTTCTTTATATAATATAGTATTGGCGTTGTCCAGATAAAGGTTTTTGGCGGTTATCTTTTCCTTTTCATTGGTGTTTTGACTCTAAAATGCGGTGACAAGTGTTGCTTTTTATATTTGTACTTGTAGTTTACGGTCACTCAGTCAAACAATTTGTTTATGGTTCAA
The DNA here is from genome assembly GCA_015847255.1 of Hyparrhenia diplandra. NCBI lineage: Eukaryota > Viridiplantae > Streptophyta > Magnoliopsida > Poales > Poaceae > Hyparrhenia > Hyparrhenia diplandra. The sequence continues at coordinate 7,190 of JADLZK010003163.1, forward strand.
ATATTTTGCTATCTATCTCTAGGTGGTGGGACTCATTTAACATTTGAATTGAGAACCGGCGGGGGGCTCGGTTGGTCAGCTGAGCAGGGGGCTCAGGCTGCCCGCCCGTGGTTCGAGTGTGCTGGCTCCCGCGCGGTGCCTCAACTTTCTTCTTAAGATTATCCGAGAGACTCCCCGTGTAAAAAAAAAATAACACTTGAATTCAATTTTGCAGGTTGACTGTCCTTTGCCTCCTTCAGATAAAATTGGGATAAAATCTGTCCAAATGGAAAATGAGGAGATTGTGCCAATGAAGGCTATGAAGATGGCATGGGTGCCTTATGTTCCCCTCGAGTACAGGTACTTCTGTATTATTATCATGTTGAGCGATATTTGCTGCTTGCTGTTTTCATTATATATATGTGTATACCTTTTCTCCTAAGTCATTGCAACTTATTTTTCTAACTTTGCCTTTGCTTTGTCTTTAGGCTTTGCAGGATTGACAGTTTGAAAACAAAAATATTCACTCTCGGGTGCACCCAGCGAAGGTTAGTAATACAAATTTATGGTTCTGGCATTTCATTCTTTATAGGATTTATTTATATTTTTTATTTATGTTTATTTGTCTAACGCGATATTTGTGCTTATCTAAAGTTGTGTTAATATTTTCAAGCACTCTTGTTGTGTCAAGTTATAAAATCTCTGGTTTATATGTTTTGTAGGTCTGCACTGAAGCATCTCAAAATTGAGAGAGTCAGGAAGTTTGACTATTGCATGCCTTGTAAGTTTAATCAACTTTGTGCATATAATAATATTCTATGACGCTGCAACTATATCTTAGCTAAATGTCCACAATGCAACTCTGTCAGTTCATTCATTGTTATGGCAGTTCAATAACGTGGTACGTAGAAACATAGTGTCTTATGAAGTCTCTAGTCTCTGCTTAGTTGGCTGATTGTTGTGAACGGCTTGAAATTAACCTTGTCCATCATATCTGCAGATTATATGCCACTGGAACCCCCTGAAGACGAAGATGACACAGTTATCAATTTCGTATATCCTCTAGAACCCCCGGTAAGATTCCTTATTTATTTCAGTGAGGAGTATTACCTAATCGGTCGAAACCTAGCTGTAGATTGGTGTCATGAATCACCGTGTTTACTTTATGCTTTCTGCTGCAGATAGTAGATGAGTTTGACTGGGAAATGGATGATTACGAGGTTTGTGTTGAAATGTGTTTTATTCTGCTCCATATGCTAGAGTTGCTACCCATAAAAGTGCATCCATGTTGAATGGCTTCAATTTTGTCTTGCAATGCAGGAATTTGCAAATCAGATGGTTCAAGAAGGTATGCCTGAGGGTGAGAAAGAAAAATTCAAGGTACTCCATTTATTTAGGTGGCTAAGCTAGTCATCCGAATTGGTTACATTTGTGTCTTAAACTTAAAGTTTTGCTGCCACATTTATTTGATAGGATTTCCTGACGAAGGAGGTTAGAGAAAGGAAGAGAGAGCTGAAACAGGTTTACAATCTTGGGAACTATATATTTTATTCATCAGATATTTGTTGCATTAGTATTCAATGTTTCCACAAACTTATGTAGGCTAAAGAAGCCAGGAAGAAATCTATTGATGACATGGATCCCGAGATGAAAGAGGCATTTAAGAGTATTAAGTTTTACAAATTTTATCCTGTGAAAACTCTAGACACGCCTGATGTAAACAATGTAAAGGTATGTTGCTGCTGTTAAGCATTTCTCAGTTAAAGCATAACTGAATAGATAAATTTAACTTTGTACCTATTTTTTTATGCAGGCTAGGTACATCAATAGATATTATGGGAAAGCTCATTATCTGATGTGATTGCACCAACCGCACGTCTTCAGAATCCTTTTCCCCTCCAATTTGCAAATCTCGTTCTGAGCTACTTTTATGCGGATGTCGAACGCACCATGTGTAGGTGGGGTAATGGTCGCTATTTGTGTTAGATCGCCTTGCTGCTGGTAGCTCTACTTTTTGTGCCCTATGTGTCTAGGGTTCAGTCCGTGCAGAGTAGGAAGGCGCCTTTTGACACTTGAACCTGTCGCCCGACCGGCAAGCGTCAGGCGGTGCACCGGTGCACTTGCTGCCATGATGCCAGTTCTGTGGGTTTTGAGTTGGATAGCTGGTGGAGTGCAAACCTGTGGCCTGGCTGGTAGTCCTGGTTGTTGGTTCCTGCATCTATGCTCTGATTATGGGTAGTTATACCTGATGAAATGAACCTTAGTTAATTACTGATGATGATATGCTAGGCTCGAGGCACTGCCTGCGCTTGCGTTTGGGATGTTGATCCACGAGGGGATAAACCTTGCAGTGGGTGGTTAGATCAAATTGTGCATTGTGTTCTGGTAATTAGCTCATTCAAAACCACACACATGGTGTCTCATGGTTTGTGTGTATCCTTCTCATGTGCTGTGGTGTGGCGATTTATGTTCTTATGTGGAATGGGCCTCCGCCCCATGGCCATATCATGTAGCATATCATTGAATGTGGGAGGTAAGGTTCTTTTTTTGTTGCTGCATTGACGTCAGTTTTTAATTTTTTTTTTTTTTCCATTCCTAAGTTAAGCTTTTTGAAGTATTGGTTGTTACGGAAAAAAAAGTCACGCCAAAATTACCAGAAGTTTTCTGTCTTGAAAGTTCACTAATGATTCTGTTTTAGAAGGTTATATGCATGCAATGGCCTGCTAGTTGTTCAGTGAATCTCTAATCCCATGCTATTATGTACCACTAACTGGGTGGGTATACAACTAATCATAGAACTGTTTGGAATTTATTTCTGTTACAACCTGTTTATTTGGCCATCTTAGGAATCAGTTGGTGCTTATCACTATTCTTAAAGGTATTGTTCCCTAGGCGATAAGGCTCTCCTACAAGCCTCGGTGTGTCCTTGATACTTTGCCAAAGCAGTGAAGGGTGTAGAAGAAAGAACTGTTTGGAATTTACTTCTGTTACAACCTGTTTATTTGGCCATCTTAGGAATCAGTTGGTGCTTATCACTATTCTTAAAGGTATTGTTCCCTAGGCGATAAGGCTCTCCTACAAGCCTCGGTGTGTCCTTGATACTTTGCCAAAGCAGTGAAGGGTGTAGAAGAAAGAACTGTTTGGAATTTACTTCTGTTACAACCTGTTTATTTGGCCATCTTAGGAATCAGTTGGTGTTTATCACTATTCTTAAAGGTATTGTTCCCTAGGCGATAAGGCTCTCCTACAAGCCTGGGTGTGTCCTTGATACTTTGCCAAACAGTGAAGGGTTTATAAGAAAGAAGTGTGAGAGGGAATCAAAGAAGGGGTAGTCATCCTGGGTACTAGTGGGTGGGGGGCAATAGGGAATGAATGATTGTCTCTGCTGGGGTAAGCAGGGTAGTGGTGCGGTGGCGCTGTATCTCATTGAGGTAAAAGCGCTGCTTGAAGGTCAGGGCCTGCATAATAGCTACTATAGGTCAAGTTTTTTTTTCTTCCAAATTAGGTGAAAAGGGTGTATTTGATAGCTACATAATTTCTCTTCCTCGTCCCTGGTTCTGTTTTGCTGTTTCTTATGATCTGTATCGTGTCACATAATCATTTATTACCATTTCTTGCCTTGCCAACCTTAAGACATTGGTTATTCATTGCTTTGCTACCTTTCTAGTAGCGCTTAAATATTCTACCTGAGAACATATTAGTTCCAGCCTTAATGTGATTTGCAAACTTAAATATTCTACCTGAGAACATATTAGTTCCAGCCTTAATGTGATTTGCAAACTTAAATATTCTACCTGAGAACATATTAGTTCCAGCCTTAATGTGATTTGCAAACTTATCTGTTGTTTGAATTGCAGACCAGGTACTTGTATAGATAGACTCTAGGTCATTCATGCATTGGGCTGGCCTCCATGTCCATTTTGATCCTTTTCAAGTGTCATCTATAATTCTTATTTCTTAAAGGATGAATCTATGCTATGATTTTTTTTATTTCAAAAGTATAGTGATCTGTTAGCAGTTTGATTTCATGTGATGCATCTTTCGAATGTTCTACTTCTAGATAGTGATTTTCTCAATGAAATAATTGGTTACATGATGTTTTTTGTCATATCCAGATAGCTGCTAATGGAGATCGACAGCCTCAGAGAATGATTTGATCGAGATGCTGAAAAACGTCCATTATCTTTTTGTAGCCTTCTGGACTAGTCTACGGAGAGGCCACTGAGTGTTGCAGTATCAGCTGGTTTTCAAGGACTACCAACTCTGCTGAAGCTGACGCAGGTCATGGCTGCGAAGGAGTGGCAAGTTCAGAGTGAGGAGAATTCCAGTATCATCATTGTCTTTGTATTGGATCAGAATTCTAGTATCATCACTGTCTTTGTGTGCCCGGTGCAAGACTGAAAACCTGTTGGTACACATGCTTCCCCTCCTGTACCATATTGTAACTGTCCAATAACTTTTGTGTCTATGTAATATAAACATGTAGATAGTTTCGTCTGTATTACTAGTCTACACAGTTGCATCTTCCAGTGTACTATTGCTCAAGTCTCTTCTGGGATTCAAGGAATTTGGAAGTGTTGGTCGTTATTGACTGGGCGAGTTGATGTAAAGTGGTACTCCGTACCACAGTACCATGTTATGCCGATTGATTGAAACTGTATTGTTTATTTGGTGGTGCCACACAATACTGCATCAGTAGGCTCATCGAATCAGTTAGAATGTGGTATGATTAAACAAATTATTAGTGGTACTTGCGAAGGAATCAACAGGGCCCATTCGCATCTGCTGTTGCTATTTGTAACTACAGATGTTGCTTTATATTGAAAAAACGCAGATGAAATAAACCTTTACGGGGTGATTCTGGAAACATTTTGCTAGCCGAGAGGTTGAAACTAAATGCTAGGTCATTAACGTGTTTTAAGAGTGTCACGTAAGCAAGAAGGTCATTTTGTTGTGCAAGTGAAACAGATTTCTGAATGGTTTGTTCAGTTAAGCAGGCCTATACAATGCCTTTTTGTTTTTCTTTGCGAATCAGGCCTATACAATTTTTGTTATAAAAAAGGCCTATACAATTGCTACCTAGGTGGAAATATAGGAGGAAACCGGCGACGAGTATAGGAGCAGAGAGCAGGTGCAGTGCAGTGAGAAGATTGATCTCAGCTGAAATTAAAGCAAACAAACAAGATTAATTTTCTCAAGAATTTAAGATTTATTATTATCTAAAAAGATCTAGTTATTGAGCTGCTGGGTGCTAGAAGCAAAAATAATTTGTGTGAAAAGCAGAGGCCCCAGATCTACCCGCAGTAGATCACGTGGTCCTTGCATTTGCACAGGCTATAAAACTGAACTTTCTTATACTGGCATCTACAGTAATTAACAAACTTGTTGTAAAAATGCAATCGTCAGGGCAAATATCCGAACATTTCTTCTTGAGCAATTTAATCAAAGCAAACCAAGGTCTCAACTAGTTCATCGGCACCAAGCAAGGAAGCACACAGTACTCTCTACATTTCATTTCATCATTACACCTCAAGACGAACCCTCTCTTCTTCAGATCTTCACAGCAGCTGCTCCCGGAACACCCTCAGCAAGTCTGCGAAGGTGACGATGCCGGCGAGGCGGCAGTCGTTGTCGTCGTCAGGACCCACACGTAGCTGACCCGGTGCGCGAGAGCCTGGACCATGACGGCCACCAGTGAGCTCGCGGGGCTGCACACAACGGCTCCTCGGCCGACCGCCGGCCGTAGCTCCCGGACGACGGGCGCCTCAGCTGCTGCGCCCGGCCTGCCTCCTCGTCGGACGAGGAGGACGCGGACGAGAAGGACGAGAGCGTCTCGTCCTCGATCAGCGCGAGCATGGCGTCGAGGCCCTTGTCCTGAGCCCGGCCTTGACGGCGCGCAGGATGTGCTCCGGCGGCGACCCGAAGTAGTCGACGTAGGCCATGAGGTCCGCCGCCGAGAGCGTGGCGATGGCTGCGGCCGCCGTCTCGTCGCAGGCCGAGAGAAGGGCCGGGGAGATCTCGCCGACGAGGTGGCCGTCCTCGGTGACCACGGCGACGGCCGTCTCCGAGGCGACGGCGCGCCGGATGAGGGGCACCGCGGACGGGGCCGACTCGCCGGGGCGCACCGAGAGGAAGTCGTCGCGCACGAGGCCGAGGGAGGACACGGAGCGCGCGGCCACATGGTAGAAGAGGCCGATGGAGTTGAGGAAGTAGCGCACGAGGTCCTCCTTTGTGAGCCAGCAGAAGTCGCCGCCGGTAGCGGCGGCGGCGCCTCCGCCTCCGCCGCCAACGAGCTGCTTCCTGCGCCCGCCGCCAGCGCGGAGTGGCACGGCGAGCACCTGCGCGCCGCTCAGAACCGCATCAAGCGCCTCCAAGATACTGCAAGAAACAAGAGAGAATCCGTCAGCTCAAAACGAACCCGAATCTATGCCGTGAATCCCGTGATTAAAAATAGGAAAGGCGAAAGAGACGGAGAAAGGATCCCAAAAGAATCCCCACTAATTTCAAGAAAAGATTCGCACAATTTTTCCAACCACATGCCAAGATCCCCTCTTCTTCATTCCAAGACTGGATCAGGCCAGGCGGCGCCGCTTTCGAGCCACAAGAAGATCCCCAAAAGAAGCAGCTGATCCTGATCCTGATGCTGATATCGGAAGGAGACATGGGTGCATGTCGCAATCTCCGGTAAACCACACCGAGCGGCACCCGCACCACAAGATTGTCTCCGCTGCGTCGGACGATCTGACCCGAATGCGGCTTTTTCTTCACCACCACATTTTTTTCTTCAGTACCGTACATGACAGACAGACAGTTCGAATCATTCCAAGCAGGAAAGCAGACATCAAACTCTCCAAGTAACTCTGATGAGGAAGAACGCTCGTGTGTCTTGACTTGGACCCAAAACAATTAAAAAATGACATCAAGCTCTTTATTCTACTAGTAACGCGGCCTCGTATTAGAATCAATTTTTCTTTCACAGCTTTTATGGGGAATTTTCGCAGCAAACGTTGCAAACTTGAACGAGTCCCACGCGTTGTTTTTCTTTTTTCGCAAATACCCAAGAGAGAGAGGGAGAGGGGTTGAGCTTTTGTTTACCTGGAGCGGGGATCGACGCGGCGGACCTCTCCGGCGCGGTCCTTGGGCAAGAGCGCGGAGACCGGCTTGGCGAAGGCGGCGGCGGGTCGCGCGAGCGCCTCGTGGTCGGTGCAGAGGAAGCAGAGCACGTCCGCGAGTCCGACCCGGCCGACGACGGCGCGCGCTGGCGCTGGTCCAGTCACCGCGACGCAGGCTGCGGCGCCAGAGCGAGCCACCCTCCGGAGCGCGGCGGCGAGGTCGCCGGCGGCGGCGGAGAGCGGGGAGCGACCTCACGGCCGGCTTGCCGATGCACAGGTCCGACACCTCATTGGCCAGGAAGCTCACTGCCATGCACTTGCGGGGCGGGCCTTGGGCGGTTTCGAGATCGAAACCCCCTCTCAAAGATTTCAGGGGAGGGATAGGGAGCCGGCGAGGAACCGGGGGCGGGCGTTTCTTGGTGGGATTTGGGAGGAAGACGAGAGGGGGATTTTGTTGGGTTTCAACCGCGGCTCCGTGGGGAGGAGGCCGTTTATATAGGCTTTGGGGGTGGGAGAGGCGCTGCTACGCGTCGTGGGTCGGGGTATCTCGATGACATGTGGGGCCATGGTTCGTGGGCCTTCGGAGAGGCGAGAGCTGGGTTGGTTTGGGGTGAGCTGGTGAAAAACCCCGCCGCGGTTTTACGCGGTGGTGGCGTCGAACGGTTTTGAAGCCGACTAAGCTGAGCTGACAGCTGGGTCGAGCCGATCTGAGCTGGCTTCGGCTGAGTGCTCTGACTAGGAAAGGGATCCGCTGTTTCCCTCCTCTTCCGCTGCAGAGTACAGTACAAAAGGATGAATGTTTCTTACATTTTTTTATTATTTTTATGAAAGGAATGTTTCTTACATTCTCTTGAAACAAAAAATTCTATAATAACCTACACGATTCACGTGACGTTTCTACGTAAAAAACATCGGTTAATTATCGGATTCATATACAAAAATTTCTTCAATTGGCATCTGTGTTAAGCTTTAGAGAGAAAAACAAAGGGGAAGATGTTGGCTTCCAATCAGAGTATATGACGTATACTAAATGTATATTAATTTTTTCAGAGTTTCTTACCTAGCGATCTATTGGACGGTTATTGTCGTATAACGTGGTAATTCCTAGTTTGTACCAATCTGATTTCTTTTATGCCGATCACATTTGCTGCCTTGCTAGATACTATGGTAATTCCTCTAGTTTGCACCAATGTGATTTCTTTTTATGCCGATCTTGTTGCCTTGCTGGATACTGTATAATAAAGCCTATTGTCGCATTGGTGCCTTAGTTGGACGAATTCGACTTAACCAGAAGCATTCACAAAAAGTGTAACCTGACTTCATTGATCAAATATGTTCCATACAAGAAATATATGCTGAGGTTTTTTTGTATTTTTATGTTTTTATATTACGTAGACTTGTAGAACTATCCATAATCAAAAGTATATAACCGGAGTAGATTTGTAGAAAAAAAAATCATGCACCAAGAGGAAGCACAAAATTTAAAATTTTGAACAGATGAAATAGATATAACTGATATCTACTTTTCTTACTTTGAGTTATTTATTTATACTAGTAATTTAAGTAGAAAACAATGTGATAGCATACTAGTCTTTGCGAGATACTACTTTGGGGGCACGCTGGTCCACTTCGGCGGGCAGTAGCGACTAGCGAAGCGAAGTGGTAGGGGTAACTTTTTTGGACTTTCGTTTGACCCTCATGTGCAGGCATTTGGACATGTGCTGCTAGTGCTAGCTGCCTGGCAGTGGGACAACAACGTGGGCCCAATGGGCTCGCACGGTCGGTCTTTTGTCTCAACTTTCGTTATCAACTTTGAACCCGCGTCATTCCTTTTGGAAAAAAAAAAAAAAAAACGAGTGGATTTATTTTGTGTGAGGAAAAAAGCGAGTGGATTAGCAAGATGACGTATATGCTTACCGTGGCTTCAATTCGTGGCCACACAGAAAAAGAAAATGCATATATCAATATATCATGAGTTTAGTATGCAAATAAAAATCTCCCCACGTGATCAACTCGGTCACGTCTCAAGATTTTCCGTACCCGTACGTGCTGGGCTAGGCTGGCTATGCCACCGCTCAATCTTGACCGTGGATGCAGCATTGCAGCTCGAATTGCCTGGCTACACACCGTCCGTTTACATGTACTTTGATGATGTGGTTTTCGTATTGCTGTCTAGTAAAGCACGCATCATATCATCCATCAGAGAGTGAATGCACGAGCTAGCGTAGTAGAAGTAGAACCAATAAAAAACGACTGACTTAAGGATCACATTCACATCATTAGAGAAGAAGAGACGGAAAAACTAGGATCAGTCCCAAATTTCAACACTTCGTTATGGACAAAAACAGTGACGCACGGGCTGATTAGTGCGAGAAAGTGAAAGAATGCGTTGAGAAAACAACCAAATTACAGTAGATGCAATTAGATTCTAATATTTTTCTTCTTAAACACGTAACCCAGTAACCCTCATGTGTGTATGTATGACAGTATGTACACGTGCAATCATTAGTTAAGAAAAATAGAAATGCTTGAAACATTCTTATTATGAGTAAGTATGTTATTCTGAACAATACTTCAATAGTGCCGTACACTTTGAAGCATTTATTATATACAAATGTACGTAGTAGACTGATGTCATTTTTGGAGATAAATCATTGTTTTTCGTCTAATTACAAAACTATTATTATAGTTCACAGTGGACCTCCACCGTGCCACTGTACCCCAGCCCAGCTTCATACTACCTTGATCTTCAACTCACTCCCAGGTGGACCCCATTTGTCATCACCTTTCATTTCTCGTGTTCCCCGTCCTGCCTGCCGCTCGCTGCGGCAACCTCGTATGTTTAGGACAATAAATAATAATAAATAAGTAGGAGTATTTAAATAAAAACGTGAATAGCAACAATTCGGACGAGGTCATTGTTTACGCTTTATTCTTCGAAAAAATCGCACGGTGCGAAATTAGCCGCCGGGACAAGGTTTTCCAGAAAAGCGACTTCGTGGAACAAGCGCTGCTGGAGACTGGTGAAACGGACGGGGCACAGGGAAAAGAAAAGCGAAACGGAACGGATAGACGACGGTTGCTGCTAAAATCAAATCCGTCCCCGGCCTCGTGCGCCGAACCAAAAAAAGGCACACCTGGGGGCTTTAGCCGAGCCGAGCCGAGACGCAGAGGCTAGCCGCATCCGCCGGAAGTGGAAGGCCGCCTGGAGGAGACGTGGAGCCGGCCCCACCACGTGGTGGCGCTCGGTGTCCCTCTGGATCTGTAACGTGGACCCCACTGGCCGTTCGTAGACTGGATCTTCTGTGGCGGGCTGCTGGATTCCAGAGATCGGTTCTGTACTGGCGTGCAAGCCACAGCGACAGCCACTGATATGCAGGCGATCGATCCAAATCCCAGCGTTTGTTATTGTGGCGAGCCGCATCATTGCAGGTACTAGTACTAGTGGCTTTATTTGATCTTGTTGACCATGATTCACGGCGACCAAACCTTGCTTATTTTGATTCGTGGAAGATTAGTTTAATTGCCTCTACGTACGACGTCATCGTGTGCGTGGGTCGTGTGATCGCTCGAGACCGATGAACGGACGGAAAATCATGGTCACATGCATGTAGTACGTACTGCACATATGTGATGGCGATTGCATGATGCACACTGCACTGCACGTAGAATCTGATTAGCTCCAGCTAAGGTAGCCACGTTCGTCGTCGGTATTGGTCATCATCCACATACTCCTAGTACAGTACGAAACGAGCATTGCGGATCGACACGGCGTACGGAGTAGTACGTTAATTTGCTGTGAGCCGGCAAGACAGCTACAGGAGCCTAGCTGGTGATCATGCTCTCTGTCCCTGGCCCCGCATGATATGAAACCGATCGGCTTGTTGTGTGTATGCATGGGTGGCTGGCTGCGTGCCGTACGGGTTGTGGGTGGTGGACCGCGTGCGTGCGTGCATCATCATCACACCATGTATCAGCATCAATGAAATCAAATGAATTAAAGATTAGAGACAGCGAGCGGCGATCGATCGACAAAACGTAGCATCACACCGGTACGGTGCTCGCGTGTTGCCAATTGCCAGTGCCATAGATATTATCTATAGTACTCCGGATCTCTTAACACTATTAGACAGATGGTGGTGACGCGCCACACCTTGGAACGAGGATTAATTGGCCGGATCGGATCGGCCGGTCGCCACGGCCACGCACACAGCCGCCCGAGGCCCGAGCGACGACGACGACGACGACGGCCGTTCCGGCGGCGTTCGCCTAGCTGCACTGCACTTTGGTCGTGGATTTTTGGACGGGGGCGCGACAGGACAGGAGAGCAAGGTTACGTTACGTACAGCCGGCCGCGCGTCGCGTCGCGTCGCTGTCCGCCAGGCCGTCGCGGGTTGGCAATGTTGAATGAAGGTGTCCCGTCCTGTCCACGAGAATTTGTATGGATGCATGGTTGGCGCCGATACGATACGGGATGACGGGCTGAGTCTGAGTCGGCTCCACCTCCTTATCAGGTGAGCTCGCTCGGGTACATGGAGCACCAAGGGCGGTGCGTGAATGGGTTTCGCTCGGCGGGCGCTGAACGGACGTCGCACGGAACAGGAAATTTCCTGGCGTGCGTGGGCGTGCGCGTCTCGATCGGAAGCGCGAGGCTGTTCCATGCGTAGGAATTGGATGGCGAATATGCCGAATAATAACGATATCAGTTGGATTGCAGGCTGCAGGCATGATATAAAACGCGCGTCCTGTTTCATGCCAGCCAGCATTTCAGTTGGGATCGCTGGTGACTCAGCACCGGATAATGAAATGGAATATAATGGATTGGATACTGCTGTTGCAATCATACTAGTACTACACCGGATAATGAAATGGAACTAGCGATACTGTATGATGATGAACCGATTGTTGGACAAGGAAACAGCCGAGTGAATGACCAACGAACTCATTCTCTTCCGACCTACTGTACATACTGTACTGTAATTGTAAGCAAGTGCATGCGCCACGCCTGCAGTCGGTGTGGTCTCGTCTCGTCTCGGTGGTGGATCGATCAGGTTTCCACGCGGCGGCCGGAAAGCGGGACAGGTCAGGTCCGGCCGGCTCACGTGGTGGTGTCCCGTCTAGCTCCCTCGCCCGGGCCTCGCCCGCCCCTCGCAAAGCGGCAAAGCGTTGCCAGCGCGGCGCCGCTCTCTGGTGTGGTGTGGTGTGTGGCGGACAGGAGCTGCTGGTTCTGGCTCTCTCCTCTCCTTCACATGGATGGTCGAGAGCGACATGACGGAACATTGGTGATTGGTGAGTACTGTACCATTGCTCGTACGAGATCGACAACGCCATGGACGAACGTGGTGAGTGAGTGAGTGAGTGACAGTACAGACGGGGTGTACGGTGGGTGTCTCATCAAGGACTCGTGGCAGCGCCCGCTTTACCGCCGACCCAACGAGTGGACGTGGTGCATTTTGTTCGGTTCAGTGACGTCGTCACGGTCTCGTCTCATGGATGGGTGGGTCATGGGGATGGATGGCCGTGGTGCGCGACGGGCTAGATGCCTGGAAAGTCCCAAGTCGCGCAACAGACAGCAGAGGCTGCAGCCGTTAGTTCAGCAACTTGCTGGTTCATCAACCTACCACGTCCGTAGCCGCAGGAACGGCTCACGCGCGCGCAATATTTTGACCGCCATCACGTGTACTACTTACTTCTACTACTATAAAAATGGCGCTCGGGCCATCACTTGGATTGGACCACGTTTGCAACAAAACAAGGTGTACCGTGCTCTGAATATTACGAATGGTTGCCAGTTGCACATTGATTATTGCACGTTCAGATCTCAAAACTACTTGTCCTCTCTCGATTTCCGACGTACTCTTTATCAAATGAAGAAGGTAGCATTTCAATATGTTTGTTGTAAGCATATAGCTAGCGTGATGTACACAATACAATAGTACGTACTCCGTATAGTATAGTATTAGTGGTGATTTTTTGTCGATTTCTCCGTGATACGATAGTGTACATATGATCTATAGTATTCCATTCCCACGCACCTTTCGTGAGAAAGCGACTGTCACTGGCAAGATCTGAATGTTCGGAAATGCATGGGCACTGCCGGCCAATACTGCCAAACTGTCATCCAGGTAAGACAATTAGCTGGTGGAGTATTAAATTCCGTGTTAGCTAAACCAACACGAAAATTAGCTGGAGTAGTACAAGACACCATCGCAACAGGTCCACATCCATCTGACAATCTGGGGTGGTGGATGGTTAAAAATCCAGAGTCCAGCAAACTGATAGTACAACGTAGGATATTTTTACTCGTACGAAAATGTATCGCAATGGATGCAGCTGGGGATAGAAAGGTGAGGGCATGCGGGCATGCAGGAGGGCCACATGCCGGCGGCCTGCCCCGCTCACGTGGTGGTCTCCCCTGGCCTCTCTACTGTACCGGCCCCGTGCCTCCCAAAACGTTGGCAGCGCTGTGGTGAGTGGTGAGTGGTGACGGTGGGCAACAGCTTGCTGCATGCTCCCCTCCCCGCTGTGTGGGCACTGGGCATAGCCGGCCGCCACATGGGCAAGGCTCCACGACACGTACCAAAGATACGACAACACGAGAGGTCAGTGATCACGCGCTGCACTGTACCATATTGTACCTGTGTACGTGTAGTAGTACGTCGCCAATGCAATGCGTGTCCATAAGCCTAGCACGATGGACCGCAGCTGTCAGCCAAGTTATGATCGATCGCACTGACTATATACATATTGGTACGTATACTTATCATAATTCGCATCGATTATATGAAAGGACGACGACGACGGTGAGAGCAACTTTATATATATAAGATCGATGGAGTATACGTGGACACAAGATTTTACGGGATCTTTACATTTGTACCATGGCATGTTTCCAAACCTGTTTTATATATAGAGAGAGAGAGGTCCAGCAGCAGTACTTTGTACCATCGCGCAGTGGTTTGTGCAGCGTCGAAAAGGACACCGAGAACGGTTACAAATTACAATCGGCAAAGATACCACTGTCTCTGTCTCGCTTCCCACACGCCGTGGTTTTATACTGGTACTATAGTTTAAAACTTTTACCAGCGCTATCGCCTTGATCATGGAGTACTTGTCACCATGCATATATGTGACCTCTCTCAGGTTTCAGCACAAGGATCGACACACATGTGCACTATATACGTGCGCCAGATCAAACAACGCTCGCCGTCGCGCCCATGCCCTGGCCGTGTGCACAAGAAAAGACACGGCTGGCGCGTGGGTTTCACGTCGCGAGCGCTGCGAGAACATTTTAGCCTCCCTCCAACCAATGATCCAATTCAAGGCGATTCACTTTTTTAAAAAAAAAGTCAAGGCGATCCATTCCTCGAGAGTGTTGGCACGTACTTCACATTTCAGTTATCGAAAAGCCAAACATGTTCAAATCAGAACAAATATATGGACACAAAAGTAGTCATAGTTATTATGTGTAATAAGCATCATTAACTGTAGAAACACACATAGCCGAGGAGACCGCGATAGAAACAAAAAAATCGTAAAAAACCGGTGAACATCGGTTTTTCGGTCAACATTTTCATGAAACTTGAACTAAAGTTAGGAAAAAAAATCTAAACGAAATAGAATAAGGTTAATTTCAGAACGAAATGGAAATATATAAAAAGGAACTGTCACTGGCGCGGCTAGCTGCAGGTGACCGATCATGGTTCATGAGGCTTTGTTCTCGTCTAGATCTGGACCGCAATCACGAGTTGTCGTATGAAACAACAGGTCGAGCTATAGCATCAGTTGGATTTGATGGGGACTTGCAAGAAAACAGACTAGGTCTACCTCTTGATGATGAATGGTTACCCTCTAGTTGCGGCCGTCGATTAGCACTTGCAAGGTGTGTAACTGTTCGGGACCTTCAAATTTCTGATTATTATTAATCTATCTTGCTATTTGCTATGATGCTACTTGAGTACTAAATTTTTTACTCTTTTAACGTTAAGATTTAATCTACCTAGTAGTGTAAGATCCATATATTTGTGAAAAGACGTCTTTGATTTTTTGAAATTTAGGACCCCATCATGTATTTTGTTCAGGGGCCCTCCAAATTATAGGTATGGCCTTAACATTATATTTTTTTCTTGAATGCGCAAAAAAATTTATGTATCTATTAAGAAGAAGAGTTCAGACGAACGTACAACCGAAGGAGGTCAACACAGCCCACAGCCGTAGCTGGACCGTACCAACAAGGAGTTTCAGTCAATATTACACAGAAGAAACAACCAAATGCAATGTTTCCATTCAATCTACTTGTGGCAAACGCTTCGTGCGCACTAGAGCTATTCAGTGTCCAGTACGTGGGTGCATGTTAATATTACACATGGTAGTAGTGTTCCGGAATCCGGCGGCGTCCCACTCACGAGGACTCGTTTTTATTCGACGTCGTGGCACCGGATGACGTGATGTGGCAGCCTGGCATGAAGTCAAGAGCTGGTCTGTGCTGTGTGCTAGCGCCGGCCTAGGCGCCTAGAGATGATCGAGGTTGTTGCGATACGGTCCCTGAAAAACCAGAGGTCCTCCCTCGTCCCGTCCTGCCGCTCTACGGCCATGGCATGGCATGGCATGGCATGTCCGACGGGGTTCATGAACCTCCGCAGAAATACTGGATCAAAGGACAAAGGATGCACCCTACAATCGCAATCAACTTGGACCACGCATGCATATGGATATGGACCGCAACACGGATGATGTATATTTTTTTAAAAAAATATATATTAATATCTCAGCTTCTCATCAACCAACGCATGTAATTATTCATTATTACAACAAGAGCATAATGTTCTGAAAAGTAAAGTTTTGAGCCAAGTATTAAAAGTATTTACAAAAGCCAGTACTAAGAAGTAAGCGTATTACTAAATCTCCAGTCGTGTCTTGCAAACACCTCTATCACGACTTTGATCTCAATGGTGCTGCATCCCATTTTAATTATTCAATTACTAAGAAGTAAGTGTATATTACTAAATCTCCAGCCTAGCTTGTTCAATTACTGTACGTATGATGCTTCACTAATTTATAAAATAATGTTGATATAAGCTAGAATAATTCACTCGTGGTCGTCGAGTCGTGGATGCATCATGCATGTCGACAAAGAGATGACCGCGCCCGGTTAATTATTAATTACGTTGTTCTTGATCTACGAAACCGTACACAATACGTCCGCTTCAACGTACTCCTACTTCAACAGTTCAACGTACACAATACCATGCATGGCATTGCAGGCCAGTGATTGCTCGCACTGACTTGTCACTTATGCTTGGCATCGATCGATTTTTATGAAAACGTACAGGACTGTGCAGAGAGCAATGGTATATATATAGAATTAGTATATATGGATGGAGTACGTAGACACGAGATTACCAGATCTTTGATTTGTCCTATAGTATGTATGTTAGTATGTATAGCTTGTTCCAAAATTAACCTATCGTAGGTTTTCAGCAGTACCATTACCATGGTAGGCCGGCCAGTGATCGCGCGATGGCTGCCTTGTGTCGAAAAGGACAGCGAGAGCGGAGCGGAGCGGCCAGTTATGTTTCACGTCGCGGGCTGCGAGAACGTCCCCACACCGGCCCGGACATCACGCCGCCCCGATTCCACGAGTTTGGGCTCGGCCACACGTTTTCTTTTTCTTTCTTTCTTTCTGTCTGTCCAGGCGCTTCTTGTTAATTGGGCTGTACCACATGGACGTAGCCCAACCAGCTCAATATTCTGACCTGATCTGATGCGTTGCCGAGCCAAGTACTGATGGCTTGTCACCGGAGGCAATAGAGCACGTAAATGGTCGGTTTGGGAGCAGTGGCGGACCCAGGAATTATTCATATATAAGGGGCCGAGCAAATTCAATTAGGGTTATGTTTAGATCACTCGAATTCAACTTAGAAATTCCAAAATTTCCGTCACATCAAATCATTTAATGTACCAAAAGACGCATGCATGAAGTATGAAAAGTGCTACCAGGTTCGATCTAGTGCCAATTTTAGGATCTAAACACACCCTTGTAAAAAATGAGCAACGAGTTAAGTTAGATTTTTATGGTGACTATTAATTCATCGACTTGACACGAGTACGCAATTTTATCTATGTTTCGGTCCTTCTAATGTGCTTTATAATATTATCTAATAGTGTTTTGTATGATTTAATTATCTAGAAGATATTAAAAGGTACATGTGATAAGAATTTTGTTATATTCTCCATCTTAATCTATACCTACTATTAAAGCACGAAAATTTCTGCTTTTTTTTTTTTTTCACCATCGTTTTCTTTCACCTCTCTTCCGTATCTATACCGGACTCTAGGAAAGCACATGAAAATACGGAAATAAGTGGGTCTAAGTATTTGATCCCGTAAGCAAAGACGTGCTCAAATAGGATTATGTTCGCAAGCAACTCTGGACGGTGGTGATTTGACAATACGTTCATGACATACAAGAATACGTGACATCCTTAATAGGATTTTTATCAGGTCAGCGCAACACACAATTTTTAATTTGTTATCTATAGGTCCGATTATTATGGAAAACAAATGGGTTCAAATCAGCATACAGTTTTAAATTTGTTATCTATAGGTCCGATTATGTATGGAAAACAAATGCGGTCAAATCAGCACAGCACACAATTTTTAATTTGTTATCTATAGGTCCGATTATTATGGAAAACAAATGCGGTCAAATCAGCACATAATTTTTATTTTGTTATCTATACCGGAAATACCGGCTATCTATATCTATATATCTATAGCAACCAAATATTTTGTTATTGACGTGATGGAAAGTAATTTCTTGCACACACTAATAATATCATTTTTTTTGGCACCAAAAACTCATGCAATTAGATATTTAATTGACACATGTATAGAACTAAATGAAAGTTATGACATATTGAAATCTAAATATTTTTTCCTTTGCAACAATATGGTTTTGTGTTGCTCCCGGAAAGGGATCCTTTCCCGTGCGTATTTTCTTTCCGTGATGGTTTTGTGTTGCTCACGGGAAAGGAGATCCTTTCCCGTGAGTTCCCGTGAGCGGCTGACGGGAAATCAGCAGAATCCGGTAGTGAGAGACACTGTACTAAAATTTGACAAAAATACAAGATTAATAGGATATTGTTGTATTATTGTCAACATGGATATTGTTGTATTATTGTCAACATTAATACGAGATTATGGATGTCATGGCTATCATAAAATAAATAAACTATTTACTAAGTTGTAGATCGTTCTGGCTTCATCGAAATGCATGGATTTAAATACATATGTATACGTAGATATTTATCTTTAAAGTTTATTCAAAATAGATTTGCTATCTACGTTGCACCCGTTGCCAGACGCACGGGCATATTTGCTAGTATAAATAAAAATCTTGAACTTATATTGATAAAAAAATTTGTTTGAAAATGTTTGGGTGGGGGGGGCATGCCCCCTCAGCTCCGCCACTGGTGATACAAAAAAGACAAGCTGCAACCTAGGGACAAATTATTAGGTGCTACTACGATACAGATAAAGGTCTTTTTTTCGTGGTCTTGGCTTTAGATTGTCCACGAGATGCAGGAGGAAGAGGGTGACGGTGACCTGCAGCCAAAGTAAAATTAGTCAACTTAGTGCAACGACGATCTTTGGGGTGCACATCCATACTACGATCTTTGACCTGCACATCCATACTACGACGATCTTTGGGGTGCCGATGAAAATACAGGGCGAGTATGTACCGGGTGGTGGGTAGGACGGCGTGGCCTTCCACGGCGGCAGCGGAGACTGGTGGTGCGGCGACGGCGGCGGCGATCGGTGCAGAAACGGCGTGGACGACTCTGCCGACGTGGTGTTCCACGGCGGCGGCGATACGTGGTGTTCCACGGCTGCAAATTATACACGTTAAAAGAGCTAGGAAACATAACTCGCTGTCATCTAAGGTGTTTATTTAAAAATGAGGATAGTGATACTGGGAGAGCTCTGATTCTTCAGCTGTGCTCTTTGTGTTTTTAGTGATTCTATGGCTCAAAATAATCTTTTTTATTCTTTAGCATAAACTTTCAAAATCAGGATAGAGAATCACTTCACATAATCAAATTTTAATACAACTTCTTGTTGAAAAATTGTTCTGTTTGAATTTGTTAGAGCCTCAAAATATCAATTTCAAAATCCAGTAAACTAAATGCAAAAGGAATGTATCTACCTCTAGGTCACAAATGACATAAGGATGTAGTGGTTAAAGGAAACACAAACCCGAAGCCTGATCTTGTACGTAGAAGGGGCGGTTCATGGGTTGAAGCCCCCTGGACTACATGCAACGGCTTGCGATGCGCGATGATCGTACCTGCCTAGTGGGTGTTCCTTATATTTAGAAGAATTCTTGTTTGTTTTAAACCCGATTTGATTTAGATTTAGAATTGTTGTTTGTTTGCAAACCAACCCCCGATTTGTTTGTTATTTCAAGAAAATGATTTATAGAGCCCGAATGAATATAACAATGGCGAATAATTAAGTTCATCTAAATATATCAACAAGTCATGTAAATTACTTACCAAAGAAGGAGACTAATGGTCTAAATTTTAGTTTCATTTAGACCCTAAATTACCAAAAGAAGGAGACTAATGGTCTAAATTTTAGTCTCATTTAGTCCTTAAATTACCAAAGAAGGAGACTAGTGGTCTAAATTTTAGTCTCATTTAGTTCCTAAATTGCCAAAGAAGGAGATTAATGGTCTAATTTTTAGTCTCATGGTCCTCTTGAGATGCTAATTGAGACTACTAGTCCAAAATTTCAGCTCATTTAGTCCTTATATAGTCTATGCATAGCAAATTAGTTTTTTAAACCAAATAATTTTAGAGACTAATATATTCAATCCTATATAGTCTCTAGTCCCTTTAACCAAACATGCTCTTAGAAGAAAATATTCTGAACACTATTAACCACATAATATCAGTGTCGTTTTTTTTTGTGACAATTGGTGGCAATTAGTAGCTAGCAAACAAAAAGAAGGCCCTTTGATTTTCTTCTACACGTCTATCACTCTGTGAGACTTGAGAAGCATTGAGTTGAGTAAAGCCTCCTGCCAAAAGCTACTCCCTCCGTCCCACTGAGTTCGTCACCCTGGATTCCGTGCCATCTTCTTCGATGCTTCGTCTTATTCAATTTTTTTGCACAAATATAATTTATTTTGTTACGACTTATTTTATCAATGAAGAAACTTGAATATTGATTAATTTATTTTATGATTTGCACAAATATTTTGAATAAGATGGATGGTCAAACATGAAGTTCAAAAGTAAAAAAAAACGACGAACTCTATGGACGAGAGGAGTATACAACATGGAGTCCACTAAAAAAAAAACCTTCACTAATTCCTCACGCCTATCATACACTTAGACTCTCTTTGAAAGAACCCGGGCAAGCGCCTATAGTCACTCGCGGGGCCCTGGTCCGCCCCTGCGTCCAATTAGAATTGGGCCTTACGCCCATTTTCCAATGGAAAAAGTCTACTTTTGGTCCCTCAACTTTTACGAAAGTCGATTTTGGTCCCTCAACTCCAAAAGCCGGACAAAATGGGTCCCCTCAACTTTTCAAACCGCATGATTTCGTACCTCGGCGGGTTTGGACGGTGGTTTCGCTTCTGAGTAACTCCGGTTTTTGCTACAGTGAATGTGGTTTCGTTTTTTCCCTTTTCTTATTTATTTTGACTGAATGTTTCAAAAATCATAGTAAACCACGAAAAATTATAAAATAGAAAATCTAATTTTGTTGGACTCCACATAAGTAGAGCTATGCAATGAATATATAATATGATATACTTTAATATAAAATTTTTGCTATGAAGGTTTTGCCTTTTTCTTTTTATTTATTTCAGCTCAATATTTAAAAAATCATAATAAATTATAAAAAGCCATAAAATTGAAAGACCAATTTTTCTAGACTCCACGTGAGCATATTTACACAATAAAGATATATAGGTGTACTATTTAATTTATTGGCCGGGATTTATCGATCGGGTTCACATATTCGCGTGCGACGCACGCACGCCAGATAAGCACAAACAAACCTAGCTAACCTAACCCGCCTAAAGAGCCACGGTATCGCGTGCGTGCGTATGCGGATCAAAGACAAACAAACCTAGCTAACCTAACCCGGCTAAAGAGCTACAAGTAACTACGTAATGTGTTTTGAGCGCCTCATGTGGAGTCCAACAAAATTGAATTTTTTATTTTATAATTTTTCTGTAATTTACTATGATTTTTTAAAGATTGAGTGAAATAAATAAAAAAAAAAAAAGGCAAAAACCGCTAGCAAAAACTTTGTACTAAAGTATACCATATTATATATTCATTGCGTAGCTCTACTCATGTGGAGTCCAACAAAATTGGATTTTCTATTTTATGAAATTTACGTGATTTTGTCATACTATGATTTTTGAAAGATTCAAATTAGAAATAAATAAGAAAAGAAAAAAACGAAACCACGGTCACCGTAGCAAAACCGGAGTTACTGTAGTGAAACCACCGTCCATACCCGCCGAGGGGACGAAATCTGCACGGTTTGAAAAGTTGAGGATGCCGTTTTGTGGGTTTTGAAGTGGGGACCAAAATCAACTTTCACAAAAATTGAGGGAAAAAAAAGACTTTTTCCTTCTCCAATGTGAACCCGAAGGCAACGAAACTAGTAATTCAATCCAGCCCGGCCCACATCGATCCCACCAGAAACCACGCATGAGCAACGGAAAAAAAGACCCCCAAAATGCACACGGCTTTTACACTGGCACCAGCCCCCCGACGCGCCTGTCCCAACGGTCGACCAGATCCTACCGTCCACCATCCCCACGCGCGCGCATCCCACCGTCCAGATCCACCTCGCCTGGCCCCCCGCACCGAGGGCAGAATCGTCCGACGCCAAGCCTCCCCACCATTTAATCCACGGCACGGGCCGCGGGCGCCGCCCAGTTCGAAATCTCAAATCCTCCTCCTCGCCGTTTTCGTCTTCCCCAAACCGACCCCGCTCCACGCCTCTCCCCGATCCCCATCCCACACCCCCGGGCGGGCGGCGGCCTTCGCGAGCGGCGGCCGGCGATGGCGGCGAGCAACATCGGGATGATGGACGGCGCGTACTTCGTCGGGCGGAACGAGATCCTGGCGTGGATCAACACTACGCTGCAGCTCGGCCTCTCCAAGGTGGAGGAGGTAACAAGCGCCTGGCCGCCTGGGTCTCCCTCACTCCCTCTCTCTTCCCGATCTGTGGTGGTGTTCGCGTGAGTGGTGTCCGACGTTTCACTAATCCGTGGGGAGGGGAGGATGGCAGGATGCCCTGTTCGTGGAGTCTAATCGATTTCGTGTTGTGCACAGGCGGCGTCAGGCGCGGTTGCGTGCCAACTGATGGACGCGGCGCATCCCGGTGCCGTGCCGATGCACAAGGTCAACTTCGACGCGAAGAACGAGTACGACATGATCCAGAACTATAAGGTCCTCCAGGATGTGTTCAACAAGCTCAAGATCACGAAGGTGAGCGCGCGTGGGGATTTGTTTATTTATTTCTGAAATCGATTGAACGTGCAGTGTAGTTTGAAGCAGTTTGAGGATGCCGTACCTGTTGTGCTCTAATTTTTGTACGCCGTGTTGTTTGGTAGCTCTAGAATCTGATAAGAATATGAAACACTCTGCTGTCTGCAATTGCTTTGTTGGTCTCAGTAGAAAATATTCAGATCATTAGTTTGTTATACTTTGTACCAAAGTCCAGTAGTTTTTTCTCATTTAGGTTGCTACTTACTAGTTGTTGTTCTAAATAGGCTTCTGTTGCTACTACATGATCTATTTTTTGCTGTTTCCTTTTGTTAATTGTTGCAGCACATAGAGGTAAACAAGCTGATCAAGGGCAGACCCTTGACAACTTGGAGTTTATGCAGTGGATGAAAAGATACTGTGACTCAGTCAGTGGTGGCTTCATGAGCAGGTGATCAAACCTGGTGATTAAAATTTCAGACTGTAGACTTTTGAGTATTTCTCTGAATGCTTACTCATTGTCCTGTTCTTTTTTTTTTGACACACAGCTACAATGCTTCTGAGAGAAGGGAAAGCAGCAAAGGAGGGAAGGATACCAACAGAAGGGCATCGGTGCCCTCTCATACACCGGCCAAGCCTGCATCCACAGGCCACAAAGCTCAAGCTACAACTCATGGTGCCAAGCGGGCAAGTGGGCAGACAGCGGCTGCACCACCACGCAGTGCTAAGCCATCACCTGCAAACTCTGGTGGAAAAGCTCATGATGAACAGGTGAGCCTTATTAGTCAGTCTGTGTGAATGTTTCTTTCTCCAATTTTCTTTTCTATTTCTAAAATTATGCTTGACTTTTGTGAATGCCATGGTTTGCAGTTGCAGATCACTGAGCTGAAGCTCTTGGTTGATAGCCTGGAGAAGGAGAGAGATTTCTACTTCTCCAAGCTGCGCGACATTGAGATTCTGTGCCAGAACACTGAGGTTGAGCTTGTGTCGGTGAGTACTCTCTGTTGTGCGGCTATTATTTGAAATACTTGGAACAAGTATACTGTTTTCCTGCCGTATCCATTATTCTGAGTTGTATCTTGATTATGATGCTTCTTGTCTTTGGTCTCAGGCCGCAGCCATCCAGAATATACTCTACACATCAGAGGAGGAGGACCCTCAGCAGCCACCTCCGGCCCTGAGCCCCCATCATGGAGGCGTCCGAGGAGAAGCCAAAGCAAGAGACCGCGGCGCACAAGAGAAAGAGTCTGGACGAGTTTGGTATGACAACCACCTCAAGGCAGAGGCTCTCCGACATCTCCGACGTGCAGCTGTCTGGATCCCCGCTAACGAGTTTCAGCTGAAGAAACTGCCATTGCTACAAAATGATGGGGGCTTGTCATCTGTCATGACTTGGTCCTTCTGAACTATGGTGTCTCTCGTCTCTCGTCTCTGTCTGTTGGATTGGTTTGGTTTGTGGTTTCGTCTTTCATGTTTTGTGTGGTGGTGTAATGTCGTTGACGCTTTGTAAGGTATATTGATCTAAGTTATCTGCCACAGAATTTGTGGCCATTTTCTACCAGTTCCTGCTGTGTGGATTGAACTGTTTGTCTCCAGCACTCAGTAGCTGGTTTCAGAATTCAGATGATGTCGTTTCAGTAACCTGTATGACTAAGTGCTTTCAGAATTCAGATGATGCAATACTGAATCGGGAGTTACGTAAACATACAGAGCTAACAGTTTCCTGCAGGCACCTGAGCTGAGCTCAAGGGAACTCCTTTAGAAGCTAGTGAATCTTCAGAAGCTGCTTTGGCCTGTAATTGCTGACACCTACAACACTTTTTTTTTTTTTTTTTATAAAAAAACTTACGAGACCCTAAGAAGCAAAACATGCAGTCAGAATGTGTGCCTAGCTAACCACATAGAGTGGACTTCAGTGATTTCAGCAATGACATGGCATAATAAATTCATAATCTGAAGTGGATGTTTCAACCTTTTCATACAGTTCAACTAGTCCATCCCAGAGGGCGTGATCCTGCAAGGGTGCATAGTCAGTAGTAGACCAATGCAGCTGCTCTATTCCGAGCCGATCAAGTTGTAATCTTTCCAAAGAAGACCTGATAATAGGCACCACATGAGTCACATAAGCACCCAAACTAGGTTATGCTCAGTTTTTTGATTAACAGTTCGCAAAGCATTCATGCTAGTCCGCAGGTACAGGGATTTCACTCTGAATGGGGTGAATTTTAGTTGGAGTACACCAACAGAATGAAATTTAGTTGTACATGAAACAAACAAATCGGGAGAATACTTGCAGGCTCTGACAAACTGCCCTGACGTAAGTCACCAAGGATATGCAGCAAACTTAGTTGCAATGATCACATCATCTGGAGATTTAATCTTCCCTGGGATTGTACGAAGAAACAAAATTAAAGCTGTACTGTAACTGAACAGAAAGAGTCAGCAGTGTCAAAAAGGTTTACGCCATTCCATAGAGCCAGATTGAAGCAGTCCTCAAGTTCGCTGTCCATGCTTTCTTGATGGCCCCAAAGTAGCTGGTTTCCCCATACCCATGGGAGAAACAGAAAGGGGACCAATTTTCACCTATATTTGTTAACGATAATGTACTATCAGGAGATTCAGGTGAAGAAATAGGAATCAAACAACCCGTTGAATTGTCCGCTAACAGTTATGCAGATGCAGATACTGTAGTATGTTGTGGTTTTAGACTTCAGACAGAAATGTGAGGTCATAAAAGATACACGGTTTCCTTTTTTTTTTTTTGGCTAACAGAGGTAATTTGAGCTTTATAGAAGTCTGAAACTACAAGAGATCAATTTTGAAAGCTAAATCGAATTGGTTTTCTCAGGTCAATATCCTCTGCCTGATTTTTATC
Source organism: Hyparrhenia diplandra (assembly GCA_015847255.1). Classification (NCBI taxonomy): domain Eukaryota; kingdom Viridiplantae; phylum Streptophyta; class Magnoliopsida; order Poales; family Poaceae; genus Hyparrhenia; species Hyparrhenia diplandra. The sequence continues at coordinate 32,674 of JADLZK010003163.1, forward strand.
ATTTGTCTTTGTCACCACATATTGTATCATGCCGTCAACTAAATCATGTCTACTCCCTCTGTCCTATGGACTTCGTCGTTTTGACTTTTAAACTTTATGTTTGACCATCCGTCTTATTCAAAATATTTATGCAAATCATAAAATAAATTAATCAATTTTTAAGTATCTTTATTGATAAAATAAGTCATAACAAAATAAATTATATTTGTGCAAAAATTTGAATAAGACAAAGATCGAATAAGATGGCACGTAATCCAGGGGTGACAAACTTAGTGGGACGGAGGGAGTATTCAGTTACAAATTATGCATAAAAGCGAACCAGGTTGTGTCAGGTATTAAGAACATCCACCGGGATATTTTTAGCAATGGATCGGTCCATGATGAACTAACAAAGAAATGGCATTTTAGATGCCTTATATTTCTGCTTCTACTATGCAGATTTTTTTTTTTTGGCAGCATGAGTTCTTAAATCCAAGTCTAAATTTACCATGCACTTCTGTAGGATTTTTGAAAAATAAAATAAATAAAATTTAGATCTATTTGATGAATGCTGTCGGTTACTACTAGTAGACTGTCTACGAAACAAAATCATAGATGGTCGAAAATATAAAATAATAATAAAATTAAAATTTTAACACGTCAATTTCTATATCATATCATATAAAAGTATAATTAATCCATGGAATGATGATACGTGATGGTATACGACAGAATGCATCATGTAATTTTCGTAGATTTGTACACCGGGCCAGTGATGAACCATGCACACTAAAATATATCAGCAACCCGGTGGGAGAGGTCAGATGGTGCTCCTGAGAAAAAGAACAATTCTGCAGTGTACAACAGTCGAGAACAAGGAGGAGAACAAGGAGTCCTATTAACGATTGATCATCCAGTCATACCTACAAGAAAAATGAGGCAGCATTTATCCAATACATGTATTGCCATTAACCAAGTCAAATTCAACTACATTTTTAGCATTGCCATCTACACATGTAATTCTAAAAGACTGTCGCTCTGTAGGTATACGTGTCACTGGATGATTAGGCCTTCAAAAAAATCTCATCATATCTGAGACGAAGTATATATCTTGAGTTATATATTGTTTGCATCAGGTCCTCGACTCCAAGGCATCTTTGAGATCATGCATGGCTGGATCTCCTGCCAAGAAATCCACCACCACTTGTATCAGAAGTTTATTTAAGGGCAATTATTCAAAATCAGCATGGATCACTATATAGCTTGTTATTTACATTTCAAATAATAATACTGATAACTAATGGTTTCAGAATCACCATCATATATATCAAACAAAAGAACATGTTTTGCACAAATTTATGTGACTGATTCTACTAGTTCATCAATCCAAGGAGAGATATAAATTAAGCCTCTTAAACCCATAGTGTTATTATAACTTGAACTAGCACACAGGAAAGAGATGGCATATTGAAATCAACAGATAGTATAAATTAAGCCTTTTACACCCATAGTGTTATAACTTGAACTAGCACACAGGAAAGAGATGGCATATTGAAATCAACACGGTGAAGGGTTGCAGAGATCAAGTAATATATATACATCAAGTGGAGTGGCCATTAAGGAGGGAAACACAAATAAAAGGGTTCATCACTGCCTTAAGAATTCATTTTAGTCCATTCCTAAATTTCAGGAGAACAGGAAAGAGATGGCATATCGACATACTTTCAGAAAATAATGAAACAGATAACTTAGGTTTCTACAAGTTTCCACTTTCCAGGTAGTTCTGGATAGAAATAGCAGTCCTATACAGTAATACACAGGAGAAGTAGACCATGACCAACTATCAATACAAGATATCAACTGATCATCAGGTAACAATTTTTAAATCACAAACAGAGCCAAAAACTTCACCATGCCACCACAACATATCAGCATATCAGAGCATTAGCAACACAGGATCACAAACAAACCATCCAAGATTCCATCATCATTCATCCGAAAAGCAAGGCCCAAAACAAACCACCAAGATTCCATTACCATTCATCCGAAAGCATTGTTCAACACAGGCTACAGGGACAAGATTAACCAAACAAAAAGTATTGTTCTCCTCGGCCACTTCCCAAACTTTAGTAATGCATATTGTCATATTATCAAATACTGTTGAGCAACTATTCCAGAATATTTATTTCAAATTTCTTAAACTTGAACTTTTGGAAACAGAAGTATGACTGCACAAGATTGGTTGAAGCAGAGCATGCTAGTTTCTGTTGTTCAGTTCTCAGATAGTTTCATTTCAAATATCTAAAACTTGAACTTTTGGAAACAGTGGTCTATCTAGTATGACTGTACGAGTTTGATCGAAGCAGAGCATGCAAGTTTCCATCGTTCAATTCTCAGATAGTTTCACATTATTATGCTTATGCAGATATCAGAACTAGCCATTATTTCGTTCAAAAAAAAGAGTCTATGTAGCATTCTTTTCTAGAGAAATGGGAGAAAAAGCAAGAATCAACAATTCTTTCTAAAAAGAGTCTATGTAGCATTCTTTTCTAGAGAAATGGAGAAAAAAGCAAGAATCAACAACAGATTTCAAGATGCAGACTCGCAGAGTAAACTGTAAGCCATAGTGTCAAAGTCTATCAGCATACCTTCAATTCTTCCACTTACTGTTAGAGTAGAACAATTTGCAGAAAACAAATGGTTGCCAGTAAACTATATATTAAGCATAAGTTTAGTGGCAATCTGTAGCAAGGGCAGATGGTATTGAATGTATACAAAAGTGCAAAACAGGAAAAATTAATTTGTAGAAAAAAAACACAAAAAGGAGAAAAGCTAGCCTAAATTACCCATTGAGAAGAATAAACACAGAAAAGAGTAGAACAAATCATGGCTGCCATGCAGGTTCAAGTACTGATGATCAAATATTAACTCAACAATAAAGATGAAATATTAAAAGGTAAAGTACCTCATATTGAAGCAAACAGAAATTTAAGGATGGTAGTACAAACCACCTTATAAAAAAGAGTGAGTCTATGCTCCTGCGGATTGGGATTTTCTTCTACATGAACCACCGCAACAGCTTTCTTTAGAAGAGCCTCAACAGGCAGGTGTGAGTTTTCAACAGCCTTGGATATTGATTGCCATTTTTCTCCATGCTTTGGTTCTGCTGCAACACATCTTTTCAGAACATCCTTTTGTGTGTCCACAGTTCCATGCTGAAGTTCAAATTTGTAGTACAATGCCCAAAATCACCAATATCAGGAGCAAGAGTAACAGCCCTGTTCAACCAACTCCTAGCTTTATCAACCTTCCTGTCAAGCCAGAAAAGTTTGGCCACAGTTGCAATGACATGTGGATCATGATCACTTCGCTTAATAGCATCTGTACTCTTTCCTTTACGCTGTGGGCGTGGTGCCATCTCAATAGCTGCAGCCCACAAGATACCACTTGTTGGACACTCCTGTAATGCCTTGGCCAGTAGAGAATCAGCTTCCTTTTTGTTCCCATTCCTCAATTCAGCTCGAATTGCCGCTAGCCAGAGTTCAGGTGTGGCAGGGTTCTTCTTTCTAGCCATTGTGAGGACAGCACGTGATTTACTCAAGCCACTAATCTTCTCCTCTAGGCTAGGCTAGAGAGAGAGCCAAAGAGGGATGCAACTAGGGCAATTTTTCAGGCCATTCTCAAAAACCTCCTTGGCCTTCGCTCCATTACCAAGCCGGTCCTCCATCTGTCCAAGCATTAACCACAATTTGAAGAATGCAGGGAATAGCTTCAAACCTTCCTCCAACAATCTCCTTTCCTCACCAACATTCCCCAATTCCCTCTCAACAATGGCAGATTTCATCCAAACCCTCTCTGTCCCTCCTCTTTCCCTGGCCTTGGCCAAGAGCATCCTCGCTCTCTCTGGCTCATTGTTCTCAAACTCGAGCTTGAATGCAGCCAGCCAGATCTCTTCTGAATTGGGGATAGCAGCATAAGCTTCCTGAAGAATGGCACGAGCAGCAGGCACGTCCCCAGCTAACCATTTCTCCTTTGCAGCCATAAGCCATAATACTTCAGCTCGTGGATTATAGTTAACAGCCTTTTTAAGGAGCGCATCAAGTGACTCCCTAGTCCCATGGCTCTTCTCAAGCTGCGCTGCTTTCAGCCAAATACTCTTCTTAGTAAGGAACACAGTAAGCGCATGTGCATAGATGGCACGTGCTGTTTCAATTGAACCACGCTTCTTGCATTCCTCAGCATCAGCAACCCATGTACGCTTACGATCCTCATCATCGACACCAATGCCTATAGTGTTCTTCACAATAGCCTGGCAAGTCAAAACAGATCCAGCACGGCTCAGCGGCTTCTGCTTCCTTTAACCATGCTTCCCTATCAATATCCATTCCTTCTCTCTGTAGAGACCTGATACCTCTCTCAATCACCTTGTTAACTGATTGTGCGTTCCCATTAGCCTCCTCTAGCTTCGCAGCTGTAATCCAAATGGCAGGCTCCTTGGGGAGCTTCTCCCTCGCCTTGTTAAGTACTTTCCTTGCTTGGTCATAGGTCTCCAGCCTAGCAAGGGCAAGCCAAAGCTCAACATGCAACGGGCAACACTCGACAGCCCTGTGAAGCAACAGCCTTGCATCCTCCTCATTTGCAAGCTCAACTACAGCCTTCCACAGCCGGACCGAATCAGGAATGTGCTCCAGTCCTTTCCTCAAAACCCTGCTCTTATTCAGATCACTACTCTCCAATTTTGCAGCCTGCAACCATAGCTTCACAGAATTTGGAATTGACATCACACCACGGGCAATTACAGCCTTTGCCTCATCTGGACTGGCCAAACGGCACGCCTCAAGCCAAACATCTTCATTCTTGGGGCACTCCTCACAGCGCTGGATGAGCTGCCGGGCAACCTGAAGCTTGCCAGCAATCTCTTCGAGCCTAGCAGCGGCAATCCAACCGGGTGGGTGCTTAGGGTTTGTTTGCGTCACCGACTTGAGCAACAGCCGTGCCTTCTTGATGTCAGAGATCTCAGCATCACTAGTGATCTTCATACTTTTCAGGTCTGTCAAATACCCTTTGGGGTCAACTACAGTGAGCCCAGAAACTGAATCTGACAGCCTATCCAACTTGAGCGAGAGCACAGTGCCACGACCCTCGCCGACAGCAGTGAGATCGGTAACAGGAGTCTGCGCCCATGGCGTCTCGGTGCCGCCAGCCGCACGGCTCTTAGGGTCAAGCGCGGTGACATGCTCCTGCTCCTGCCGGGCCTTCTCAAGCAGTGTGTCCGGCACGGGCACGAAGCTCTCGAACCGCTTCTTCTTGTTGCGGAGCGAGTAGTCCCCAATCTCCGGTATGCTCTCCCACTCCTGTGCGGACAGATCGGCCAGCTTCCTCTTGAGGTCAGCGAACTGCTCGGTGATCTTAGGGTTGGACGCGCGGTACTTCTCGATCTCCTGCTTGAGGCGCGCCTCGCGACGGTCCTTGCGGCGCGAGTCCATCCGCTGGTCGATGCTCTCCCACACGGCGTCCGCCTCGCGGTCGTCGTCGTCGTAGTCGGCGTTGGAGAAGAGGCCGGCGTCGTTGCCCTCGAACTCGTCGAACTTCTGATTCTCGTCGTAGCCCTTCTCCTCGTCGCCACCGTCGTCGTCGCCGCCGCCGTCATCCTCGCCGGGAGGCTTCCGCGGCCGCGGCCGACGGCTGGACCGGCGGCGGCGGAGGAGGCGGAACGGTCGGGGAGATCCGGCGCGGCGCGGGCCGGCCCGATGTCCGAGCGGGTGGTGAAGCCGGTCGCGCCACGGCCCAGACCCGCGACGTAGTTGGGCGGCGGCTTCGAGTTGAGGAAGTCGTACCGGGCTGGGCGAGCGGCCGGCGGCGGCGGGAGCGGCGTCGGGGGTGTAGGGGTCGGCGTCGGCGTCGGGGTCGGGGTGGTGCCGGACATGACGCTGATGAGCGGGCTGGTGGGGGAGGATGAGGGACGAGGAGCGTGGGGCGGCGACGGCGGCGAGTTTGGGACGGAATTCCCCGATTCGATTTGCGTCAGAGTCGTGAACGATGAGTGTGGATTATTACAGTTTTTTTTGAGGGATTTGATTGAGGCGGTGCCGTTGCAGTCAGACAAATGTGTGGGCTGGACCTTGACTAGAAAAGCTCTGTGTATTATGGGTAATTTCCCAAGGCCAACCAAACTGTTTCTAAAGAAAATACACAAATGACTTTGCATTGCTAAAAAATGACTTTGCCGTTTCTAGCAAAAAAAAAAATTGACTTTGCACAACAACGATGCATTTCAATCGTTTTAAAAAAACGATGAATTTTAGTCATTACACACTTGAAGCGAAGATTCTCTGAAATCAACCTCAAGCTTAATGTACATCATGAAAGAACAAAAAAAATCTCAATCTGAGCATCCCCAACAGTGTTGTATATGGGTTTGGCATTTGCATTTTTTTTATCAAAAGTTTAGAAAACAATGCTCCAACAGTTTTGCAAATCCCTTTTTGTATTTTAGTGAGTTTGACAAAAAGTCCTTCTTTGGCATTTTGCCAAACTTGAAGCTTTGGCATTTCTTGTGTCGTCTCTTGTATGCCCGACGCGCATGACGACTTGCGAACGGGATCCGGCGAAACAACCACACCCTCCTAGCCCCACTTTTCCCATATGCCAAACCAAAAAAATAGAAACCGTTGGAGGAAGTCTTTTTTGGCTTGGCATTTGGAATGGGGAGTTGGCAAACAAGTCAAATGCCAAATCAAAAAATACCAAAAAACTGTTGGAGTTAGAGGTGGTGAAGGCGGTTTTAATAACTAAAATGACAAGCAAATTTAATTGTAACGCAAAGAAAGCCCTAAATTCTACTCTTGTTATCTAGGTGAGAGGGCTCGCCTTCGAGGATGATATGCAACACCTGTAAGCTATAAGAAAGTAAAGCACTCCAAGCAAACTACATGAATAAAACCGAGCTTGAGAGTTAGCCAAGCAAAAGATACAAAGTTTTATCCTGTGCGAAGGAATCTTCACATCCAAGAGAGATTGAATCAGGCCACTTTAGTTTAAATCCTAAATTTCTCTAGCTATGTCGGCTAGGGCTAAGTGGTGGCTAGCTAGAGCGGGGAGACGTGTACCTTTTTTTTAAGGAGAAGGCGTGTGTACTTTAACCCCTTGAGACGGGTGGTCGTAGAGTGATACGTTGTTGAGAGACTTGACTAGTGGCATTTTTTAAATTAAAATAAATTTAGGGAGTTGATTTACCAATACAAAATGAAGTTCTCATCATAGGCCATGGGCAATGAGTCCAGCTCATAGAGTAATGTATGTGTGTCAGATCTAGTTCAAATGGCATTAGTTACAACAGGATCACAGATGCACACCACAATGGATATATGTTTCTAGTGCAAGGATAAAAATATTGTCTAGCCTCCCTTCCTCACACAATCAATGAGCCTTAGTCTTGTTTAGATGGATAGGGCTAACTGTTAACATGTGGGTTAATTATTGTTTTTTTTTTTTGAAAAACGGTGTTTTTCTCCTATCCATAAGTTCATGTGTGATTTTATCTTTGTTTTCAAATGGACAGTTTACCCCTTGATTCCACATCCATTAATTTTCTAGATTAGTTTAAGGGGTGCGCGCGCTGCTTGGGTGCAGGCCCTAGTTCCTTTGTGACAACTTCAACATGGTTTATTAAGTGCAGGACAAGAACAACAAACAACTTGACAAATATTTGAGAACGAGCTCTAGCTCAACTGGCAAGCGTTGCAGGTGAGCACACTTTCGTTCACCTCAGGTTCCACATGTGTTCTCATCGAAATTTATTCCCATAATTATTTCAGGTCAACATCTCAACACATGGACCCACAACGGGATGCGTCTTTATATCTGTGTATAGTTGTAGGTCTCTACCTATGGGTGAGTTGTGCATGTGTGTGGTGTAAGTGTGTGTATGTGAATAGATGCTACATTTGTAGCCAGATGAGGGGTGTAAAACAGAAGGATAACATAGGTCACTTCCGCGAGTTCTTAAATGATGTTTTTTTTCTAAACCGATCTTAAATGATCTTGACTAGAGCAAAAGGACCAACACCAGCAGGCATGTGACGAATTGACCATGTCTTCATCACAATCGACTTGTGCGATAATTATGCAGTCCGTTTTACTGTTAATTCTCTAGTCTGATCCCCAAAACATTCCACTACACCTAGGGTTAAAATAGTTCTACACCGCCAAAAACTACAAGAGAATTAGTCAACATTAGCTTCGTCCAAAAACACCATGAACAAGTCAACATTGTTGTTGTGTGAACAGGATCTTAGTCTTTGTTAATGTTTCCAAAGTGCAACGCCTTGAGGAAAACATTTCACCGGTGGCCTTGAAGACATATTTGCTCTCGGGACACCAAAGACGACTTCAGCTCAGCACCTTCTAGACTACTACATGTATTCTGAATTGAGTTCAGCTTGGGCAAATGGTGCTAGCAAGTGCCCCTTCCAAATTTTTGTTAGTGCATCTTACGACTATGATGCCTTCACGAATTCGCTTCACCTCGACCCAAGTTTCAGGAAGATGCACCACACATTCTCCAACTCAACTTTTGAGGCCAATATATATCGTGTGTGGTTGACCTCTACCAAGGCCCCGACACATCACCTTTGCTCCATTTTTTCTTGCTCTTTAGCCCAAGCCTCCTCACCCTGCCCTTCATTATCCATGGTCCATCATCACAAGCCTTGGCCTTCACCCTTTAGGCCTCTACATACCATGTCGCGCCTATCGCCTATGCATCACAAGCTAAGAGACACAAAACACACAACACATACACGATACATGGAGTAAGGCATATCTCAACTTGAACTAACTAGACTTGCACCATATAAGTGATTATAATTGATGTACAAGAGAGAGCACATGAACATCTACGACTTTGGGAATAATGATTTTCCTTGTGTGTGTCCCTGTGCGTACTAGCTCTGAATCATATTCCTCTCGCCATGTTCGAGAAACCTAGAAATTCAAAGTTATGGAACAATTCTCTAAAGTGGTTAACAATACGCTATGGTTCTCCATAAAAACACCGCTTCTAATTTAGTGAGCTAACAACCGTTGAATTTTACAAGAGTAGGGAGCTTTTTGTTGAGAGGTGCGATGTTTCATTTCTTTGAACCTTTTTTTGTTCGATCTGATCATTTTGCACTTCGTAGTTGCTGTCCTTAGCAACCGAACATTCAATTCGAGTGGTAGTTATTTCTTTTGGGTAACCCAATGATTCTTGTGTAACAGAGTTTTTTTTTTCAACGGTTACCCTTAATTTTCATAAGTGTTGTGTGGGTCTGCTACCGGTTGAACCAAACGTTACCCACTTGCATGGCAACTGTAGCCCACCCGATTCAAACTGTTAGGCCAGCCGCAACGCAAGCGTATAGCACGAACAGCCCTAGGAAAAGTGTTCGCGAGGCCAACGTTTTCTCCATCGGAAGCCACATGGCCCGTTGTCAGCTTTCTGTGGTCCTGCGCCCCTCGTTCTGTCCTCCTTCTGCCATAAAGTTATTTTTCCTGCGCCCTCTGTTCCGCGTCCCACAGCTTCATCTCCACAACGCATAGCCTAGCAGCTGCTCCGTTCTTTTTGCAGACGAGGCCAACGACTCCTCTGCAAGAGTATCTGACACACTGCAAGGCAGCACTTCATTGCCACATGGGACATCTAATGCAGACGTGTACACTAGGACAGTACGCCATGCTAGAGCGTTGGGGAAGCCCTTAGTCGTCGCTGCCCACTTTGACCATTGCCAGACGCAAATTTAGAGCCTGCTTTAGTAATTTCCGCTAACACTTGCGACCCTCAAAAGGCAATGTGCCAGCAGGCATCAAAGTGGGGTACTCAGAGATCGACAACGGTTTCCAACTTCTTGAGCTGTGATGCACATGCCATTTTGAATCACCACTCATGACCTCAAAACACCCCTCATTTCTCTTTGCATAGAAAATGAATGAAACGCACACAACATTCCATTTTACACTTGACTGAAAGTCACGAGAAAACCAGTAAGAGCAACCAGCTACAATCAGCCGTACATTTTTTTCCCGACTAAGAATAGTAGACTTACGGCATGCCATCTTCAGCATTTCATGGTATTGATCAATATTAAGTGTGAGAATGAAGGAGATTTCCACTTCTCGAAGCTGGGGGAGTATCAAGATATTGTGCGCCTTTGAGGGGCTAAGGAAACCTTGTGTAATTACAATAAACACAGGGGTTTAATTACACACAACCAATTTGATAGCAATATGCAATTAATTACAATCGCATGGATCAGTTGTTCAGTGAGCAATATTACATCAGCCAGTGTTTATGTAATCTATGTAGAGCTCCCCGGTAAGGAAAAGGACATAAAGGCATCTTCGGCTCGTCCAATGGTTCCCCACTTGGTGTTGCTATTCTGCGTCAACAAAAATCTGAAAGGTGACAGCATGTAAGCAATCACACAGAAGGGTTTCTGCACCTTGCTACTTAACAATTCATCAAAGTGCAATCACGCAGGAAGTGAATTCATATGCTCAGTAGAATTAACAATGCAAATTTCTATTCTGATAATGCTCAGCAGAATAAACATGATTTGATGAAAAGCAGACGTTTACCTCTATGTCGGGCAAAGGTTCATAGTACTTCTTTTCCTGCACGGCGTACATTGTAATTCCGGAAATCTTTTGCACTCCAAGCTGGGTGGCTACCATGCTCTGCACCAAGGGTATTCCAAAGATGGTAAAAATGGTCACCTAACTGACGTAATATCTAGACTTCTGAATTGCAGTAAACACCTAACTGGTCCATAAATACCATCAGTATTCAAACTATCAATAAACACAGGAATTGATGAAATACAATGTAAAAAACTGGCAGACATTTGATTTTTGAAAAGCCAGGAGATATGTAAAGAACATAAGTTATGAGTCCAGATAACTTCCTCACCAGATTAAATTTCATAGACTCAAAAGCCTCCACCAAAGGTAAAATCTGTGCACAGTTAAAGCAGAAATAAGAAAAAATGCTACCAGCATTATGTTCAATATAACATAGGGAAAAAATGGACCCACTCAAGCAAATAGTTGTCATTAGCTGGTAGTGTCCTAATATAATGATTGTTTTTGGCTTTTGGCTATTCGTAACAACTTGTGAGAAACAAGTTTAATAATTTGAAATACTTATCGTCAGAGTTGGGGGGCAAGAAGTTACTATACAAGGTGCACCTACTGTGCACTCATGTACTCCCTCTGTTCCAAAAGCTATGTAGCTAAACATAACGTAGTATCTAGATTCATAACAAAAACTATGTATCTAGAAAAGCCAAAACGACTTATAATTTGGAACGGACGGAGTAAAAAACATTGTGTTCTACCACCCGCCTAGTCTATCCTTATAAAAAGATAGGTACAAAAACATGCAAGTGAAGCTACCAACCAACTTCTGTGGTCCATTGACTAGGACAGCTCTGTCTTCACCCGACATACTTGGAGCTAGAAATACTTCAAAAGGGCCCACAGTTTTGTCTGTTTGATTTGTAAGACACAGATTGACCTGAAGACACTCACATACATTAGACAACAGCAGTAGAAATGCAAAAAATTAAGACAGTATGTATGGGCTTGCAGTAATTAAGACAATGATCACATATAACGCAAATGCAACTCATCCATTGGGCAGACAAGTCATGGGTATGCAAAAGGGACTATTTCAAGTTCTGGCACTGAAAGCCTGGAATCAACAAAGATAATGTATGAACCTTCAGTAATTATTGCTGGTTGCCATACAAATTTAACCATAACAGACTCATAACTAATTCAACAAGACAACACTAAATACCCAGGGCAAGTGCGGAGACTGTAATATATATATACACCACTGCACTTCTAACAACATTGCTAGGAAGCAAACAACCGTGGTTTCATCCAGAAAAATAGGAGTAATTTAAAAACAGGATTGGATCCACCATGAGGCCAAACACCAACATCAACCTTGTGGTAATGAAAAGGAAATGAGAAGACGATACAAGTAAACATAAAAATGGGATGAATTGAAAGGGGCAAAATAGCGAAGGAAACGAATTCTTGATGTCCTGCTGCTTAGCTTGCCTTCTGGAAGGTAAAGGGCACAGTGGCAACTAATTGTGAAATAGTGTAAAAAATTTATTCAGATCAGATTAATTGTGAAAAAGAAACAAGAAGAAGATACAAGAAGCAGGATAACAGGATAAGCTAAGAGCATAAGAGGAAGCTAGTAGCTACATTAGAACAGGCGGGCCAGAAAGGAAGAAAATACAAAAAGAGATATCTTCCAATTTAGTTCTTAAAGAACACAAGAATCTGAAAATAAAAGGATCCCCTTAGTAAAGGAAAATAATTTGTTGCCAAAGTAAATTTATCATGCATGAAGTTGCATGAGATGACTATCCAAGCAATGGTAATAGTATGCCCAGTCTTAGAAGAAATAACAATCAGGATCGTTTACCATGAATGCTCTTTCCACATATATGATAGGTGGAACTTTCACAGCGCGGAGATCAACATCTTTTCTTGCAGTCGGCTGCCAGAAAAAAAAGAGTTGCAATTAAATGTAATGGAAGCAATTCAGTAATATGCGGCAAAAGGATAACCTTAACATTAGGCTCAATATCAGAGTAACTAAGAAAGAAAAGTTCAATACAAAACATAAGATAAATTAAATTAAATAAGAAGCAGGAATGTCACTAACAGTGCTATGAATGTTTTGAGTCTGCAAACGGCCTGGTTCACCCAGGTTCGCGGCGCCATGTTATCTGAAATTTACCAAGTATACTGCTTCCCTCGGACTTCGTTTGACTGGCTTCATCAGATGATGATCTTAGCAGATAAAGGTAATTGTATATTCCTCCCCCAGCTCTGATGAGGATCGGTTGTTTACAGAGGTCCCTGCACGAGAATAGAACCAAGACCAGATATTTGGCATAGTCAACCATCCATTTCATTCACATATTAAATTGCAACAGCTATAATGCCAGTATATTAGGAACATATATGCCACTCAGCATGCTTGCATAACCAAAGAGTGTTCTTATAAAAACAAATCTAGTCTTTAAGCGCTTGAATTACCCTATTGCAGATTTCACTGTTGACGGATGTTCATCAGCTTCCAATCTTGTAGCACTCCATTGTTGGGCAGGCTCAAAATCAACTTGATCCATGTAAAGATTAGATTTTGTATGGTTCTCTATGCAGGCTTCCAGATATGTGATGTCCTGTCAGCATGGGCTAACTATATAGAGTTGAAGACTTCCATGGCGAATTAACAGGTGTGCAACAAGTGAATAAACAACAAGCACTACATGCTTTTTGAAATACACCGGCTTTCTTGATGGAAGCTATAATTTATTAAAACAGAATCCAGATAAATTAAAGCTGAAATGAGGCTTCTGTATTTGCTAAGAAATTCAAGTTGGCTAAGGAAAACATGAAGGTTCATTTTAAAATATATATATATGAAAAGCCTAAAGCAATGTATTGACAACTACAAATGGGATGGCATTTGGGGGGCTAGATCAACCTAGGAGGAGATAGGTGGCTTTATGTTAAGAAGAAACCAGGGTGATCTGCAACCTTAACCAACTGAGTGAACCAGGGTGATCTGAGTGTACATCCACACCCTTATAAAAATCTTGGTAAGTAAGAAAAAATGGGAGAGCTGTTGGTTCATACAACAAAACATAAACATCTATATGAAACATAGAACTACTCACCTAATCACAAATCATTTTTAAGTTATAGTTGTCAATCTGTAATGATCTTCAATATACACCTGTTAGGATTTCTAAAGATGGCATCTACAACTAAGCAAAGAACCCACAATTGTTGTTTACACTTGCACAACAAGAGGTGACCTACCTTGATGGTGCGAACCTGAAAAACAAAAGGATGTACACAAATTATGATAAGACTTCTGTATATCTTGTTCTTCTATAAGCTATGAGAATATGACAATGAGACATAACAGACTGTAGAGTGAAAACTAGTTACCTTTGTCCTAACAGATAATGGGTTTGAAACAGAGAACTTAAAGAACTGAGGAAGATATTTACGCTCTCCATCACCATCATTATATAAAGCAGTACATACAAGCCTGGATTCAATCACTAAATGAGCAAATCAACAACAAGGATTGCTTTTAGCAATGGAATGATATACGGATAATATTAAAATGAAAAGGAACATACGTATGTGCTCCTAGTTCTTTGACATCATGCTCCACAATGAAATCATATCTACCCCCTGATCTAATTGACTCAACAGGGGACTTTGATGTATCCAGAAGAAGTATTCTCTGTCTCTCTGTTTGTATTTCCGCCTAGTGTAAGTAAGGTACCAGTCAAACTATAAGTTGAAGTAAGAAACAGCAAATGCATCCAGCATTAGAATACATAGTCTATCCACACTGAGAAAAAAACATTATGGATATGATGAAAGTAAGGAACTTAGGATTTGGCTGCAACAATTATATATCAATGCAAATTAGTTAACTTCAAATATGTCCACAAATTACCATCGACAAAACATATAGAACTTTACAGTTTACAAGCATCCATAATCCATAAATAGCATAAAGTAAGAATTTATGAATCAGACAATGTGACATATGCTTAAAAAGGATTCTTGATCATAAGGACTATAGAGAGAAACTAGCCAATGTATCATCAGAACTATAGTCATTCCAGCACAAAAAGCAACAGACCATCTGGAATACTAACTAAATTTCTTACTGAATTTATAATCATCATTTCAACTCATTCTACTTATGCAGAGACATAGCATAAGAGAAACAAGTGAGCAGATTAATCTAGTGACTGATGATCCAAACATTGGCTCATGACATAATGACAACAAGCAGCATTCGAGATCCGATACTAGAACAAATGCAGTAACCTAGATGTTTAATCAGCTGTAAATGTACTTATCAGTTAGTTATCATTAACCAATTTAGTCCAGTTTGCCAGAATGACACAAGAGTTCAAACTTCAAATGCATTCGTCGGATAAAAAGAGATTTCGCTCGATAGAACACCTTGATGACGACGTCCCTGGCCTCAAAGCTGGAGCTATTGTTGATGCTGATGTAACTGCAGAAGGTCTCGCCCAAATAGATCGCACTGCCACTCACACACAACACCACCAAATTCAGCTATCGCTGCACTGGAGCAGGACAGGAAACCGGGATCAGGATTTGGGACGAGGGGAGAAGCGAACCCGAACGACTGGGGGAGGACGAGGAGGCCCGGCAGAGCGAGCGCGTCGGCTGGGTCGCGGAGGAGGAAGCGGTCGCGGAAGGTGAAGTCTCCAGGGACGGCGGTGGCGGAGTTCGAAGGGTGGAGAAGTCCGTCGAGGAATTTGGCGGCGGGGACGGGTCGGGGCCGGTGAGCGCGTCCTCGGGGAGGAAGACGTCGCGTGGGTCGAAGCGGAGCAGCGCGGCCAGGTCTGGCTGGAGTGAGGGGCGAGACAGCCGCATCACGCGGAACGCCAGGGAGTGGTTCTGCTGCTGCTGCTGCTGCACCGCCGCAGCGGGAGAGGGAGGCTGCACGCCGCCGGCGTAAGGCGAAGCCATCGCCGGAGCCGGGGGGAGAGATCTGGACCTTGCTTTGGCTCGTTTGATCCGGGAGTCTGCGCGGTCGCGGCAGCCGCCGAGCTGAACCCCGAACTGTTTGTTACCTTAATAAAATGGACGGCTCCGCTTCGATCGTCCTCAATATATGGATTTTAAACCGCGCAAATTTCCACTTTCTTTTGATCACCGAAAAACTGTGGAAGAATCATATCCATCAAAATCAGTTTATTTTCATCTTATAATTAACATGAAGATGATTATATCTTCATGTTAAATTTAAAAAGCAAAACACAGGGTTATACTTACAACTAAATTAACTGAAAACATTAAGCCGAAAAACAAAAGGTCCTTGAATCTAAGAGATTCAAGTAGACATTGATTTTTAAAATTAGACAACCAAAGCGATATAATGGGGTCTCTTCTCTAAAAAAACTTTATCATTGGCAATTTCCAAAGCTCTCAAGCAACAATCATCGCAGCTTCAGTAAAGATTCATGCTAAGAATCACAATTCAATTCTTAGTTGCACATGGTTATTTTTGTTAGATTTGAGTGGTACAATTTCACATTTTATTTGCAAACGAGTAAATCATAATGTCCAGTCTTAATTGGACATTTTTTTTTTTTTAGTTAGGTTTGAGTGGTATACAATTACATTTTTATTCGTCAATAAGACCCCCACACAACTTGTAAGGGCGTCCTCAATGGCAAAATCAAATCATGAGCTCGAAACGGTAAAAGGTTGATCAAACATGCAATCTTTCAAGGGGACAAAGGAGATACTGTGAGAGGGAGTTTTACGGGACGCTAGCACTGAGTGCTCTCTCTTCTATGGCCAATCAAATGACATCTAGACTACTTATTTACACACCGTTGGAGGCACATAACACAGATTTGTACGGAGCGATTAGCATATGTAGTAGCGTATGGTTGGCTATTGTTTATTTTGAAGAGCATTTGTGGCTTCTTCGTGGTTGGTGGTCGTCTAGTCTATACCGCTGGCCAATTTGGTGTTTGGTGTTCTTTTGACAGTTTCTTCTTTGCCCTGTTCGCTACCATGGTATAATGTTTTTTCTCACAATACATGCCGTTCATTAAAAAAAAAGCAAAACGTGAAAACATTGATGCAACCAGTAAAACACTACTCCTAATAGTGAATTGAGCAAATTTGGCTCTGGAATTTGAAAGCATTTTTATTTTAAGGCCAGTCTCAATGGGTTTTTATAGGTGTTTCATGCACATTAAATAGGGTGTCACATCAACAAAAGTTCACTTTTTGCATGAAACTCGAGGAGAGAGAAGGGAAGAGTTTCATATTGGTGAAACTCTCCCAAGCACGAATATCAACTATCTCCGAGTCATGAAATTAAATGCCTATGAAACCATAAGATAAAACTCTCCATTGAGAGTAGGGATTTCATTCAAGTTTTATTTCATTTTATATGACATACAGTCTTTAAACGACGAATGAAACTCACCATTCAGACTGGCAAGTAGTATACTAGAATATTGATGCAACCAATTCATTCGTGCAGTTATATTCCAGCTCCCGGCACCAGCCCTCGTCAACCACTTCAAAATTCGAATCCCCCCAACCCACCCCCGCCCACATTTTGCCGTGCTGGAATTCCTTCTCTAGTCTCCACTGCCGCGCGCCACCCCGACACCACACCTTTCTCGCTCGAAATCACCACTCAATTCGATCGGAAGCTGCCGAATCCCTAAACCCCATGAAGATCTCCGAGCTTTCACCCGAGTACCGGATCTCCCAGCTCTCCCCCGAGTACCGGCCGCCGCCGCCGCCGCACGCCGCCCTCCTCATCGACCTCCACAGGATCGCCGCCGACGTCGAGGAGCTCGGCGCCTCCGATTCCTCTTCCCTGGAGAAGCTCGCAGCCGATCTCCGCTGCCTCCTCACCAACCTCGCATCCGCCACTTCCTCCCTCCTCCTCCTCGGGTCTCAACGGGGCGTTCAGGCTCAAGGTATGGAACCTCGCCTTCCGCCTCTGGAACGCGTGCGTCAGCCGCGCCAACCGCTACTTCCCTGCGAGGGGGCCCTGAGGACGCGGTCGCGGAGGCGGAGATTCGGCAGGCGGCGCCGTTGCTTCTCCTCGTCGCCGGACTCCCGGAAGGCGTCCCCAACGCCGCTGCGAAGGTGGCGTCCCTTCTCCACCGCACCGGCCTGGTCTGGCTTGACCTCGGCCGCGCCGACCTCGCTTCCGCCTGTTTCGAGATGGCCACGCCGCTGGTCTGCGCCGCTGACACGGAGGAGGATCGGGACATCCTGCTGGCCCTCAACCTCGCGCACGCGCGCGCGGCGTCGAGTCAGGGCAAGCACGCCCTCGCCGTCGCGTTCCTAAGCCGGTCCAAGCCCCTCGCCGCGGCGTCGTCTTCTGAGGGGTCGAAGCCCTCGCCGAGGCATACCTCCTCCTCGGCAAGACTGCTTTGGCCACAAAATCCCAGGATCCCGCCATCGACGCGTCGAGCCTTCTATCCGAAGCGCTCGATCTCTGCGAGAAGGCCGCGGCCTCCCCAGCTGCGCCACTCCGACGACCCCAAATCTCCAAGTGATTAAGGATCAGTGCCTCCGCTTCCTCGCCGCCGAGCGTCTCGAAGCCAACGACTACGAGGGCACCCTGCACTGTACCAGGCTCTCCAGAGCCTCACCAGGTCTGGGAAAGGAGCACGCCAGCATTGCGTTCATGGCGCTGCGTGCGTGTCTCAGCAGCGGGAAATTGGTGGACGCCGAGAAGGAGCTCGGTAGGCTCATAGCAAATGAGGAAGCGCCCGAGTTCTTGTGCGTGTCGGCAGCCGAGCTGTACCTAGCCAGTGCCGGGCTGGATGCTGCACTTAAGGTGCTTGTTGCACTTGCCGCACGGTGCCGCGCAGCTGCTGCAGCTGCTGCAGTGAGGGTGTTGAAAACGGTGGTTCCGGGTGCAGGCGCCGGGGCTGGGCGTGCAAGAGCAATTGCTGTTGCTGAGCTCGTGTCAGATGAGAGGTTGGTTGCGCTGTTCAATGGCCCTGCTAACACCCATGAGCGTGGCGCAATGCATGCACTGCTATGGACATGGTTTGTATTCTCTTGCACTATTACATTACAGTAACTTCATAAGAAGATGTGTGCACCTACTGAAGCTGGCGTTTGCAATTTTGAGCAGTGGCTCCGAGCATTTCCAGGCAAAGAACTTTGACATCGCTGCGGATTTGGTTGAGAGGTCGATGCTTTATGTTTCCCGTGACGAGGAAAGCAGATCCCGCTGTGCAAACGGCTTCCGAGTACTTTGCCTTTGCCATATGGCACTTCGTCATCTTGATCGAGCCCAAGAGTTCCTAACGGAGGCTGAAAAGGTATTGATCTTTCTCCCCGTTGCCTTGTTAGATGATATTCTCTGATGCTTTCTTATGCTTGACTCAATGCATACATGTAGGTTGAACCCAATATCCACTGTGCCTTTCTGAAGGTAATGCTCTGTACATGCTGTCAGTTTTACAGGGCCCCATTTTAGTTTTAGCTCTTCTTTACTAACATGCATTTTCTAGTTTAAGATCCTTCTGCTCAAGGAGGAGGATGATGAGGCTCTCAAGCTGATGAAGACCATGGTGGGCTGTGTTGACTTCAATCCTGACTTCCTGGCGCTCTCGATTCATGAAGCTATCAGCTGCAAGTCTTTCCGTGTGGCAGTTGCTTCGTTAACCTTCCTTCTAGGCCTCTACTCTGCTGGAAAGCCAATGCCAATGACCGAGGCCACTGTCCTCTGCAACCTTATAGCCCTCCTCCTTCGTGAACCAGGATCTGAGGCTGAGATTCTGAAGTACTCAAGACGTGCCAAGCTACGGATGGATGAGCTTGGTGTGGAAACTTTTTTGGGAAAGGGGACTGTAGGCCTGCGTGAACTGAATTGGTTTGCTGTTAGTTCATGGAATATGGCTTTAAAGGTGGCAAAAGAGAAGAAGTATGATTATTCCTCTGAATTCTTTGAGCTTGCAGCTGAATTTTTCAGCTCACGTAATGGGGAAGATGATGCTAGCCTTCTCATGATTTGCAAATCATTGATCATGAGTGTCAGTTGCATGCTCCAGGCTGAAGAACTAAACAAGTCTCCATTGTCAGACTCTGACCTTAAAAGAGGCATTGAGATGCTCAGAAGGGCTGGCAAGGTAAACATGGAGCTTGCCAACTATCAAGAGTTTCTGATACCAGTGTGTTTGGATTTGCTTTTCTTGGACATTCTTTTGATTCATCTGTACTGATTTGCAGCTATTACCCTTGGCTTTGCCTTCGGCTCCGGTGACCTCTGATCAATTGGAGAACAACCTTCCCTATCTTCATACATTCAACTTCTACCAGCTTCTCAATAGACTGGACACTAGTGCACACCCTCAGCAACTCCAATTAGTCAAGAGCTTTGCAGCATCTAAAGCATGTACACCAGATCATCTTCTCATACTTGGAGGCATGGCTTCTGAAGGCACCCAACCAAACCTCCAGGTTGCTGAGTTTCTCCTGAAGGCCAGCATCAGTACTGCCCTTGCCTCTCACTCGCCAAACTATGGGGTAATCAGTGCTGCCCTCAGAAAGCTAGTATGCCTTTCTGGTCCCCAGGATTTCAGTGGTAGCATGAGTGATGCAGCCTATGACGTATTTCAACAAGCTTACCAGATTGTGGTTGGACTTAGAGATGGTGAATATCCATTTGAGGAAGGGAGGTGGCTTGCAATAAATGCATGGAACAAGTCATATTTGCCTGGGCGGCTTGGAATACATTCTGTTGCAAAAAAATGGATGAAGATGGGTCTAGATCTTGCTCGGCATTTTGACAGAATGAAGCTGTATATTGCAGCGATGGAGGAATGCTTTGAGAAATTTCAGCAATTATCTGGTAAAGAACCTGATGAATGTAGCCAGAATGATGGGGAACCAAGTACTGGCATGTCTGGTACTGACTGGTAGTATGTCTCAACCTGTCCTAGTTTAGAAATTTGTGAACGGTGGAATTTCATGGCTAGAGATAAATAGAACATTTGTTTGAACCATAAATACCGATATTCTTCATATGTTTGATGTGCACTCGAATGCACTTCCATTTTATGATGAAAATTTTCATGATTTGTAGATAAGTATGTGGTTATTTTGTTGGCAGTATAAATGTCCTAGAATTTAAGTATGCCCATGTGGAAAGGAAAAGTTATTTTTTGTCTTATATTGGGCGACTTTTCTATAAGTATGATGATCTTTGTGTTGGCAGTGAGAGCGTCCCTCAATTTTAGCATGATCATGTGCAACACATATGTTGATTATTTGCGTTAAAATTTATTTTGACAGGAAACTGGTTTTCTGAGGCAACTTTTTTTTTTGGGGTAGAGACAACTAATTAGTGAACTCCGTAGGAAGCTACTATTACAGTTCATCATCATCTATCATAGGCATAAAAAATAATGCAGGAGAAAATTGGATTGGAGAGGAAAATCACCTTGTCTGGGTGGACTGGTGGAGCACGCATGATCTAAAACATAACAGCACATACCAAGCAAACGACGGGTAAATCACCTTGCCTGGTGGAGCAAGGCTAGCATCTCCCAGCAGTTCAGCAGGGGTTCCTTTCCTAACACAAGTCTGCTTAACGCGGTTTTCTGTTGTTTAGGATCAACAGAGGCATATCTTAATTAGGATCGACAGAGGCATATCTCCATTTGTACGTCCATTTCACAGCTGATGGACAGGCAAAAGCAAGCACCGACATTTCATTTCATTCATGGAACGTAAGTAGAGTCAGCTCCCAAGCAAGACTTATCTCTTTGCAAACACGCTACAGAGCTGTGTATCATTGTATTATAAACAAATAAAAAGGTGTATAAGTTATAACCCGTACAAAAACACACCAAAAAACCCTACTAAACGTCTAAACCTGTGACAAAACATGAAACTTACGTCCACAACTGAATATGTAACAACGTCACTCTTCTTTTATAAGCAATGTCACTGGTTAATAATACACTATGTACATGAAGACAGCATAATGCAAATGTTAGTTACATGGTTCAGACACCAAGAATTGCTCTTAATTCTAACAGACTTCCACCGTGGTTATGCCAAGTGTATGTGCCTGTAGACCAAGCATGGTTCTCTTGCCTGAACCTGAACCTAGTAGTCTAGCGTTAGATGAAAAACTATGGAAATTCATACATATTTGCCAAGAAAGCAATCAGCAGCTAAGTTGTTGCCAAATACAGCACTCAAACAACTTTCACCCATGAACCCCCACACATTGGGCAGGCATGGCTCCACCGACTGATCCACCAAGCTTCACGTTCATTTGTCTGATTTGGGGCACCAGGATGTGCAAATGCACAAGTTTGCCGCAGACATCGTATGCACTAGAAAGAAGAAACAGAAAATTTAGGCATCCAAATATATCAGGAGAGTAACCAGGATTTCTCTAATAGGAACTCTACATGGAACTATGAACACAGACTTGACAGCAAAAGGTAAGGCTACCATAACCATACTCACCTTATACCATTCACCATCAAGACCTGTTCTCCACATAGCCGTGACAACATCCCTTCGAGATCCCATGACACCTAGATAACCTCCAAGACCAACAGATGTTTTCAGACCAAATGCCGCATCTCTTTCAGACAACCTACGCTTTCTTGGCCAAAGACTGTGAATCCCAATGGAACTGCCAGCATCCTCTTCCATGTCAGACAAATGAGAGTTGCTTGAACCACTAATTTTTAGACGAGGCATATTGTCCAATGGACCAAAATCCTCTGGTTCTGACCAGGGTCCACCAAACATGTTGCGTCTGTGCCATTCTTCTGCAGGAGGCTGCAGTTCTAATTCTCGAAGTAGAAGACCAGCGGCATCAGCTCCTCGTGGACGAGGCATATTCTACAGTCACAGATATAGGAAATAATAAATATTGAAAATAGATGGGGACCTAGGCATCAAGGGATCATTCAAAATGATGTGCCTAAGGCCCTGACAGTAGTGCATGTTTCCATAAAATGATGGCTAATACAAAATAGATAACTTCTGCTAAGGGAATCCTAATCAACATTTAAAGGTGTCTGTCCTGAAAATCAACTTATATATAATACTCTTATAATTGATATAGATGCTGGTAACTCAAAAAAGGCCACAAATAGTACAAAAATCACTACTAGAAACTTCCATGAGAATTTGACTAGTACCTGCATATGGGGACCAAGAGATGCTTCCACAACCTCAGGGAGCACAGTGTAATTGCCGCCAATGTAGTGCAACCTTATGATAATGCTGCTGGAACCAACCTGAGAGGCAGGCAATGGATGCGGCAAGGTAGATGTCCTTCGACACAGGTCAACCAATATAAGAAAAAGGACCTTGACCTACAACAATGAAATAAAATTACACATATAATTAGATAAACTAGAAAGACAAATCTGTAAAGCATCTGGCAAATCACTAATAAGTGATCTAAACAAATTATGTAATCAAACCGCTGTCCATGCTAGACTGGATGAACTTTTGAACTGTTTAAGGGTCCCAAATAAACTACAGATGCGATTGCACTATATGATGGCCATATCAACATGTGATCTCCCATAGAACCAAGGCTAGACATTCCAATGAAATGCAGGAGCCAAATCATTGTTTCTTCCAAACTATGTCACTATGTTCAGGTCACAAAAGTTTTCCAGCTTTTGGAACATTGTCAGGCTCTTCACTAAAGATAAGTTCAAATGCCAACGATCGATCCCACCTCAATCACACTAACTCCCAAAGTTTCTTTTAGTATCACTCAATATTAAACATTGTAAAAAAAAAGGGATGTGTGTATTTAACTGATATATATACAAACCCTAGGTTGCGCAAAAAAAAATACTGTATTTTGCCAAGAATTTGATAATCACCTCATCTGAAGTATATCCTTGCCCAGCGTTGCCAGAACCTATTCTAACAGATTTTCCCATCGGATTTTCTTCAGGACCCTTCGCACCAAGAAATTGCCCACCACGTGTAGACTGGCCATCTTCTACTTTGGCAGCCCCTAGACCAGATCTTACTGTCGTACTGTTGTCCTCTGTCTTAGCATTCATCATGTGCTGTATTTTCCGGATAGCAGAATCTTGGTTTTTTTTGAGAATTTGCAAGTAACCTTGGTGATAGCCTTCTTCGAAAAGCAGACAAAATAGCAGTAATTGACATAATCTATGAAGAAAATGGCAATCTCCAATAAGTCTAACAGCAGGTGTGCCAGGAAAGTGCCCGTATTAATGCTGATGGGCATAAATGATGACCTAGTGTTCATTGGATTTTGTGTTGCAGTGGCAGCACCATCAGAAGTGTTACTAATCTTAGCAATTGCACCTTGGACCCACTCCTGCATTTGTGAGTTTCCTGTTGCAGATGTTGTTGATCCCCTTGATTACCTGAAATTTGAAGGAGCGCCAAGATGCTAGCAGCACTTAATAAACAACACTTATAAGCCTCTAATATGCAATGGAGAAAACATAAGATCAGGATGTAGCTTTTTGTGCTAACCTTGATTATTTGATGGCTTAAGGGGAACTGTTTGTTGGACTTGTAACCATATTTCTAGAAGTGCCTGTGGTAGAAGATGGTCCCACATGGCTAGCCAGAGTTCGACAGAAACTCGCATAACGCCGCAAGCGTGTTATGAAGTGTGATGCTAAATCAAGAACAGCATCAACGTAACCCTGCATTTGAATGCAAATAAAATAAGTTATTTTCTAGTAACATGAAGAATCCCTATATGACAACCTGTGCTTCATTTATAAAACATTAAAAGTCTATAGTACACCAGTTTTGGTAAAACATAACAGGAATTGAACATGAGTTCACCAATATAACTAAAGAAATGTTTACATGAAAGTGATCTAGAATACCAATATACTGCTCACAACTTCATAAAAAATAAAATAAAAACGGCTCAGTAGCAGGTCTTCAAAGAATGAAGTCAGTAAAAAAGAAATAGACATTAGATAGCTGAATTTAAGTTCCATGGCTATGAAATAGATACAACTTGCGTAAAAGGAGACAGCTCGACCTGGATGTTTGGGAGTAAGTCTGGATCAACAGTCATTTTGTCAGGTTCGATACTGGATAACATATCACTAGAAGCTTGCCAGGGCTCAGGTAGCAGAGTTGATGGATATGTAAGAGTGGACTCGATTCCTTTGCCTAGCATATCCAAAAGTAATCTTGCTTGCATGTCCAACACAAGTGCCCGTACATCTTGGGCATTTGTTCCTTCCAATAACCTACACTTTATCCTATCAAGGTTCTGCATGTACATCCATTAACCATTAGAGGAAGAAAGGTAGCTCAATAAGTCCTCAAACATTGGATAAAATACCACCCAAAATTCCAATTTCCTATTAACTCACAAATTAAACCCAAAATGTCATATGAATCAGCTGTCCAGCCAGTCAATTAATTTAGAGACAACTGCTGAGATGCCAATGATTTTCATTCCAATGGCAAACTGCCACTTTAAAAGTTTCTAGCAGCATTTTGCAGTTAAAATAAAATAAAAAACTATGACAATGTTGTAGATGCCCATTAAAATGTGCAACTTATAGATCCCTGTGGCAGCAGAACAACATTAACAGGAGTTCTACATTTGAAGAGAACAGTGTATTGATCAGTGCTATGCTAAATTGCTAATTCACTTTTAAAATCCAAAGTTATGCCCGTGGATAGACATGAATATTTTTTTTATAGCAATATCAACATGAACCACATTCACTGAAAGAGTATAAATAACCACATGAAAGGGGACAAATATCCACACTGATAGTGTGTTACCAGTGGGACCAAGATATGGTTTTGCAAGATTATTAATATAAGATAATAGTGAAGCATAGAAATCTTTTCATAGTTGCTAAATATAAATATTACAATGAGATATATGGCCACTATATCATAGAGTAGGAAATAGGGGAAAAAAAAAGAAATAGCAGGTCATGCAACAATGCACTCTAATGTGTTGTGGGTAGCTGATATGGAAACAAGCAAAGCAGAAAGTGGTCCATGTGCATGAAAGGAAGAAGCCAAGGAAACAGTATGTATATCTACATCTACATACATAAATTCATTCAAACTCACTGTGTGACTTATAGTACAACCACTGTGGTAAATGATGAGTCGACTGTGGTTAAGACACTGTACATGCAACATAGCTATTCAAGTGTAAAATGTAAAAAGATAAAAATAATATATAAACAATCAAAGACCACTTTAAACTAGTGTAGTTCACCAAAAGCAACACTTACAGGACAGTGCTGCTGCCTCTGTTGCATAGTAGGGAGAGAATGGAAGTCGGCATCCAGAAAAGCTATCACACTGTTAAGTGAAACTGAAAGAAACAAGTACATTAGTTTTACATAGACAATTATACACATTAAAAATGCATTCTATTTGCTCAAAAAATAATATCACAAATGGAAATAAACTAACAAAAAATACTAAAAGAAAAACAGTTTGTAGGAATGTTGTTTTCTTGAACGACACAGGACAGCTGTGTGTCATCATTTCATTAAGAGAGAAAAACTACATAGGAGAGGCATGCACCTACTCCTAGTACAAGGGAAAGACCAAAGTCTACTCACAAACAACCCCAACACACATACACGTTTATGAGTAAGAATTAAACATGTGCCACAGTCAAAACGGAAAAACTACTACCAAAACAACCACACAACTTTAGGAACCAGGGGTGAACAACTGAAGGAATATAAAGGGAAATTCAATATATGCCAAATACAGAATTCACCACTTCACTGTTATCTCTTGCGAACAATACAAGACAAAAAGTAAGTGCAACCAAATATTTATTCCACTAAGAAATGATGTATTCATTAGAACTGTCAAATACTAGGTCAGTTTTTAATCTCCATAGAGCATAAACCCCAAAATGTGCTTGTAGAAGATGAACTGTTGCATATGAGAATCAAATTTATTCCTATAGCTCAGCCTCCAACATGCAAAATACAGGAAAGTCAAAACCAATTGGAAAGCATAGACTACACACTAAATCATATCATCATAAGCAATGCCCTTACCTATACCATCTTCGGCAGCACTCTGCGCATAACCGACAGCGCCCCACCAATCAACTCCAGCCAATAGACTCCACCAAAATCTGCCAGAAATATACATTAGCAATGAAATACACGAACAACAAAGCCTTTGGCCTCAATCAAGTTGGGTTAGGGTAGACATGAACCCCAACAAGAGATAAAATTATCTAATTATCACAAAGATACAAAATCACACTCCCTAATATATAATAAATATATGAGGATTAGGACAACATAATCATTTGGAGTAGTAATTAGGAATCAGCATCTATAAATTTGGTAACATACCTATCTGCTATTGCACGCTCCCATGCTGCTGAGCTGATCTTTGTCTGCGTGCTAAGAATTGCAGGAGGAAGAACCCGTATTATCTTCAGTATGGTTCGATCTTTGAGTGTGTCATGCCAAACTGATGCCAAGCAGCAACTGCTTGACTAAAAGGCTGGTGGAGCAATAGCAGAGCCAACGTTGACATGGTAGCTGTCAACCTGATCAAAATTTGACCTGAGAAAATGTGCACTCCTCCACGGAGGAAAGCAACGGCAACTTCACCACCATGAGCAGAATAAACTATTTGAGCCAGTTGTCTAACATCATTTGGAAGATCATAAGGGTCAAAGCTGAGTCTGTTCGCTCTGTCAACACTGCACTCAGAGGAGCTCCGTTCATCTGATGTTGTCGCATCGAACATATGTTTGAGGATTTTTAAGGTCCTCCGTTGGCGGAATGCTTTTATTAACTCTAGTAGACCAAACAGTTTGCATGGGAGGCTGCCCACTTAAGCTAGTAGGGCTTCCAAATATTGGATGAAGAACAACAGGTTGACGCGAAGATTCCCAGCACTGCACCCTCCATCCAGTGATAGAAGGTCCTTCATCAGGATCATAAGGAGACATATACTGCCCTGCAAGAAGTAATACAAAGATCATCAAAAAGTAAATAAACTCCAGCAGTCCAGCTATCACAACCAGGGCACAAAAAGTTAGTGCAAAGAATGTAAATTGAACAGTTGCTCACTGATAAATCATGTTCAAGAATATGGCACAGATTGAAAGAAACATGGCAGTTAGAATAAAAGTTGAGCACATTTTAGCGTACTGAGATCCATCTCTCATCTAATTTCAATTCTAGACATACATTAGTATTTTCATGCACAAGTGCAAGCATGTGTGTTCTTTTTTTTTTTGGTGGGGAGAAGAATGGTGGACCTTTGGAGGTACAGAGTATGTGATCATGAAGTGTAGGAGAACACTAATGATACCACATTCATTTCATGTTTCAGAAAACAATGGATTATTATTGTGACATGAGATACGGAAATATGTAGCACCAAAACTAGGTCATCTCCTGAACGGAGTTGCACTCTCACCTTCAACTATTACAACTGTAATGACTGATCCTCCACGAAAGTCGGATCAAAAGCAACTGAAGTGACCCCAGAACCCCAGGTGGTGGTGGTAGCTGACTGTGCAGCTGCTTCTGGACTGACATAAGCTGAAAAATTAGAAACTGGACAACAATGGATTGATGCAGCCTCAGTAGTCTCATTGTCTGTCAGCTTTTTTTGTTTGTGCACCCTCAGAAACAAGATAATCTTGCAAAGAAAATAGGTAGGCTGCTAACGGAGCAAAACCAGGCCACGAAGGGGGATTCAGAGACGGGGAACAGAACTTGTTGCATTTATCTTTGCAGTTGCCTGAATGCCATTTCCAAGACCTGGCATCACTTCCCAAACAACTACAGTGGATGGATTAACAAGTGGTACCCCAGCAACATGTAAAGCTCCAGATTCTGTTACAATAGCATCAGCAGCCATTATGCCACTGGGTCCTGCTCCTAGAAGCCCTTTGCTAGTAGAAAACCATCTAGGATGCGCTGAGTTTTGAGGAGGCCACTGTGACCAATGAAGCTGAACAGAACCTGATGAAAAAACTGAACAAATACATAGAATATTTGGCCATCCCACTGCAACAAGAAGCTTAGGTCAGATTTTCATGAGTAAATTATATGTGCAAAACCTGCCAAGAAAATTTGTTCCATAATAAACTTGACTTTGGTTCACCAACCTGAACTCTGAGGCTGTTGAGTGAAGAATTTTTCCTCAAAGGTCTTCAGGTTTGAACTAGTGGAGTTTGTAGGAAGCCATCTATACTGCAGGACCAATAGGAACAAAGAAAAATAAATTTAGCAGCAGTTAAAAGGCTTATAGCTTGGTATCTCTTATTCTTCTATCTAAACTCCAATTCCAAGCCAATAAGACCTCACACAGACCCAATACTGTACTCCTATTTTTCCTTTAGTTTCATATTTGATGCTTTAAGGTCTCACACAGACCCAACACTGTACTCCTATTTTTCATTTAGTTTCATATTTGATGCTTTAAGGCTGAATACCTTTTTTATTTGATGTTAAATAAAGAACTATGGCTATCCTCACTCCTCTCCCTTTCCAAAAAAAAAAAAAAAAAACCTTGACTCAACTATAAGTCTATATACCAAGGCACACGTATATGGCATATCTAGGTAGTAGCACTTTTCAATGAAGGATGACCGAAACGCTCTTGAAAAGTATTAACCTTTACATAGATTGTGGTGTAAGAACAGCAATCTGGATCTTAACAAAACACTACAGTTAATTTGAATATTGGGTTTGACAAATATAAAATGATTTTGAGCACTGTTATGGTGCTCAAGAAATCTGATCTGTGAAAACTGACAACAGGGTCATTCAGCAGAATTGTTCAGTTAACCATAATGGGGCATGCTAAATAGTGAAGGTAAACAGCATGGGATATAATGTGTGTTACCAACGGTCCAACGTACCGGAGAAATTCCTGATAACCACTTGGTCACCACAGAAAGATCTTGACGCCATTCATGTTCACATTGCCACGAGCTTGCATCACGTACAAGATTTACAGGACCCTTCACCACAGAATAAAGTGATTAGTATGAATATATTTTATAACATCAAATATGAAACTTGCTTCAGGCAGCTATCAGAGAAACTTGTGTTCTTATTGAACTCTGAAAAGAAATGATGCATCCATCTCAAGGAATAACTTACTATTGTTGGCTGTGTCCATATAGTGATCCGCCCATGAAAATTTGCCACTAGCAATGCACGAGGGCATGACCGAGGAGACCATTCAATGAACTGAACAAAGTCACGTGGAGAATCTGTTCAATTGACAATACCATTACAGTGAAATATGCTGAGAGCAGATCATTTTTATAAAAATGAATAGATATATTTATTTCAGATGTGCAGAAAACAGTCATAAGCTGAATACAATTACACGACTAACATATAACTGGGATTGAAATTTGAGGCATGTGTGTCTAGCAAAGAATAATATGCAAGTAAATCATAGTTAAGAATATTTTGTGTAGCAAATAAAAAAAGACATGTACCTGCTTTCACATTGAATACAGAGCATTCTGTTGGTCTCTCTGGATTCAGGATATGTATAGGAATCCAAAATGGAGGACTTGAATTGGAGCTGGAGAAATAAATTAAATTATTTTATGCCAAAGAATATTTCAAACAAAAACTTTGGATAAAAGATGGCACTAAGAGGGTGAACACTCAAGCATTCTTCGCTAGGCATTGACATCAGGAGGATCTGCATTTTACTACTCCCAGTCTTAATGTTTTGAAAAAAAAATATATGTTACCAATCTATACTTTCAGTATCTTTTGTCGTCCCTGTTGTAGTGCTGCTCCCAGAGTCCTCAAACACCCCAGTTACTTGTATAGTTTACTCTATTTATACATGAGTTACCACTTACCAGTAGGATTATGTCCTAATGTTTCCGCTCAAATAAAGCATTTTAGATGATACATGTGCGAGGCAAACATATCTGAGAAAGAAGGTGAAAGCAAATCTGACCTTGAATACGCCAAGACAAGTCTCTGATGCTAAAGCAATTGCATTCAGTTTCCCACACCAAGCAACTGCACTGAAGTGAAGAGCCCCATCAAAGCAAAAGGTTACCATCTAAGATTAGGATAAAAATAACTGGGCAGGCTAGCTATATACAGTATATCAGATAAATACAGTTATAGAAACAGGTAACCAAAAATCAAGAAATAATTATAATGATGTACATAGTGCATTGTTAGGATTTGGATACCTATACATTTAGTTAAACCAAAAGAATTTGGATCTATCATCCCCACTACAACCATGATTCTCCCTCTACCCAAACAGGTCTTCGAATTGTCAGCTACCGAAGGCAATACCAGTTTCATAAAAATGAACACACTGAAGTTATAAGATAATATACGGCCACAGGGGCCCTCCAAAAATGTTTTAGAACGTTCTAGATCAAGGAGAAATAATGCAACCACAACAACCACTTATACAGTCGCTCTCTTCATAATGATTCAGAAGTCCACACTGTTCCACGCACCCGTCGGCCGTCGCCAAAATCTTTAACATAATTCATATCCAACACTGATTCCAAAGGGAGCTTGTTCGAAACAAACACTCAGATTTTGGAGCAAACGAAAATACAAACGGAAACGGAAGCACAGCGATGCTCAGCCACGCGCACCTGAAGTTTCTGCAGAGCTCAGGCACGCGCATCTTGTGCCGGAGGCTCGCCGGCGACTGCCTGAGCCGAATCCGGAACACGGTCGCCGGCGAGGTCTGCTGCGCTCCTCCACCCGCCCCAGCTCCTCCGCCTCCGCCTCCCACCGAGCCGCCCACCTCCGCATCCCCGCGCCAGAGCCCCCATCCACTTCCATAGCCTCGGGCTCAGCACCGGCTGCTACTCCCGCCTCCGCAGCCTCGGCGCCTCCCCCATCCGCCGCCGCTGCCTCCCTCCTGGCCGCCCCCTGCTGCTGCTGCGGCGGCGGCGGCGGCTGATCCTTGGGTGGTGAGGCGGTCCCGTTCGCGGTGGGGATCGGAGTGGAGACGGGGACGGGGCTAGGGTTCGGAGGGGCGGAAGAGGTCATAGGGACGGAGAGGGACGGGGGCCGGAGGGGAAGAAAAGGAGAAGGAAGGGGAGCGCGCCTAGGTGCTTAGGTCACTTGAAGCGACCGGCCGTCGCTGTCGCGGGGAAGCGAGGGGAGATGCGATGTGTTCCTGAGTTCTCCTGTGCAGCGGCGTCGCTATCAAGTGGGTGGAGGTGGACGTGGTGGATACGGCCGTGGAAAGAGGACGCGCGGACGAGGTGAATGAAGGAGAAGCCGACGGTGGTTTTTGCCGTTTGACGATGACCGGTTCTGGGCACTTGGACAATAGATGCTCGCGCAGCTGAGCTGGGAGCCGGGGATCAGACTTCAGAGCATATAGTTTTCTAATAAAAACATTCTTTCCATCCGTTTCAAATTATAGTTCACTTTTTGGCTTTTCTAGATTCACTTTTTTACTATGTATCTAGACATAATGTATAATTAGGTGGAAAGAAAAATCGATGTATCTAGGAAAGCCAAAGTGAACTACAATTTGGAACGCAGGTAGTAGTAAATTATTAAATTTTCCGAGTGACTCAAAAATGCTAGGAGCATAGCTTATTCTAAAATCTCGCTCTTAAAACATACTCCGTATAATTTTTCATTACAAAAATACTGATCTAGTTTTAAATCATTCTAACCACCTTTACATTTTCTTTCTCTCTTATACATTTACATTTACATATCCTACATCTTCTTCTTCCCTACCTCCTCCCACCTTCGGACTAGCCGACGAATACGAAGTTGGTATAAATCCACGTGGTTAGATCATTTTTTCCAAGTGTATAAAGATTGAGAGTTGAGACGTAAAGTTGTTGTAGAATATTTTTTCAATCCTACCCGATAAAGAAATCAAAGACTAGGGATATATTTGAAAACTCTTGAAGATGCTCTAGCGTGTTTGGTTGGCGCATCTTATCTACGAAAGGTTTGCTTGGTTTAGAGGTAGTAGACCTAAACACTTAGTTTTACCCCTTTTTTTTTGAAAAAAGGACCTAAACAAAACTCACTTGGATTTGTGAAATAGATCGAGTCTGTCTATGCTTGCTTAATGGGTAGGTTTGGGTCTCATGTTGCGGGCTAGGCTTGAGTTGGACTGTCGCCTGCATTTTTAGTGTAATTATAAATAAAACAATAATACTTTAGGTCGGGTCCAAGTCGAGATTTTTTTTAGCGTATGCTAGGCTATTTTGCCCAAGTTTGTCGTACTAAGGGTGTGATTGGTTGTCCATACATGACATGACTATCGCAGGATTCCAAATACCTGTGAATGGTTTTCTGGACCGGAACTTGATATAGGTCCAACTTATGTAAAGGTTTGACGAACCTAACACCCGCAGGAGGTTAAAATCAATCGCTTTCTCATGGGCCTATGCTCCACATGCATTTGTGTCGGCTAACTCAATGTTGGGGCCTACTTTGATCTAGGCAACCAAACAAAGTCATTAGCTAGCCATGTTGAATTACAACAGGTAACTAAACATAGAGCACTTGCATGCATGTAGCCTCGACTCGTTAGAGCTAGGCTACTAACATACACAACCAATCATGCTCTAAGTCTTAGCTTAGCTCCGCCGACCGAGAAAACCAAGGAGAAAGTGATTTTTCTGCATTTGACTCACTTAAACAATTTGATTTTGGCTCGCCTTGGGTTGACTTACCTAGCAATGAGGGGAGAGGCCACAAATAATGAGACACCCAAGCAATCTCAAAGTTACGGGGTGTATGGAATAGAGGTTTCTATCTTGGTTTCATCATATACTCGAATCTATAAAGAACCCACTCATATTCATAGAATTTGCTCCCATCCTCCTCCTCCTATATCAACAATGACTTTTCAAAGCCATCCTAGTGCGCGTTAGATTCATGGCTTCGAGCAACTGCTTGGTGAGAGATGTGGTCCCTATCCTGTTGTCCCCTAGATCTACCTAAACTATAGGAGGTGGCACCTCAAATAGAACAAGCGAAGTGGGCGAAAGATAGGGGAGGGATCGAGATGTGTGTGATAAAGTGGTCATGTGGGTGGAGGTGGACACAAAGTGAGCAGAGCGCAAGGACGAGAGACAATGGCGGATGAGAAAAAGAAGGCGGTGGCGGATCCGCCGGAGCGAGCAATTTGAGATTAAAGGAAAGGGTCGATAAGGTGAGAACTTGGATACCGATTATGGATGCAAGTCATAACCATTAAGACAAAAAAATCAACCGAAGT
Organism: Hyparrhenia diplandra; assembly: GCA_015847255.1. Lineage (NCBI taxonomy): Eukaryota > Viridiplantae > Streptophyta > Magnoliopsida > Poales > Poaceae > Hyparrhenia > Hyparrhenia diplandra. Next base: position 66,517 of record JADLZK010003163.1, read on the forward strand.
TTTATCACTTGTGGGGTCTATTTAAAAGAATATTTCATATCTATACAATACGGATGCCTTTAGAATTGAACCCGATATATTGAAACACGGCGTAATGGCAAAGACTATTGGTTGGAGGGTTCCCACCCGGGGTTCAAATCCGGGTGTGACATTATTCTCGAATTATTCTAGGATTTTTCGGCGCTCTGCATTAAGTGGTAGACGATGTCCCCGTCGACAGCAAGGTTTTTTTTTTTTTTTGGCGACCGACAAGAAAGGCGCTAGTGGTGATGTCGAGGTTCCGCCTAGATTGGGCCCTGAGCTGACATGTGAATTGGGGAAGATTGGATGGAGAGGGAGGAGGAGGGGACGGCGGCGCGACGACGCGGTGGCGGGGGCGCGTGCAAGGGAGGGCGGTGGAGGCGGCGACGGCGGGGCAGGGGCGGGCGCGCCGAGGGAGGAGAGGGGCGGGGAGATTGGGATAAATTTTCTTTATTTGCTTGTTGCCCCGAAAGATTACAGACCTCTTACTTTATATAGCCCGGCTTAGTGGGACTTGTATCTCAAGCAATCTCTCTAAAGGTTTTCTTATAGATTGGAATACCTTTTACAAGCATATCCTATTTATTTATTTCCTAATAAGGGTCTCCCTTATAGATGAGATAGCCCCTTGCACACCAAAACGCCTAAAGATAATCCTAGATATTTTCCTCATTTATTCCCGAATTAATTGCCGAAGAATCCGCGGAAGGGAGGGGGCGGCGGGGGCGCGCCGAGGGCAGGGGGGCGCGCCAAGGCCCCTTGGGCTGCCGGCCCGTCCCTCCTCGGGCCCCTATTTCTGGGTCATGACATCTCCCCCTTCTCCGGCCCGGCGCGTCCTCGCGCTGGATGAAGGTCCATTCGGTCACTCCGGGATGGAGATCACCGCCCTCGAACGATGAGCTCAAACGCGATCTGGCCGACCCCGCACCGGGTTCCCGAGGATCATATTCTCCCCGGGTTCGCTTTGGATCAAACTCCGTGAGGTAGTGAAGGTTACCGATGTAGCCGTGGTAGATGTAGCGATGAACAACACGCCCTTTGTGGAAGCCGCCTCGACGACGGGCCGCCGGTAGGAGCTCCTTTGGAACACCCACCTCAAGGTGCCGATGCACCATGTCGCGGGGTGGGCGCTCCAGAACAAGAAACGCCATTTGGGAGGAGCGTTGATGAAGAGCGGCAGAGACGCCGGATGGTGATGTCGCGGCGAGTAGGAGGGGTGGCGACCAAGTTCAACATCGCATCGCACATGAAGGAACCAACGCCGAATCGTAGAGGGCGAGAGCCGATGAGCACCCCTCTCGCATCGTAGGCCGATGTGGACGTTGTCGACGGTGAGGAAGAGACGATCCATGCCGCCGAGGAAGACGACCCCGCGGGCCGGCGTGGTGGCGCCACGGCCACATGCCGCCCAGCCAGGATGGCGGTTGGTGCGGCGGAAGTGGGCTCCGTCGTGTACGCTCCCAAGGCGAGGAAGTTCATCCCGCGAACTCCGCCCGAAGCAGGCCTCCAAAGAAGGGAGCGGAGGAGAGGAATTTGGGAGGTAGAACCGCCGTCGAAGGAGGAGGAGGCCGCCCTCGAGCGCCCATCTTTGAGCGGCGTCGTCTGTGGTGACGCCGAGGGCGTGCGGCGTAGATGCCGATCCTCCGGGGTAGCTTGGCGTGGCCGGGACGAAGATTTCCGCGGAAGTGTCATAGAGGTCCAAGGCGTCGCATGCCTTGAACGTTTCCCAAGCCCGTGTTGTAGGTGTCCGGACGCCGGCGAAGATGCTCGACTGGCGGGCAGGGCCGTGGACGCCCCACGCTAGGGTGGGGGGATGTGAACGCGTGCTCGGGCGGCCGTCGCGGTAGTACGCAGCTCGTGGGTCGCGGTCCCACGTCACGCGCCCCGTGCTTGCCAACCAAGGCATGCCAAGGATGACGCCGACGCCGTCGCCCAGCGGCATGGCGTGGCGTCGATGTCAAAGGTGCCGGGCGCCGAGGCGTAGAGGTACGTCAAAGGTGGCGGCCGGCAAGTGGAGGTGGCGCCGGTTGAAGATCTCTAGTTTGGTTTTGGATAATTAGTGACACCTAAGGACTAATCTCTCGATGCTTAGTGTTTAACTAGATTGGAGATTGGTCGTGTCGGAGTTGGTGCATGGTGATCATGGAGGATGGATCGAGGTGATCCAAAAAGATGATCAAGCATGCAACTCGTGAGGTTTGGAGATCAATTGACCCCAAGGCAAAGGTATAACCATAGGGCTTTTGATTTCACACTCAAGACACCATAGAGGGTGTGATTGGTTATAGGATCGATAAGCCATACTATAAAGAGGGGAAACTTATCGCTCATATCGGTCCTCATGTGCCTTTAGGTTCAAAATTCATATGCATGCATTCTAACCTAAAGAGCTAACTCCGTCCTTGATGAAAATGTTTTCAAAATGCTAACACATGGTGTCGGGGTGTTCTTCGACGTGCCCAAGAACAAGAAACAAGTGACGGAAGTCGGTTTGGAGCAAAGGCGAAGAAACGGCAACACAACGACGGATTTTCGCAGCTTCGGAGGCGGCCGGATGCGGTGGCCGGACGCGCGGCCCGGAAGCATGCAGAATCGACCGGACGACCGGTGTGTGGTTCCGGTCAAAGAAACAGAGCATTTTTCGTGGTCTATTTCGGGAGTGACCGGGACGCATGCACCGGACGCATGACCGGACGCGATGATTCCACGACAGGGGACGCATGCGCGAGGGTTCTAAATTTGGCATGTTGGGTTTTGTCGGTTGTGACCAGGACTCATCGATCGGACTCATGCATGAGTCCGGTCGGCAAGGTCCGGCCGCCTTCCGCAGAATTGCATGTTCCTCCCCAACGGCTCCATTTCGTGGTGGAGCCTATTTATACCCCTTTGGCCGGCCATTGCTCTCTCTCTTGGATATTTGAATCTTTCCTAACACACTAGAGCTGAGCAACAACCCTCCCTCTCTCTCATTCTTGCTTGTGAGCTTCATTCTTGAGAGAAGAGGTGATCCAAGTGCATTTGCATCGAGTTCTTGCATCTAGAGGCACTTGGGGATCGTTATGAGCCGGTTGGTTTCTTGTTTCTCTTGGAGACACCGCTCCTAGCCTACCTGGTGATTTGGTGGAGTTGTTGGCAAGAAGAGGAGATTATTTCTTGGCCACCTCCAGGGTGAAATTGTGAGAGGATCACGCACTCCTCGTCGGGAAGACAAAGTGCAAGGAATACATTGCTCGTGTCTTGGGTACCTCACTTGTGAGTGGTGTGTTGAGGCTAGCAAGGGCACCGCCTAGCTCAAACACCATCCTTGTGTTGGTCGGCACAACCGAGGAGAGTAACTTGTCGGATTGTACAAGCGAACTCCCGGTCAACACATCGACGTGTCTCTTGTCTTGGTGATTGGTTCATCGCCTCATTATGTTGATTGGCTCATCCTCTCCCGGTGATTGGTTCATAGCCCCTACAAGTCGGTATAACAAGCTCTCTCTCTCTCTCTTGCAATTACATTCCTAGTTTATATCGTGTAGAGAGCTAGCCTTGCTTTGTGTAGTTGTTCTTACTAGCATAAGGATCATATTAGGATTGCTCACTAGATAGAGTAGTGACATAGCCCTTGAGTGACTTAGAGATCATAGCATATTTAGTCTTGTCACTAGAAGGCTTGCAAAACCACTAGAGCTAGCGCAAACCGCTTTTTAGCCATTTGTTTTACTAACCGGTTTGTTTAGTGAGTTTGTAGAAAATTTTTATAGGCTATTCACCCCCCCTCTAGCCATCTAGGACCTTACAAGTGGTATCGGAGCTGTGGTCACCATTTTTGAAGGCTTAACAACCTTGGTGTGAAGCAATGGCTAATGTTGTGTTCAACCATGTTGGGGGAAAGCCTCCTTTTTTTGATGGGGTCAAGAATTTTGACTATTGGAAGAGATGCATGAGAATTTACTTGGGATCAATCAATGACCAAGTATGGGAAGTGACCGAAAAGGATTATGTCATCCTTGATCCAACCAACCTCACTCCCACCGACAAGTCCAACAAGCAATGCAATACCATGGCATTGAACACATTGTACAATGGCATGGATGTCAAGGTGTTTGAGAGCATCAAAGATCTTGAGAAGGCAAGTGAGGTTTGGGAGAAGCTTTGTGAGACCTATGAGGGCACCAAAGTTGTGAAAAGTGCTAAATTGTATGTTGTCAAGAGTGAATTTAAGAATTTCAAGATGAAGAAAGATGAGAGCATTGGGAGTGAAGACTTTGGATAGAGACTTTGGGCACAAATTCTTAATGTGCTTGCCCAAGAGATTTGCTATGTTGAGGAAGATTCTCTTTAGAGGTGCATTGGACACAATGACACCTAGTGACTTGCTTGGTGAAGTGCTAACCGATGAGCAAGTTGATGGAATGGAAGATGAAGTAGAGAAGGAAGATGATAAGAACAAGAAGGTTGTGGCATTCAAGGCCGCCACCACCTCATCCAAGGCTAAGGGCAAGTCCAAGGCTCAAGAGAAGATGATGATGAAGTTAATCTTGATGAGATTGATCAAGAGTTTGCTATATTTGTGAAGAAATTTAGCAAGGTCTTGAAGAGCAAGAAGTTTGGACAAGGCACTAGAAGAAGAAATGATTCATCCAAGGGCAATGAAGAACCAAGAAAGTGCTTTGAGTGTGATAGTCTTTATCACATCCTTGCCGATTGCCCAATCAAGAAAAAAAAGGAGAAGATGAAGGCATACAAGGGGGGCAAGACAAACAAGAAGAGCAAGACCATGACATTCAAGAAGACAAATGATGGTGCTTTTGTTTATTCTTGGGATAGTGATGGCTCCTCCGATGAAGAGGAAGAGAAGCCCAAGGCCATGAGTGCAATTGGCCAACACAAGACGTCATCCCTCTTCGGCTCATCACCTTCATGCTTCATGGCTAAGGTCACTAAGGTATCATTGCATGAGCATGAAGAACTAAATGCTAATGAAGTAAAATATGATAGTGATGATGATGACGATGATAATGAACCCACTAGAGATGACCTCTTAGAGATGCTTAAGCAAACTCATATCATGCTTAAGACTAAGGACAAGGAATGTAAAGCTTTGCAAAAGAGTGTAAAAACTCTTGAGCAAAACTTTAGTGAGCTAGAGGCCACCCATGAGGGTCTAAAGAAAGACCATGGGGAATTGGAGCTAGCTCATACAAGGCTTTAAAAAGCCCATACCTTGGTCTTAGAGAAGAATGATAGAGCTTGCTCAATCATCAAGAAGGATTTTGGTTCAACATGTAACATCATAGATGAACCCTTTGTGGTTGATGTTGAAGAACCATCCATTCCTTCCACATCCACATCAACCCACTCAAGCTCTACTAATAGTGATGGAGTAATTTTAGACTCATCATTAAAGGTTGAGAATGAGACTCTCAAAAGAGAGGTGGATGAGCTCACCCACTCCTTGAGGAAGGCATATGGTGGGGATGCCCGCTTGCTAAAGTGCTTGGGTAGCCAAAGGTTTTCCCTTAACAAGGAAGGCTTAGGCTATGTCCCCAAGAAAAGCAAAAATGCCTTTGTTACTCTAAAGCCTAGCTTTGTGAAGAGCAATGGTTCCTATTGCAATAGATGCAAGCAAGTGGGGCATCAAGAGCAAAAATGTGCTAAAATGAACACTAGCAACAATAAGGCAACAAAAGTGCATTCCATCACCTTTGATTCCTATTATATGCTTACCAAGGGTGAGAAGGGTGTCAAGACAAAGTTTGTTGGTTCACCCATTGTTGTTGGTTCACCCATTGTTGGCCCAAAAAAAGAAGACAATTTGGGTACCAAAGGCTTTGGTTGTTAACCTCCAAGGACCCAAGGGAAAATGGGTACCTAAATCTTACTTATTTGCTTATAGGTGAATTACAAGATTGAGGGAATCATTGAATTCTTGATAGTGGGTGCACTCAACATATGACCGGTGATGCAAGGAAGTTCAACATTATTGATTCAACTCAAGAGAATGGCAAGCCTATTATATTTGGTGATAGCAAGAGTGGCAAGATACAAGGCATAGGGAAGATAGCAATCACTAATGATTTGACCTTATCAAATATGGCACTTGTAGACATATTGAAGTACAATTTGCTTTCGGTGGCACAAATTTGTGATCTTGGTTATAAGTGCATCTTTGATGAAGATAGTGTTGAGATAGTGAATACAAAAGATTCAAGCTTGATCTTCAAGGGAATAAGATTTGACAACCTCTACCTTGTGGATTTTGGTGCAAGTGAGACTCAAATTAGTACATGCTTAATATCTCAATCTAGCATGGGTTGGCTATGGCATAGAAGACTTTGTCATGTTAGCATGAAGCAACTCAACAAGTTAGTGACACATGATCTAGTAAGGGGCTTGAAGGATGTTCACTTTGACAAGGACAAGCTATGTAGTTGTTGCATTTCTTAAGCGCAATCACTAGAAACAAAGGTTTAGAACCCATCTCTAATAACGGCGCCGTAAATGCGCCGTTGGCATTCCCAAGTGAAACCACCGTGTCGGTGATCTGAACGGGATTATCAACAGTGATAGATCTTGCCAAACAAGATATTCATCCGCAAGCGCACGGATCTATCATTGTAGCATTTCACCCGGAAGTATTCAGGGTATCGTTATTTATATCTTTCCCAAAGGAAGGCATGGTGTAAAAGTCTCTAATTCGGACATGGTCAAGATGACACGAATGTATAGTAGACCAATGATCATAATAGGGGTAAATTAGGATAGGTAATAGGATAACTTGACACACACACTCGAGCCAATCTCAAGGATAAAGGTAAAATAATGAATAAAAGAATAAATCTAACATGGAGTAGGCATATCCTAGATAGTCATGTCTAGGTAGCAGATACACACATGCTTTACTGTTAGAGATTCTAAGTCAAGATAGTCAAGGTCTCTGCTGACTTACTTCGGGCACCGGATAACACCTGGTCTGCCAGGCATTGCCGGCCTACGGCTCTACGCCGACCACGGACGTGGGGGATTACAAGGGACGGACAGGGCCGTCACCACCTGCCGCCTACCACCACAACCGTACATGGCCGAGGCAAACGAAGGCAGCCCCTAGCCTAGACACCATGTCTACGCCATTGACTACATACTCTGGCGTGTACAAGGCTTACCCGTAAACGGGGTCCTTCTACCAGAGCAACCGCCACAAGGACGGACGACGAACCCGTAACCCAACATCAACCAAGTCTAACTCAAAAGTAGAACTCAACATTTCAATCTAGCTCTAGGTCTAAGCATGTATGCATGATATATTAAGCACAGTATTCTAAATGACAAGATCATGATATAGAAACTATAGGCTAGTTCATCAATCAAGATTATATCATAAGAATTTTGCTCTAATTCAAGAACATGACTATATTGATAAGTAGAGAACAAGAACAAGATGAAGAACTCTAAATTGATCATACCGAATAGCTCCAAAATGTCTTGCTCTCCTTTATTAATCCTTGCCAAACTCCTCCTAAGTACAAACTAAGAAGAAAAAAGAAGAAGAAGAAGAAGAAGAAAGAAAGAAGAAGAAAGAAGAAGAAGAAAGGAGAAGAAAGGGAGAGGAAGAAGAAGAAGAAGAGAGACTACATTGTGTGGTGTCCGTTGAATGAGGGGAGAGGGCCTCCTTTTATAGGTAGAGGAGAGGGGGCTCATTGGAAAATGCCCCTCCCCACATGGAAGGAACCAAAACCGCCCTTAGGCACCTTCCAAATCTGCTTGAACCGACCATCCAACGCCGGCAAGACCCGGTTTTGGAAGGTAACAAACCGTCTCGCCAAACCCGGGCCCCGAACCGCCTCGGGATGGTGCGGCGAGCGCACTGTGGTGCGCGCGCACCGCCTCGGGTTCTGTTCGGGCCTGCCTTGGCAGGCCGGGCGTGTTTGGGCTTGAAAAGTTGTGTGGCGGTGTTTGCTCGGCCCGTTCTGCGTGTTTGGTCCATTTCTCCCTTGGGCTTGATGTTCCTCGAGAATGCGCTTTCCGTGGAGGCGCCTTTTGGTGCATTTTCCACTTGTTTCTTATATAAATCTGCACAATAATATTTTGGCACTACAAGTGGAATTATGTCAATAATAAATGTATATGTGTGTAGCAAGGTATAGTTTCAACCCCTAATTGGTAGAATGTTGACGTTAAAAAAAATGTCGTTAGTGACCGTCAACAAACTCCCCAAGCTTACCCTTTGCACGCCCTCGAGCAAAAAGATAAGTACTTGGTTGTTGATCGGGGAGTTGCTACTATGCCGATTATGTTTTTCAAGTGTCGGGGTTATAATAAGATTTCTACTAGAGTTTGAATAAAATGGCATGCCTTTTGCTCACCCTTTATTACCTTTCATCGTTGCGGGGCTTTTTTAGCTTTTCTCAAAGCCTTGGGCGGTTGCCGATAGAACGGTTATAACAGAGATACTTTTCATTCATCCTTTGGATCAACTTTCTCATCCGGGATTTATTTATTTAAGTTCTATTTTTTTTTTTGAGAAAGTATGGGCTTTATTGCTATATATATATATATATATATATATATATATATATATATATATATATATATATATATATATATATATATATTTTTTGAAGAGGTGGGCTCTGCTCGCCCTAGACTTTTATCTTTTATTTTCTCTCTTTTTTTTTTTTTGGAGATGTGGGCTCTACTCGCCCTCGGACACATGTCCATTTTTTATCTTTTTTTTTTTTTTAGTATAGCCCATATCATTTCTCTTTTCTTTTAAATTAGATTCCGGATGTCAAGTTTCACTTTTTGGACGAAATCATAGCAAATCCATTTGTACCATATCATACTTGGCAACAACTTAGACTAGATAGAGCCTATGCAACCCACATGAATCAGGTTTTTTTTTTTTTTTTTAGGATGAGTTTTTAGACTTAGCCACTAAACCCAAACTTTAGAGAAATTCGAATTATAAACTAGGCAATGGCAAAACATAAGACAGAGCAACTATTCATCATTTCAACAGGGGTAGAACTAAACATTTCTACAACACATATATATGGAGTGGAATAAATCTCCTCTCTCTCTTTTTTTCTTCCCCTCTTTTTTTTTTTGTTATTATTTTTTTTTTTTGTTCTCATACCTCATCATTCATACAAGATAAGAAAATAACTGAATGAAATGTGAGATACGAGTTACCTTTGTGGGAGTCCTCCCCCAAGCTAGCTTTTGACTTACCTTAGGTTTATGAACGTTGCTAGCTTGTGAACGCTATGAGTAGATCTTTGATTAACATCGTCTTTTGAGCGTGCCAGGGAGACTCTCCCAAGCTTGTCTTGTGATGATCTTGGAAGAGTGGGACAATCATTCTTGGGGTTTCAAAGGGTTTTTTTATCATTATTATTATTATTATTATTATTATTATTATTATGGTTCACCAAACAACTTCTGATCTCCATTGTCATCTCTTAGACTTACCCTCATGATGTTTGATAAAAATCCTGCAGGGGGTTAGTCCATAGATTTGAGAGCAATAAGATTCATCCAATGAAGATGAAGATTTTGAAAGGTGAACAAATTTTTTTTTATATATATAGTACATCATCTCAAGCAACAACAATTGATCAACCAACCTCAAGCAATCAAGTTTCAATACTCCAAAGCTCAAGCATTGCTAGAGATCACCCAATTGATCAAATTGTTGGTGACATTGCAAGTGGAGTGCAAACAAGAGGAAGGCTAGCGGCTTTTTTTGTGAACACTTTGCTTTTATGTCACAAGAAGAGCCCGAAAAGGTTGATGATGCCTTAAAGGATGAAGAATGGGTCATTAAAATGCAAGAGGAGCTCAATAACTTTGATAGAAACAAGGTTTGAGAATTGGTAGAGACCAAAGGACTACAATGTAATTGGAACCAAATGGGTGTTCAAGAACAAGCAAGATGAAGATGGCATTATTGTGAGAAACAAAGCAAGACTAGTTCCACAAGGCTACACTCAAGTAGAGGGCCTTGACTTTGGTGAAACATATGCTCCGGTTGCAAGATTAGAGGCAATTAGAATTCGATTGGCCTATGCATGTGCACACAACATCAAGCTCTATCAAATGGATGTCAAAAGTGCTTTTCTCAATGGATTCATCAATGAGCTAGTGTATGTTGAGCAACCACCCGGTTTTGAAGATTACCATCATCCCAACCATGTGTACAAGTTGAACAAGGCATTGTATGGGTTGAAGCAAGCACCTAGAGCATGGTATGAGAGGTTGAGAGACTTCTTACTCAAGACAGGGCTTCAAGATGGATAAAGTTGACACTACTCTTTTCACCAAGAAGATTGGAAAGGATTTGTTTGTCATGCAAATATATGTTGATGATATCATCTTTAGATCAACAAATCAAGAGTATTGTGAAGAGTTTGTCAAGATGATATGGCAAAAGAATTTGAGATGTCCATGCTTGGAGAACTCACATATTTTCTTGGTCTTCAAATCAAGCAAATGAAGAATAAAACCTTCATTAGTCAACGGAAATATATTAGAGACATGATCAAGAAGTTTGGAATGTAAGATGCAAAGGGCATCAATACACCAATGGGTACCAATGGATCATTGGACAATGATGAAAGTGGCAATATGGTTGATTAAAGGTACTATAGGTCATTGATTGGAAGCTTACTCTATGTGACCGCTTCTAGGCCCGATGTGATGTTTAGTGTTGGCAAGTGTGCAAGATTTCAATCCTCACCTAGAGAGAGTCATCTCACCGCATCAAAAGAATATTGAGGTACTTGAAGCACACTCAAAATGTTGGGCTATGGTATCCCAAGGGGTCAAACTTTGAGCTTATTGGATACTCGGACTCCGACTATGGGGGATGCAAGGTGGATAGAAGAAGCATAAGTGGCACTTGTCAATTCCTTGGAAGATCTCTAGTATCATGGTCATCAAAGAAGCAAACCGGTGTGACACTTTCAACCGCCGAGGCCGAATACATTAGTGCCGGTAGTTGTTGTGCACAATTGCTATGGATGAGATCAACATTGAAGGATTATGGATTTGATTTCCATCATGTGCCTTTGTATTGTGACAATAAAAGTGCTTGCAAGATGATACAAAACCCGGTCCAACATACAAGAACCAAGCACACCGACATCACTTCATAAGAGATCATCAACAAAAGGGTGACATTGCTATCCAACCTATTGGCTCATCCTCTCCAGGTGATTGGTTCATAGCCCCTACAAGTCGGTATAACAAGCTCTCTCTCTTGCAATTACATTCCTAGTTTATATTGTGTAGAGAGCTAGCCTTGCTTTGTGTAGTTGTTCTTGCTAGCATAAGGATCATATTAGGATTGCTCACTAGATAGAGTAGTGACATAGCCCTTGAGTGACTTAGAGATCATAGCATATTTAGTCTTGTCACTAGAAGGCTTGCAAAACCACTAGAGCTAGCGCAAACCGCTTTTTAGCCATTTGTTTTACTAACCCGGTTTGTTTAGTGAGTTTGTAGAAAATTTTTATAGGCTATTCACCCCCCCTCTAGCCATCTAGGACCTTACACGGTGCCGGTGGTGATCGGCGACACGACCGGCCGTGAGTTCGGAGGCCTGCCGAAGTCACCACGCGGGGGTCGATGTAGTTGTGCGTTGCTCGAAGTCGGCGATGATGTTCGCGCCCGTGCGAGATCATACCGACGCGAGGTAGAGAGAATGAGCACCACGTACTGGGAGTCGGGGGTCCCCGGCGAGGACCTTCAGTGTTTGGTTCCTCTTTGACGCCGCCCGGTGGGGCGTTCGTCGTATCGTCGGTGTAGTCGTTGAAGACCGTGATGTCAAAGAGGTGCTTGCGCCGACCCTCGTGTGAACGGCTCGTCACGAGTTGAAGCAAAAGTCCGAGCCTTGCGTCGCTCCGTCATCTCCTGCGGTGTCGGTAAGCTTGAGCGGCCGAGTTGGTGCGGTGATGAGGAAGGCGCTGGGGCGGCCGGCGGGGGTAGGGCCGCCGCGCCCGCCCATCGTCGATGCCGGCTTGCCGGTGTTGTAGAGGATGGCGGCGTCGCTTCGTATGCCTCTGGCGAGAGACATGGCTGCCTCCATGTCCTTGGGATTTTGCATCTCGGCGTCCGTCTTGAGCGGTTCGCCCAAGCCTTTGTGTAGATGTTGACCTGGCTGGCATCGTCGTCGAGGTTGCCGGCGCGTGCCACGTGTGCTAGGAACTGCTCTATGTACTCATCGACGCTGCACTGTCTTTCTTAGCGATGCCCGGCTCACCCGGCCCGGATTCGCCGCTCGTTTGGGGAAAGCGCTCGTTGACGTATTGGGCGAAGCTTGCCTAATTGAAATCTCATGTTTGGTTTTGGAAATTGATGACACACTTGTGGACTAATCCTTTGCTCTAAGTGTGTGACTTAAGAAAGGATTAGGTGGATGACAAGGAGCATGATGATCATGAACATGGACAATGTCGGTGGACTTGATGGATCGTCAAGCTCCGTGATCGGCTTGAGAGGAACCCGGAAGATCAAAGCAAAGGTATCTTGATAGGGTTTTCCTTTTCGGTGATCAAGACACGATAGAGCGTGTGATCACATTATAGGATAGATAGCCGACTATCAAGAGGGGATGCCGCGACAATCCTTGCATGAAGTGCTTCTAGGTCCAATTGACTTGCATATTGCATTTAGGACATAAGAGCACTAACTTCGATCTTGCCTAAACATCTCGACGAGCTAACATTGGTGATAACGTGGTCATCTTGGACGTGTTAGCAACCTACGACAAGAGGCGAAGCAAGTTTGAAGCAAAGAGCAAAGAAGAAGATGGAGAAGCAATGTCGTGGGCGGCCGGACGCGACGCCTGTGCGACCGGACGCGACTCACCGGAGCGTCCGGTCGGTGCGTCTGGCGTAGAACCCCGCAGGCAGGTTTTTGCCGTGACGCGTGATGGCCGGACCTGGACCGGATGCTTCCGGTGTCGGCCGGATTATTTGATCGGACGCCACGAAGGAAGGGCACTAGCCGTGGGGCCAACCCTTGTCGGTTGTGACCGGAAGCGATGGACCAGGACTCACGACCGGACCATTGGTTGTTCCCGGCCGGTGCTCCCGGCCACCCGCAGAGAGCAAATTTTTGGAGCAACGGCTCCATTTCGAGAGGAGCCCTATATATACTTGGTTGGCTGGTTCCTTAGGCTCTCTCTTGCACATTTGAAGCTTCTAACTTGCTATTGAGCTTGTGAGACTCCTCTCCACTTATCTCTTCACCACTAACTCGGATTCTTGGTGAGATTGAGAGTGATAGAAGTGCATTGCATCATCGGTTGCATCTAGAGGCACTTCATCCTTGGAGAAGCCGGGATTCTTGTTTTCTTGGGAATTTGCCCGGTTCCCTAGCAGCTTGGAGCAAGAGGCGGTGTTGAGCTCAAGTGGAGCTTGTTTGAGGCCACACCGGTGGTGATTGTGAGGGGTCGTTCCTTACCCCGCGGGAGATTCGCGAAAAGGAGCACTAGTGGATTGCTCGTGGCTTGTTGGACCCTCTCTTGTGATCGGTTGCTTGAGCTCCCAGGGGGATTTGGCATTGGCCATTGCTTAGCATCCGTCAAGTGAGTGTGTCGCCACAACGGGGACTAGCGTCTTGCCGGCAAAGCACGTGAACCTCGGTGAAAAATTATCGTGTCACTTGTTCTTGCTCGTTGGAGATTTCTCGATGATCACGGTGATTGGCTTCCACCTCTACACTCGCCGGTGGTATTGTATTCTAGCTCCTTTGTATTACCTTCACTAGCTTACTTGTGTAGTTGTGCTAGGTTGCTTAGTTAGCTTGTGTAGTTTAGTTCCTAGTGGTTGTTCTAGTTAGAATTTGAAGGACCGAAAGCGACGGAGGGGGGGGTGAATGGGAGCCTCGATTTTTTTTTCAATTTTTGGGTCATCGGCTCAACCCCGACCTCAAAAGCAAACTCAAACGGGATACACGACTTCTATTGAGAAAAAGCGAGTTCTCAAACCAAAATACTCAAATCAACTTGTGACGAAGCACTTCGAGATAAATTCCTTGGATCGATAGAAAATCATCGCAAGAATCGGATTGCAATTGAGCAGCACAAATGAGCGAATCATGGATGAAATAGCAAAGCACCGAATTCAAAGAAAATGAGCTCCTTTCACAATCGTGAATGCCATCCAGGATGGAGATAAATTAACTCTCAATAATACCAACTAGTCATGTAACAATTCACAAATGCAGGAAGCAAGTTCTCGACCAAACAAAATCGACACCTTGATAGGCTGGCGACAGCGAATTCAGAAATACAAGGTGAAGCACTACCCGCTGTAGTTCTTGAATGAATGAAGCCGCTGCAGACTACTAGCTAAACAAAAGAGATATAAATAAATGCAGAAATAATTTGCTCATGATAGCTAAATACTAGTTCTCGGATGCAAGGAAATAAAAGCTACGTGAGGGACTGAACTTGATTCAATTTCCAATCGACACAAATTGCCACTTGCCGTTACCTTGAGACAAATGCAAAAAGTCGAAGTCAGAACCCCGACGGCTACCTCGAGAGTTTCGGTGTTGGCAAACCGCTGTCCCGACGGCTGAATCCTCACGAACGAAGCACCGGGCACCGGACGGCTTCCCGAGGCTTTTGCTTACCGATGAGAAGCCGCCGCACACGGGGACGCAGGATCGCTTGCTTGCTCGCGTTCATCAAAAAAGACAAAGACTAATCGGCAGGAACGTAAACGGCCGACGCCAAGAAACGAGAAACCGACGAGGCACAATCCTAACGTAACTTAGTCAAATCACCATCTCAAATCACGTAACTTGAACCAGATAAACTAGACATAGAGAAGAGACTAAATCCAAGAAATCACAAAGACCTCACCAAGAGAATCGATCGGAAATTCAGATCACGCGAAATCGGACGTAAAAGGGAAATAAAAACAAAACGCCGAGAACTCATTGCTCGTGAGGATTTAGGGAGTTTCCTTTGGTAGATGAGTTCCACTCACATCATAGCACAAACCAAATAAGAAAAAAGAATGAACTAAAACAACCTCAAATCGAAGGAATCGAACCGAAAGAGGGAGGAGAGAAGAGTGACGGGGAAATAACACCGGAACTCGATTAGAACACACGGGCACAAGTGCTCGATCAAAAACGCCACCATGGCACAGGCTACTTAGGGCTAGCCCTTGCCCACTCAAATTCGCTACAAAGATCGGTGAACCTCTCACACAGGAAGTGGAAACCCTAGCCAGGAATTGTAAAATGAGAGGCAAGGGAGGATGAAGGGGTATGCCTATGCTAAATAGCCCCAATTCCCTCGCCTAAACTACCCCTAAGATACATGAGTCGATTTTGTAACCCTAAGGCTATTTCGGTCGACTACGGGTAATCTTCGATCCGACGGCCATCAGCGCCTCCTCATCGGTAGCCTTGCCTCCACGCAACCCCCCCGATGCCGCCACGTGCCGCCCTTCCGTCCGTCGGAACACTTCGGTTTTGAGGCCCAAACCCGCGAAACCCGCACCTGTGGTTTTGAGGCCCAAAACCACTAAACCCGCCGATGGTTTTGAGGGCAAACCACCAAACCTCCTCGACACGTGTCATCGCCGTCTTGACCGCCCGAAGTCGCCAAGTCATCCGAGCTCCCCGCTCGCTCGCACGCCGCCGCCTTGACCCGACGACACGGTCCCGCCACGCCCCTCGTGATCCGCCGATGTCCCGGATGTCGCCTCCATGGCTAGCCACCCGGCGATCCGGGCCCTCGGTCCAAGCCTCACGTCCGTCCTTCACCTCCGCGGTCCGTCGGCCCAAGACGCCCTCCTTGGCCCCTTCACTTCGCCGGTCGACTACCATCTCCGAGCTCAACACCGCACAACACGAACCAAGAGATACGTCTTCGACACACTCCACATGTGCCTGAAACATAGCCGAAGCGAGAAAAAGATAAAAGAAAATAGAAGAAGAATGTTGATTTGTTGACAATCACTCAATCACAAAACTAAACACATGTGACCTAAATCAACCATGTGTTCGCAATCTCCCCTTTGATGAGTGCATTGTCAACATTCAACACAAAGACAGAGAAGGTAGAAGATAGCACATCCAAGTGAACACAAGCTAGACAAAAACTAAGACAATCCTTTGGATAGCAAACATGGAGCAAGAACTTGGTTCCCAAAGACATGGGCAAAAGGGCTCGACACAACCAAGCTAAGACATGCTAGTCCTCAAGAAGAGGTAGGACGGGCTCAACACCACTAGCAAAGCTCCAAACGAAATTCTTTCACACACACAAAAGCGAGCTAGACCCTCAAGACAGAGGCAAAGCAGGCTCAACACATCTAGCTCAAGGTGCTACTCCCCCTAGACAAATGCAATCACTGTCTTTGTATCTTTCTCCCCCTTGTTGGCACATGCACTAATCAAGCTATGAAATGCAATATGTCACAATGCAAAGCTTCAAGATTATATTCAACCGAATGAGAGAGTGCTCAAAGAGGTACCATAGCAACAAATTACAAGTGCTAGCCAGAGCTCATGCTAAACAAGTGATATGAAATATGGCACAAAGCATTTTGAGCAAATTTTTAGTATCTTGCAAAAGGAGGTTCACCATCAAACATAGCACCTAGCACAAGTAGATAGGAGATCAACTAAGTGCTCAAACATGTAAACTGGGTGAACTACCCCAAACGGCGTTCAAACATCGTGCTAGACATTATGGCACAAACTTATGAGGTTCATTTTAGTTGAGTTGCGGCGGTTCACAAGTTACCAAAGAGCATGCGAGTGGTTATCCACATTTGCCTTGCCTTACTAATCAACCATGTCAAGCCTATGCATGAGCAATGATTAGCTTAAGACAAATGGTGCAGGTCAAAACACAATGAAGTCCAAGTTCATTCAAGAGTGCAAGTGAAAGCGCAGTCTCAAACTTCAAAGTGTGGCAAAATGGACCCACTCGATCTTTTTCCTCACTTTAGCTTTAGACTTCACGTTTTAGCATGGTATTATCATGAAGATCTAAGCAAGTGAATGAATCAAAGCATGAGACATAGCTACCAAGGATACACATAAGAGCTCAAAGGATCTCAACATCCTACTCATGATAGAAGCTAGCTCAAGGGTGAACCAAGATTTAATTTCATCATTCATTAATCAAGTTCACATGTGGAAAAAGTTGCTCAACTCATAACATACATCAAATGATTAACAAGAGCTAAAGCTTGAAGCACTATCATACTCATACTACTAAGAGCACAACCTCATTCAAATCAATATAAAAGTGAAGCTCATGATATACAAGAATGATACAAAAACAAAAACAAGCCTAAAAACTACAACTGTACATCAACTACAAAGCTACCCCTCAAAAAGGGTAGCAAACTCCCAACTCCCCACTGAGCTTAGCAAAGCGGACTTGGTCTAGTGGTTTTGTGAAAATGTCCGCAACTGTTGTTCGTGTACACATCGAACATCTATGTCCCCTTTCTCCCGGTGATCTCTCGGGAAGTGGTACCTCACTTCTATGTGTTTGGTGCAGGAGTGTAGGGACGGGGGTTTTTGGCAACACTCACAGCTCCCATGCTATCACACAACAAAGGTACACGAGAAAAGCTCAAGCCAAAGTCCCTCAAAAGTGGCAACCATCCACAACAGTGAACAACAAGCGGCGGCGGCTACATACTCCGCCTCAACCGTCGATCGAAGCGACACGGGATCGCAGCGGCGACCAAGACACAAGAGAAGTACCGGAAACCGACAAGTACCCGGATGTAGACTTTCTATGCATACGATCACCAAAGATAATCGAGACCGAATAGCCAACCAGGGGAGAGGGTGGAAGAGGCCGAAAGTACCATAGGCCAAACTCGGGAGTAGTAAAGCGCAAATACCGAAGATCCTCTTCACAAACCGAAAGTGAGAGGTGAGAGGGCGAAGCGAAAGCGTGCGCAGAGGCACACCGCAAACTGGATGTCGGGGCGTCGTCGCCGTCAGTACAAAGAACGAGCCGATCATGCTTCGTACTCCCTTTGGTCCACGACTTCTCCATCCTTGTCCTCGTCGTGGCCGCCGTCGTCGACATGGGTGTCGAAAAAGAGGCTTGGCCTCACCCATGCGAAACTTGCGGATCATGTCCTTCGTGTACTTGCCCTGGTGTACGAAGATCCCGTCCTTGGTTTGCTTGATTTGAAGTCCAAGGAAGTAGGTCAACTCGCCCATCATGCTCATCTCAAACTCCCTGCTCATCATCTCTGCAAAACTCGATACCATACCATGTGAAGAGCCACCAAAGATGATGTCATCTACATAGATCTGGACTAGGAGGATATCATTGCCTTTCCTAAGGAGGAACAAAGTCTTGTCTACGGTCCCCATCACAAAACCCTTAGCTAGGAGAAAAGCTTTTCGGTCTCTCGTACCCACGCTCCGGGGGGCTTGTTTTAGACCGTACAAAGCTTTGTACAACTTGTACACATAGTCTGGGTGCTTAGGATTCTCAAACCCCGGGGGTTGCCTCACATAAACCTCCTCCTCTATGAACCCATTTAGGAAAGCACTCTTGACATCCATTTGGAAGAGCTTAAAACCCTTTGAGGCTGCAAAAGCAAGCAAGATCCTAATGGCTTCTATGCGGGCTACGGGAGCGAAAGGTTTTCCTCATAGTCTATACCCTCTTTCGACAAAAACCCCTGGGCAACTAATCGGGCTTTTGTTTCTAACCACCACCCCATCTCTCACTGTTTGTTCTTGAACACCCACTTGGTTCCTATGGGATGGCACTCAGCTGGAGGTGGCACTAAAACCCAGACTTGGTTCCTCTCAAAGTTTTGCAGTTCCTCATGCATGGCATTTACCCAATCCGAGTCAGATAAAGCAGTGGCAACATCTTTGGGCTCAAGAGTGGAAACAAATGCAGAATGAGCAAAATGACACATGGCATAAGATTTGGAACGAAGTTACCCTTTGGTTCAATCCTCCAATCATGGTCTTCTAGGGGTGGCGACGCCGAATGTGTGCCGAGGCGCGCGGCGCGAAGATGTCGCCTCCCCTCGACCGGAGGGGGAACCTCCTCAGGTGCAGCCGTCTCGCCCGAGGGAGCAGCTCCACCGGACCCCAGTGAAGTAGTGGAAGTAGGGTCCGGTCGTGGGCGTCGCCGCCGTCCACAGGTCAAGCGGGGCAAGCGGTGGAGTAAACGGGATCACCCCACCCAACATCTTCCCCGCTCCTCCTCCACAAAGATGCTATGCTCCATCTCCTCCTTTCTCGCACACTCAAACACGTAAGAGGAACAAGGCGCTAGCCTCATCGAAGGTAACCTCACAAGTCTCTACAACGCTGTTAGTCTCAAGATTTAGTACTCTATAGGCATGTGAGTGTAAAGCATATCCAAGAAAAATGCCATCACCGATCGAGACTCAAACTTATCAAGATTACCTTGCTTGAGAATGAAGCACCTGCATCCAAACACATGGAAGTGGCTCACCTTGGGCAATCTCCCAAACCGCAACTCATATGATGTCTTCTTGGTGAAAGCACGGAGAAAAATGCGGTTGGAGACATGGCACGCCGTGTTGATCGCCTCAGCCCAATACTTCCTCGGCGTCTTGTGTTCATCGAGCATGGTCCTCGCCATCTCCACAAGCGTCCGGTTCTTCCGCTCAACAATCCCATTTTCTTTGCGGAACATAAGGACTAAAACCGGTGCTCGACACCCAAGTTAGCGCAAAGAGACTCGAATCCGAGAGTTCTTGAATTTCGTGCCATTGTCCTTGCGAATTGCTCGAATGGCGGTCTCCGGTAACTTTCGTTCTCGATCTCAAAATCAGATCTCTCGAGCAAAACCGAAAGCCTCATCCTTGCCCTCCATGAAAAAGACCCAAGAGTATCTCGAAAAATCGTCAACGATCACTAGACAATACCACTTCCCACCCGGTGGCCTCACCCGAGATGGACCAACGGTGTCCATGTGAAGGATCTCTCCGGTCTCGAGGTCATAATCCGAAAGTGGTGGTGGATGAGAAGCAGGATACCATCTTCCGTGACGACGGGGGTGGCAAACCAAATCCTTCTCAAATTTGAGCTTAGGCAATCCTCGGATTAGACCCATCGAACTCAACCTCGTGAGGAGATCAAAGTTCAGTGTCCAAGTCTCCTATGCCATTTCCACAAATCGGAGGAGGACCGGCCAACAAACAACAAGATGTGCCAAAACCTCGAGAAAAATCAGTAGCGAAAGACTTGTCCAAATGGCACAATCCGGCAAATGAGATCATCGCGACAATCCAAAACTTCGAGAGCATCCAACCTTAAAGCGTACCTCATACCCATACGCCATAAGGCGAGAGAGAGAGAGTAGATTAAAGTGCGGGTTGGAGACGAGCGCCACATCCTTGAGTACAAAGTGGTCATTGATCCGATTGACCCTCGCGAGAATCTTCCCCTTGTTGCTATCCCGAAAGTGATATACTCCTTAGTCTTCATGGGGGTGAGGCTGGAGAACCATCTTGAGTTTCGGTCATGTGTCGAGAACATCCGGAATCAATGAGCCACATGTCCTCCAACCTTCCATCTGTGTCAACGATAGTACAAGGGATGAGCAAGTGGCACAACACTTGGGGTTAGTAAACTTGGAAGAGTACCGGTGTTGACCACCTTGCCCAAGATAGGCATTAGGCAAAACAAACATCCCTCGACCTTTCTTGCAAAGTGCTCACCACGCACAACAAAGCGTGGTGCACTCCTCCTGTCAAACTCAAAACTCCCAAAGCGAGGATCGACATCCACTCGCGAACACGACCACCAAAGGGTCTCACAAGGCGTGGCCTAGCCCTTTGAGGCCTCCTACCCTCGAGGCCTAACAAAGCGCCCCGAACCGACCGCACACCCCTCTCATACATGCCAAGTGGTAGGTGATACATGTCGCGGTTCTCAAACTCAACTTGACGCCCTAGCATCCCTCTTCCTCCTAAAGCAAAACTCAACCAAGTGACCATCCCCTCGACAATACTCGCGCGGTGATACCTCACCTCTCTCTTGGGTGGTTGTTGGCTCACTCTCTTGGGTGGATGGGTCACTCTTGTTGTGGCCTTGGCTTTAGGAAGGGGTTTCCTCGGGGATCTTAGGCAAAGTGTCAAGTGGGTTCTTGAGGTGGTTTGGTTTGGGAAGCCACACTTGTTTGGGAGGTGGAGTCTTAGTGGGCTCTTGGAGAACACCATCTTGCACAATGGGCTTGGAAGGCTCGGGTGGGGTGATCTTGGTCAACTTGGGAGTGTTTGTTGGTTTCTCACTCGAGCTCAAACCACTACCTTGACCAACCTTGCCGTAGATAACTTCACCCTTCCCACCTATAGCAAAGCCTAATCCCGATGTGTCGGTCCCCTCTTGAACCCGACTCATCATCATGCCAAGCCTGTGGCTCTCCACAAGACACCCAACTCGGGAGGATAGAACGGAGGTACTTGTTATCCTCATCGACTCTCTCCTTGTTATGCCTACAAGACATGAGCTCCAACTCCAAAGCTTCACACTTAGCACATTTCAAGCGGTGCTATCCGAGTTGGCCTTCTCAAGCACAAAGAAGCTTGGCAACCTTCTACGCCTTCTCGTAACGCAAGTCGGACAAGACTTGCACGCACTCAACAACATAGGCTTAGCCTTCAACTCAACGTGCTCATCTAGCAAAGCCGAATACTTGGATTGCAAAGACATGATGCTAGACATATGCACGGCACAAAAAGCGTCACACTCGGTCTCATCGAGAGACATCAACGAGCTTCTAAGCAACTCTATCTCCGTCATAGCCATCTCCCACTTCTCCTTGTACTCCTTTCTCTCCCTAGCGGCTCGCTTAAGCAACTTCTCTTGACAAACAAGCGCATCGCCCAAAGATTCAACCTCATCGGAGAGAGATTCGATTGTAGGAGGTACCTGGGGGAAGAAGAGTCATTTGTCGTGTGGCTTGACGGTGCCTGGCCACCGCTCCGTCGAGGGCCATGGTGCGAAGCCCAGGGCTTGATGGTCGGTGAAGAAGCCGGGCAGTCCGATTCACTTATCCTCGACCTTGCGCCGGGCTCCTCATCACTGGAGGAAGACTGCCCGTCCGAAGAGTCGTTGTCGAGGTTGAGGGAGGGGAGGCAAGAAAGGCGTGCTTGTGCTCCCTTGGCACGCTTGAGGTACTTCTTCTTGATCGCCTCCTTGTCGAAGCCCTTCTTGGACTTGTACTTGTTGGGGGATGTACTCGCGCTTGTCCTTGCGCTTGTCGAGTCGTACTTGTTGTGGTAGTACTTCTCCCGGGAGTACTTGTCCTTGTTCTTCTTGGGGGGGCAAGAACGAGGTGGTCGGATCTCCGCACGAAGCATCCGCCCTTGGAAGCACCGCCACGCCGGCGGTTCAAGCGGTTGTTGTGGAACCGCGAGAATCGGCGATGACTAGTGCAAGCTCATCATCCCCAAGGCTCTCCATCTCGTCCTCGCCACGGACACCAAAGAAGACAAGGCAAACGAGATCCGTGAAGGGTTAGCGAGAAGAGCTCGAGCTACCCTTACCGAGACGAGCAACATTCGCGCCGATGGGTTCTTAAGCTTCGCCGATCCGAGCCTCGATCTCGGAAGACTTGAGCTTTTGTAGAGCTCGTCGGGTGTGAGGGTGTCGAAGTTGGCGAGACTCCATGATCGCGGACACCTTCACATCCCACACCTTCCGATCCAAAGCGTACAAGAGCCGCGAGATCGCCTTCTCGTGGTCGTCAAGCCTCTCCGACGGCTTGTTCGCGCCAAGCTTATTGGGTGCATCGTCGAAACCTAGCAAAGAGAGAATCGATGGACTCGCCATCAAGTTGGATTAGGTTGTTGTACTCTCTCTTATAGGTCTCGTGACAGCGGGCCTTGACTTGTGGGGTTCCCTCGTGGTAGCTCTCAAGTGTTTTCCACACCTCACGAGCGGTCTCACAAGTGGCAACTCTCTCGAACTCTGTGTCTTTGAGGCTAGAGAACAATACGCTCCTCGCTCGGTTGTTGGCATTGTGTTGGGCTATCTGTTCCTCACCCACTCGGCGGCTAGCACTTGGTAATTCTCATCCTCAACAATCTCCCACACTCTCCAATCCATCCCCATAAGATGTGCTTGCATCTTAATCTTCCAATAGGGATAGTTGGTTCCATCGAACTCCGGAGGCTTGCCACCATAGTGACCAAACCTCTCCATGTCGCCTTCTGCGGATCACGGACCGATTAAGGTGGATATGATCCTTAACCGGCTCCGATACCAATTGAAGGACCGAAACGGCGGCGACGAGGGGGTGAATGGGAACCTCGATTTTCCTTTTCAATTTTGGGTCATCGGCTCAACCCCGAGCCTCAAAGCAAACTCAAGCGGGATACACGACTTCTATTGAGAAAAAGCGAGTTTAAAACCAAAAATACTCAAATCAACTTGTGACGAAGCACTCGGATAAATTCCTTGGATCGATAGAAAATCATCGCAAGAATCGGATTGCAATTCGGAGCACAAATGAGCGAATCATGGATGAAATAGCAAAGCACGAATTCAAAGAAAATGAGCTCCTTTCACAATCGTGAATGCCATCGAGGATGGAGATAAATTAACTCTCAATAATACCAACTAGTTTGTAACAATTCACAAATGCGGGAAGCAAGTTCTCGGACCAAACAAAACCCCGACACCTTGATAGGCTGCGACAACGAAGAATGGAAATACAAGGTGAAGCACTACCTGTAGTTCTTGAATGAATGAAAGCTGCTGCGACTACTAGCTAAACAAAAGAGATATAAATAAATGCGAGAAATAATTTGCTCATGATAGCTAAATACTAGTTCTCGGATGCAAGGAAATAAAAGCTACGTGGGACCGAACTTGATTCAATTTCAATCGACACAGGTGTCACTGTCGTTACCTTGAGACAAATGCAAAAAAGTCAAGCCGTGAACGTGAAGCTACACGAGCTTCGGTGTTGGCGGATTTCGTCCCGACAATTTGAATCCTCACGAACGAGCATCGGGCACCGGACGGCTTCGAGGCTTTTGCTTACCGATGAGAAGTCTGGCATTACGGGGACGCGGGGGCGCTTGCTTGCTCGCGTTCAATCTGAAAAAGACAAAGACGAACTGCAGAACGTAAACGCCGACGCCAAGAACAGAGAAACCGACGAGGCACAATCCTAACGTAACTTAGTCAAATCACCATCTCAAATCACGTAACTTGAACGGATAAACTAGACATAGAGAAGAGACTAAATCCAAGAAATCACAAAGACCTCACCAAGAGAATCGATCGGAAATTCAGATCACACGAAATCGGACGTTAAAAGGGAAATAAAAACAAACGCCGAGAACTCGTGCTCGTGAGGATTTAGGGAGTTTCCTTTGGTAGATGAGTTCCACTCACATCATAGCACAAACCCGGCGCAAAAGAATGAACTAAAACAACCTCAAATCGAAGGAATCGAACCGGAAAGAGGGAGGAGAGAAGAGTGACGGAAATAACACAGGAACTCAGTTAGAACACACGGGCACAAGTGCTCGAGGATCAAAACGCCACCATGGCACAGGCTACTTAGGGCTAGCCCTTGCCCACTCAAATTCGCTACAAAGATCGGGTGAACCTCTCACACGGAAGTGGAAACCCTAGCTAGAATTGTAAAATGAGAGGCAAGGGAGGATGAAGGGGTATGCCTATGCTAAATAGCCCCAATTCCTCCGCCTAAACTACCCCTAAGATACATGAGTCGATTTTGTAACCCTAAGGCTATTTCGATTCGACTACGGGTAATCTTCGATCCGACGGCCACCGCGCCTCCTCATCGGTAGCCTTGCCTCCACGCAACCTCCCGATGCCGCCACGTGCCGTCCTTCCGTCCGCCGGAACACTTCCGGGTTTTGAGGCCCAAACCCGCGAAACCCGCGCCTGTGGTTTTGAGGCCCAAACCACTAAACCAGCGCCGATGGTTTTGAGGGCAAACCACCAAACCTCCTCGACACGTGTCATCGCCGCGTCTTGACCGCCCGAAGTCGCCAAGTCATCCGAGCCGCCGGGCCCGCACGCCGCGCACGCCGTCTTGACCCGTCGACACGGTCCCGCCACGTCCTCTCGTGATCCGTCGATGTCCCGGATGTCGCCTCCATGGCTAGCCACCCGGCGATCCGGTCCCTCGGTCCAAGCCTCACGTCCGTCCTTCACCTCCGCGGTCCGTCGGCCCGCACGCGCGTCCTCCTTGGCCCCTTCACCTCGCCGTCCTACCATCTCCGAGCTCAACACCCGCACAACACGAACCAAGAGATACGTCTTGACACACTCCACATGTGCCGGTGAAACATAGCCGGCGTAAAAGATAAAAGAAAATAGAAGAAGAATGTTGATTTGTTGACAATCACTCAATCACAAAACTAAACACATGTGACCTAAATCAACCATGTGTTCGCGAGAATTGCTTGTTCACCTAGGAGTAAAAGTAGCAACTTAGCCCTTGAGTGATTTAGAGACAATAGAATTGACTTGTGGCTTGCATAGCTAGTTGAAGCATTGCTTAATTGCTACACCGTTTTTTTGTCTAATCCGTTTGCTTAGTGTTGTTGAAGGAAATTTTAATAGGCTATTCACCCCCTCTAGCCATTAGGACCTTTCACCAATCGGCCACTAGTTTCTCCGGGGCGACCTCATGTACCATTCTTTGTGCTCCTCCCGTGTGGTGGCGTACGGATTTGCTCTTTAATTTGGCGTACCTTGTCCCCTCGATGAATTGCTCGCGCGGCGGTTGATCCATGGAAGGGGATCGTCCTTGCCATCATAGGTGGGGAAGGACGGCTTGTGCGGCGAGAGAGGCGAGACACAGGAAGGTGTCGGCCGGAGGGAGGAGGGGGCGGCGCATGCGCCCTGGCGATGGCGTGCTTTGCTGGTGCGGCCTTCGGCCCCAAGTAGCCCTTCGCCAGGTTCTCGGATCAACTCGCCGTGACACGATTGTCGAGGTTACGCTTGCCATCGGTCCTCTTCTTGATGAAGTCGGCTGCTTTGTCTCCAACATCGTCTTCATCTCGATCAGCGTCTTGAAGTTGGCGGCGCTTGATCGATCTTTGGATCGTCGTAGGAGAGGATGGAGTGCTTAGGCTATCCGCACCGCATGAACCTTTAAAAAGCCAAATCTGTATCCCTCTTTTCTCATGGGACCCACGTGTTTATTTTCGGTTTCGCTGCGGCGCTCCCAAAGCTGAATCACATACTTTATACTCTCATGGGTCCCACACAACAAGATTCCTTCCCTCCCCTTCCTCGCACGGGACGCACGCTTGGGGCCTTTCGTCTTCCTCGCATCGCCGCGGGGACTTGGGGCCGCCGTCTCCTCCGCCGGAACAGGTGGAGCGCCACCTCAGCCGGTGGGAGCCGGCCGCGCGGCGCAGGAGGGCCGCCGCTCCGGCCCGGCGGCCGCGCGGGTCGCCGGGTCGGGCCCCGTGCTCGCGGGGGCCCGCGAGGCGAGTGGGGCCGCCACGCGCGCGAAGCAGCCGGGTGGGTAGCCGGGCGCGGGCGCTGGAGTGGCCTCGCCTCCCTCCGTGTCCTCGCCCTTCGGCTCCGCCGGGAAGCGCGAGGCATGGCGGCGCCGCCCGGTAGCACGGCGGGTTGGAGGCGCCGCGCGGCCGCCGACCCGCCCTCCGCCGCCGCCAACACGGCCCTCCACCGGGGCGCTCTCTCCCCGGTCTCCTCCTTCCTTGCGTGGGGGCGGCGGCGGAGGCGAGGAACCGAGATGCGAGGGCCCTCCCGCTCCAGCCCCGCAGGCCCCACGCCACGTTAAGGCCCCCGGAGGGACTAACAGGGAACGCCAGCATGATATAACCACGACGCGTAGCGTCCGTCTCCAAGATCTGACGGAGGCAAATCGCCATTCGCTCCTCCGGTTCGCCTTTAGCGAACGCGGTGCGTCGGCCTTATCCTCGATCTTGTCCATCCCGGTGTTGAACTTGGCGGTCGTCCCCAAGTTCTTCGCCAGCCTTCTTTGATCTCGGTGTCCATGGTGGTGGGTGGATCGTAGTGGTCTCCGGATACGGTACCGGCCGGGATCCGGCTAGATTGGGCCGGAGCCGACACGTGAATTGGGGAAGATTGGATGGAGAGGGAGGAGGAGGGGGCGGGGCCGCGGCGGGCGGCGCGATGGACGGGCCTTGTGAGGAGGGCGCGCGAGGGCGGCGCCTTGATGGCGGCGGCGGGGCAGGCAAAGGCGGCGCCTTGAGGAGGAGAGGGGCGGGAGAGTGGGATAAATTTTTTTATTTGCTTGTTGCCCCGAAAGATTACAGACCTCTTACTTATATAGCCCGGCTAGTGGGATTTGTATCTCAAGCAATCTCTCTAAAGGTTTCCTTATAGATTGGAATACCTTTTACAAGTATATCCTATTTATTTATTTTCTAATAAGGGTCTCCTTATAGATGAGATAGCCCCTTGCACACCAAAACACCTAAAGATAATCCTAGATATTTTTCTCCTTTATTCCCGAATTAATTGCCGAAGAATCCGCGGAAGGGAGGGGGGGGGCGGGAAGGGGCGCTGCTGAGGCCTTGGGCGCGCCGGCCGCCCTTTGGCCTGGGCTGGCCTGTCCCTCCGGGCCCTATTTCCGGGTCATGACGGGTGACTTAGGCCCCTGTTTGGTTCCTGAGGGGACTAGGGATTAATTTTTTAGTCTCAATTATTCCTAATTTATCCAACAACAAGACTAATGGACTAATTTTTAGTCCCAACTAGTCCCTAGTCCATTAGCCTCTCTTGAGAGTCTAATTGGGACTAGTCATGCTCTTGTCGGTCATCAACTCATTTGTGCACTTGTGCATGCACTAGTCGGTTAATCGCCTCTAGTCCCTCATTTGTCCTTTGAACTAAATATCTTTTAAATGAGACTAAAAATTAGTCCCTAGTCCATGGGAACCAAAAAGGACCCTTAGAACTTCACTTCAAGATTTAAATTTCCGGTCCTTTGAAGGTGCTTATATGGTAGGTTTTGTATACGTGTGTTTATAGGGATGAGTGCGCATGCGTGTTGAGCATCTACGTTGCACGGTGTAATCTCAAAAAAAATATCTCATATCTATTTAAAAGAATACTTCCTCTGTCCCACTGTCTCTGTCGTTCTAGCATGCATGCAGGTTCATCCTTACTGTGTGAACGCAGACAGAGGGAAGTTCAGGTGCAGACAAAAGGCAATGAACGTTGACAGTTTAAATCCATCCCAAATCGACTGTCCACGCGGGACGGAGGGAGTATCTCATATCACTTGTGATTGGTGACATGTGGTACGTAAGACTAGCCACAGTTCAGCCTGGGCGTAAAAACCGAAAAACCCGAACCCGAGACCGAATGGACCGAGCCCGAATCCGAATGGACGAACCATCGGTCCTCGGTACTATGTTCAGACCGAACCCGAATAGACCGAACTCTACACCGGTAATCGGTTTATTTTTTCGGTTACCCTAGAGACCGAATTTTCTGCTTGGAATCGTGATCGTACGTTGTCTGAGCTTGCTGCTACACGAGAACCACATCGATGGCGGCGGCGTCATCGTCGGTATTGACGATGGGCAGGGGCAGCTCCACGACGATGAGCACGGCGTAGAGCCCCACGACGATGAGCACGGCGCCGAGCGCGCTAGCTCTCCCAGCAGCAGCTCGATCGATCATCGAATTGAATAAGCTAGGCCGCCGCCGGCGCTGGCCGGGGAATATATCATCGATCGATCAAAGGCAACACATGCATGGCCGGCAGGCGCAGATCGAGATGTACGTACGTACTGCTGCTACCTGCTGCCTGCTCGATGGATCGATCGATCTCGCTCTCAATAGATGATGGAACTGAATGCCGCACGCGCTCGATTAGTCTGCTGCCGGCAGGCTGCCTACTCGATCGATCGATCGATCGATCAGATGGCGATAAAATACTCCGCCGTGCTAGCTACTACGGAGTACTAGCTAGCTATTGCACATGCGCGCCGCCTGCTTGCCTGCCTGGTGCCGGGCCGGACGATGACGGCGAGCAAAACCATGTACACCTGCTCTGCATCGGTTTTACCGAAAAGACCGAACCCGAACCGAAGACCGAACTGTCAGTTGCTCGGGTAACCCGAGGACCGAAGCCCGAAGACCGAACAAAGACCGAAATAAAAGACCGAAAAACCCTTCGGGTAAAGACCGAACGCCCAGGCTGATGCCCACAGTAGTGAGCATCGATGTGTCAGTTACCATGTCAGTGAATCGGTTCTTGAGAGATTTGGGACCCACCAAATATACAAACAAACAAGGGCCGTTGCAACGTCTCTCCATCTCTCTGCAAACAATTACTAGTTTTTATGTATCTCTCTGCATATGCAACAATTATTTTTTTATGTTCTCAGCATCAGGTCAAGTAGAAGCATCGATGCCAGGCAAAAAGTTTGAGCACCGCACTGCAATGTGATGTTGCCTCAAGACTATAAGGTAAAATGTGGTTCCAAGAATCAGTGGGCAGTCTAACATCCTCATATTTAATTGACTGTAGCAAGAAGAACGTTTGTTGCATACTGGGTCACTAGTAAAAGCTAAAATGAAACCCAACATCAAGGGGACGCATGATTATTCGTTAAGAAGAAAATATGCACCTACAATTAAGTTGCAGAATACTGGAAAAAAATTAACATATTTCCCCAACCAGATAAGGGAAAGCTGATTTCCCGTAGAAGCTAATGTTTGGGATGGACGAGTCCTGATGAAATATTGGATAAAGTGACGCAGTTCTCTGGCCTCGCTTGTCCGATATGAATATGATGCGAGGCCAAACAGTTTAACGGACACTTCATTCTTTCTATCAGTTCACTGCAAAGGCGAAGCACCAATGTCCGTTAAGCAAATTGTTCCAACATCATCGAGCTGAGATACAGCATCCCCAATGCAATTGCAAATCAGTTAAACAAGACGCATAAAGAAAATTCAGACAAGCCAGTGGGCCAACGGCCAAGCATCCGATGGCAAAAGACACGCAATTATTGTCACTCAACTGCTAATTCTCACGACGCGACTGGGTGGCCCTTGGCCTTGAGGAAGTCGAGGGAGGAGGTCGTTGACCTGCTCCGGGAGCTGCTCCTGCACGAAGTGGCTCCCCCTCCGGGATGTAGGTGATCTTGAGGTCCGGCATGAAGTTGTCCATGGCGCCGCTGCGCACGGCGGTCTCGAACCCCGGGAACTTGAAGCAGTAGTCCTTCTCCCCATCACCATGAGCACCGGCACCTGGAACTTGGCGTCCAGCCGGGTCCGCATCCTGTGCAAAGACCTGCCCAATCCACGAAACCAAACCTGCTGCAGCTGGCATGGAGGAGATTCTCGTAGCGCGATGAGCCGGCCGATGACACAACTGCTCTCACCTGTAGGGCATCTGGAGTGGGTAGCGGAAGCCGGACTTCTCGTAGAGCTTGGCGTAGACGTCGAGGTCCTCCTCCGTGAACCACTTCGGGAGGGGCGTGGACAGGTCGGCCAGGTCCATGATCTCCTGTCCTTCCTTGGCAATCGGGATGTCGGCGCCGGAGAAGAGCACGTAGACGGTGCGCACCACGCGCCTCACGTCGAATCGGCCGAAGTCAGCCTCCGCTCTGCCAGGCTCCTGCAGATAGAGGAACGAACCGATCGATGATGATGACCAGAACGGCCCAGAAATCGGAGATGTCAGAGCTCAGAGTTGATGGCACGTACACCCCAGCGTAGGACGTAGAAGCCCTCGGGCATGGTGTCGTGGAAGGAGAAGGGAACGGGGCTGAAGGGGATGCCGAGGATAACCACGCCACAGGTGCGGTTCGGGTGCTGCAGCGCGAAATCGTACGCCGGCAGGGCGCCGAAGTCCTTGCCCACCAAGAACGCCTGCGGGCACGCATCCATCGATCAGTCGATCAGTCACTGCAAATAATTGATCTCCCATGTGTTTCTTACCTTTGGGACGGAGAGCGCGTCGAGGATGGAGAGCACGTCGGCGACGAGGTCGTCCCAGACCCACGAGTCCTCCTCGTTCTCCGGCGGCTGGTCCGACAGGCCGTAGCCGCGGCAGTCCGGCGCGATGGCGCGGTACCCGGCCGCGGCCACGGCCAGCATCTGGTGGCGCCACGAGTACCAGATCTCCGGGAAGCCGTGCAGGAACACCACCGTGCCCAGCTCACCTTTGCCTACCTGTGCGACGTGGAGGTTGAGGCCGCGGATGGGGAGGTGGGTGTGCTCGATCTCCTGGTGCGCCATTGATGCTTCGCCTGCTTGCTCAGCTCCTCGATGCCGGACAGTGGGCGAGATGCTTCAGCTTATACTAGGCTACCTGATATGATATGCCCACTTGTCTCCCTCTGTACAGGGCTGGTGACTAGCTTGCCCACTTGTCTCCCCTCTGTACTGTACGGGGCTTGTCCTGAAACAGACGCATGATTAACTGTTTTTTAAAAAGAATGCATGATTAACTATTTGGCTGTCAGTCCCTCGTGCTGGATAATGTAGTATTTTTTGTTTCGTTTGTTAGTTAAGAAATTTCTATCACCTGATTGCTCTGATTCTCGACTCCACTCTCCACATGGGAAGACTTTTGGGACTCGTTTAGATGGCAAAATATTTACCAAAAGAAATCTGTTTCTAACTCCCGTGGCACTCATATAACACTTTCGTTTGTATTTGGTAAATATTATCTAATCATGGACTAACTAGACTCAAAAGATTCGTCTCATGATTTACAACAAAACTGTGTAAGTAGTTATTTTTTTACCTACATTTCTTTCCGAACATATCTTTTGGTGTATTTAATGTGATGTGATGGAGAGAGAGTCTAAAAATTTACAAGTTTTTTAGCAAAACTTTAGCCATCTAAGCAGGCCCTGGTTTTTCATTGAAGAAATCTCTTCCGATCCCTCGCTTGCTGACCATCTTGTTTCAGAATCACATGGGAAGCATCACAGTAGTGACCACTTTGTTTCAGAATCACATGTTCTCATCTTATCCAACGGATCTATCGGCTAGGCACAGGCAGATCATGAAACCCTTTAGCCGCCCTCTCTACTACTGAGCATGAGAGCATGCAAGTGAGGCAACACCCTGCACATGAAAAGACTATGAATCACCTAACATTTAGTCTCGGCTAGCAAAATGTGAATCCTTCGTGTTGATTCCTTGCGCAAGTATTGTGGTACCAGAATTTGTTTGTTCAATCATACCACGTCTTTTTTTTTTTTTCGAATCTGAAAAGATTTGCGCATCTTTGTATTTAAGAAGAAGAGTTTTTACACAGCGCACCGGGGCGTTTTGGGAGGGTAAGATTTACAATATGCTTTGTCTCCCTTGTCGTTTTTACACATGGCGATTACTCGCTTGCTAATTCTCCTAGGTGACGCCCCTGCCTCTATCCATAGGTCGGCGATCCGCTTAATCTTGGCGCAGGAATTGCGCGCTAGTGGCCGCTTGCTCAGGAAGAATCTCGCGTTTCTCTCTTTCCAAAGCTCCCATGCCACCGGGCGAAGAGGGTGTCTCGCGCCCTTCCTCTTCTCTCCATGCCACCTCCGTCTCCACCGCTCCCACCACGAGGATAGATCCCCACCGCACTGTGGAGGCGTCAACCCCAAGCGTGCCGCCAGATGGTCCACCGGATATGTGCGGAGAAGGAGCGGCGGTGATGATGTGGTCGATGGTCTCCGGGTCTTGATCACAAAGGTAGCACTCGTCACGCATCAAGCCCGTGGCGGTGCCTCTGGCCCACGGTCCAAAGGTGCCTCCAGGAGAGCCGACCATAGGAAGATCCCGACTGTGAAATGCTTGGCGCCCAAGTGCTCCACCGAGCACAACCGGGATCGGGTGGTACGGCGGTGTAGGGCCCCCGTAGGCCGATCGGGAGGAGTAGGTCCCCTGTTTGGGTCCATTTCCACACCAAGCGGTCGGCGTTGTTGTTGAGGACTTCTAGCTTCGACCAAACCGCAGACGCCCGATATTCTTTGTGTAGCGGGCGAGAGATGCCTCCGGTGATCAGTCGAACCCATACGCGTCCCCTGTAGTCCTTGTGCTACGAGTTGTCCGCCGGATGTCCCTGCGGCCGACGTTCCGGCAAGCTTGGCGCAATGTGCTTGACCGCTCTTCCCGGATCCATCGACCGCCCGGAAGGGGTGGACCGGCCGTCTCCGGGGACAGGTATGCGTGGATGCCTCAAAGAAACTTTGAACCTCTCGTGGCACGGAGAGCGGCAACTCGGCCAGTGCTCGGTCCTCATCGCGTCTTTGCAGCCAAAGCCACCTTGCTTGCGGCCGCGATGGAGGAAAGGCGTAGATCGGGGATCCCGACCCCCCAGTCCGGTGGGCGGCAAGCGATGGGCCATGCGACCATGCACTTCCCCCGATCTTTGCCTTCTTTGCCCGTCCACGAGGGAATCTCCGCAAATTGCATTGATTTCCTCGACGCCCGCGAGGGAGGCAAGCCGTCGGCGATGATGGTGTAGATCGGGATTGCGCACAACACCGATTTGATCCGGATGAGCCTTCCGCTTCTATTCATGAGGGGTCCGTGGCAAGCCGGCATACGTCGCGGCGGCGGCGCCCACCGCTGATTGGATCTTGGCCTTAGGCACTTTCTTCACACTCGATGGGAGGCCTAGGTATGTGATGGGGAAATCCGCGACCTGGCATCCTAGGATTCCCTTAAGGTGCTCAGCGTGTTGTCTTCCCAAGACGTGGATCGGCGTGATGGAGCATTTCCCATTTGTCCTTAGACCGCAGGCATCACCGAAGATTTGGAGAATCGCCTTTATTTGCGTTCGCCTCACCCGCCGGGTGCATGAAGAGGATCACATCATCGGCGTAGATCTTTGCCGGTGGTGCGGATCGGGGCTGCCCCCGTGGGCTCGTCAGGCGGTCCATGGCCGCCGAGTCCACTAATCGCGCGAATGCTTCCATGACGATGATGAAGAGCATCGGGCGATAGTGAGTCACCATGACGCACCCCCTCCTATGGTGGATAGGCTGGCCCGATGCGCCATTGAGTAGGATCCCGGAGGAGGCCGACGATAGCGGCGTGGCTATCCGGCGCGCCCGGTGTTCCCGAATCCGAATGCCCTAAGATCGCCCGGCGGGAAGAATGGCCATGACACGGTGTCGAAGGCCTTGAGATGTCAAGTTTAAGCGGGGCCTTGGGGATTTTCTTCTTCCTCGAGAGTGCAATTTTGCCCATTTGGACAAACTTGAAGTTGTCGCGTGAATCGTTCGCCCTTTGATGAAGGCATTCTCGTTCGGCGAGATTAACTCATGTAACCTTGGGACGAGCGGTTAGCCATGAGCTTGGAAGCCATCTTTCCGAAGCTATGGATCATCGAGATTGGGCGGAAGTCCGGGCGGACCTTGCCCCTGGTTTCTTGGGCGAGGAGCACGACGAGGGAGTTGTTCGACTTATCAAATGCTCTAATGTCTCTCCAAAGAAGAGGGCGTTGATGGCCGCCGTGGCGTCGTCCTTGATGACCCGCCACGCAGACTTGTAGAAGGCCCCGTGAAACCGTCGGGACCGGCGCTGCGTCGGGCGGCATCTCGCGCACGACCACCTCGACATCCTCCACCGTGAAGGGCTGGTCCAAAGGAGAGAGAGGTCTAAGGGAATTTGGATGCCGATAGCACGGAAATCGAGCTCGAACCCGGCCGCCTCAGTTGACCAAACACTTGCTTGAAGTGGTTGTAGAGGGCCATCTCAATGTCATCTTGAGTGGAGAGGATGTTGCCCCCTTCTTCCAACCCGGTGATGGTGTTTCTCCGCTTCCTACCGCGAGCCAAGAGATGGAAGTACTTAGTGTTTGCGTCGCCGCGCCCAAGAAGGTATCGACCCTAGATCTCTGGCCGTGCTATGGTCCTTTCGAGGGAGGAAAGGCCAAGGCATTTATATTTGAGGTCCTTGCGCAGATTCGAACTCCTCGGCATCGTTCGTGGGTCGACGGTCGGCGGCTTGGTCAAGCTTGAGGATGATATCCGGGCCATGAGTAGCTTGCCCCGGACGTTCCCTATATTGTTTGGCCACCACCTCGGAGCTCTTTTTTAAGGTTGTGTAGCATCAAGTCTAGGCGTCGGAGGGGGTCGTGAATCGTAATGCGAGCAAGTCCATCCTCGGCCACCGCGCGTCGGGTAGCCCTCCGTCTTGGGGCGAGAATGCCTCGAAGTGGAAGCGGGGCTTAGCGTGTATGGCCATCCGAGTCCGGAGGAGCGGTGGGGCGTGTCCCGAGGCGTCGGAGGAGAGGGCCTCGAAGATGACAATGCGGGCGCGCGCCCTCGGCCGAGAGAGACGAGGGCGCGGTCGAGTCGGACCAGAGTGGGTGAGCGCCGCTCGTTGCTCCAGTGTAGCGTCGACCATGCAAGTGTAGGTCGAGGAGCTCTGGGTTGGCCACCGTCGGCGAAAAGCCGGACATCGCGGCGTCTGTTGATGTTGTCGTTGTTCTTGTCCGCCTCGTCAAGAATGAGGTTGAAGTCACCTAGGACCGCCCACGGTCCGTGGCAAGCATCTCGAACGACTTCGAGCTCCTCGAGGAAGAGCCCCTTCAAGTTCTCCTCCTGCGGCCGTAGACGATCGTGAGCCACCACGGGGCATGTGGCTCGCCCGGCGGGTGGACCAAGACGGTGACGGAGAAGCAACCGACGTGGGCGTCGGAGAGAGGCGTATGTCGGGCTCCTAGCCGCAATAATGATCCCGCCACAAGTGCCCCCTTTGGGAGGTACGCGTAGTCAACATAATTCATTCGGCATAGAAGAAGAGACATCCATCTGAGTTACAATGTTCAATTTGGATTCTACAATACAAGCGATGTGCGGCGCACCTCCCGCACCAACGTGCGAACATTGTCCCGCCGGGCTCCAGCGTTGAGCCCCCGCGCATTCCAACATAGGATGGTCGTGCTATCCATGGGTGTCGTCTCAATCGGCTCCGCGCACGCACGCCCACCACGGCGTGAGCGGCGAGGCCGTCGCGGCCGTCGGGAATAGCTCCCTCAAAGCGTCCGAGTTTGTGTCGGTGGTCGTCCCCCAACCATGGACTGTGAGTCCTCCCTAGCCTCTCCATCGTGGTGCCCCGGTTCTCGCGATCATTTTGGATGACTAGCCTCGCCGCGCTTGGCGACGGCGTTGACTGGCTAGTGGCCGCGCCGCGATCCCGGTGCTTCGATGGGCATCTTAGGCGAAGAGTCATAGACCCTAGTCTTCAACAACGGGGAGGCCGCCTTCTTTAAGACCCGATGCGCGAATCGCTTGACGGCCGGGCGAGTGAGTTGGGCGATCCGTCAACCTCCGCCGTGGGGACCGCCGCTAGGGGTGTCGCCGGAGGACCTCGCCCTTCGACGCCACCCCCAAGCGGGGTGCACGGCGGTATACCGTGGTGGTGTGCGGAGGGGCCCCGTCCCTACGACATCCGCCACGGCCGAGAAGGCGATGAACAAGTCGTCGCGTTGCCGCCGTCGCAGGCCGCCCTTCCTCCAAGAAGGCTTGAGCTGAGGTCGCCTCCCAAAGTCGCCCGAGGCCGACCCTAGTCCCGGTGTAGACCAAGAGGCGAGACGACCGTGGTGGGATTTCCCGCCATCGATCGACACGCACTCCCGCCCCTCGCCGCACCCAAGGTGCGCCCGGCTGCCGGTGGGTGTGTCGTCATCCGACCCCACGTCCGAGACTCGGCCAGCGGCGGCGCGAAGTTGGTCCTGCAGCCCTGTCCGGCGCGGGGGGACGTGGTGGTCTTGGCGCCCAACGCCGTGCCGCAAGGCGGGGTCGTGGAGGCCGCGTCGCCGTGTGGTGAGCCCCGAGGCGGTCCCATGCCCGGGTGGTGTGGTGGAGGACTCGCCCTCAACATCCGACACCGCCTTGGGCCGGGTAGCGCTAGAGGCCGCCGGTCGCCGTGGAGAGAAGCCGCCGAAGGAGACACCTCCTCAAGACCGGGTAGGGAACTCGCAGGCGGTACCCCCGCGCCGCTGGCCGGAGAAGTGTCTCGGCCGCCCCCGCCGGGTAGCCGCCGCAAGAGGAGTCCCCCGGCTCGGCCGTTGCAGGAGCTGTGCTGGTTGAGGACCACGCCGCCCCGGCGGGGATCCTCGTTAGTGGTCAGCGCAATCGTAGGGGGTGGTGGAGGACTCATCCTCGACAACCCCCTCCGGCTGGCGACGCTGGCTCCATAGAAGGCGGTGGGTCGCCGGTGGGTGGTGTCCCCCCAAGTGGTAGCCGTAGACGAAGGCGGAGGGCCTGGCCTCAACGCCTCCTCCGCCTCGTGTACTTCGCGCCCAGTCCTCAAGCCACGAGTGGTGTTCAGAAGCACGGTGGTCGCAGCGTAGGAAGGCGGATGACCTCGCCCTCAACACCCTCCTCTACCAGGCGTGGCAACCCCAAGGAGGGTTGCGTGTCCTCCTCTACTCAGGCGTGGCACCCCAAGGAGGGTTGGGTGTGTCGTGGGTAGGGATGCCTCCGGGTGGTCGATGGCCGTGGTGGTGCGAGGGCCCCGCCCGAACCCACTGGCCGCCGTAAGAAGTGCCGAGGTCCGCCAGACGGCCGCTCACCCGTTGCCGTGCCGCGGCCGCCGCCCCGGGGAGGTCCGGGTCCGCGCTGGTGTCCGTACCGGGCGGCGTCGACGCCCGCGACGCTATCGGTGCCCCGCCCGTTTACGCCCGGGTCGCTCATGGGGCATGCGGTTCGTGCGCCGCGACGCGGCCGTACCGCCTCGATGGCGCGCCAGGCGCCGCTCGAGGGCCGAGCGCCCGCCACCCCCAAAGGCGCCGCCCGCTTGTAGCTGTCGAGGTCGGCGTCGGGGATCCCACTACCGCAGGAAAGGAGTGAATGTGCGGACCGGTGAGCGACGGGGGCCGCCCGACCGCCTCCCCTAGCGCCGATCATCACCTCCGGGCGGCGGGCGGCCCTCCACCTGGGCCCCAGGAAGTCAGCCACGGTCCGGGTGGATCAAGACTCGTATCCCAAGTTCTTGATCTCAAGGTACGGGGGGCAACTGGGGCCCCGACGGCCGGTGTGGGCCGTCGCCCCTCGTCTAAGCCCAACCAACAGACAGGCGGGATGAGGAGGGGTGGGCGGTCCACGCCATGACCTTGAACGAGGAGAGGTCGCCGCCGCCGGCCGTAGCCGTGTCACACACCGAACCCAACCGCAGGACAGGATCCGGAAGCCCGTGTCCTCGCGCAAAGCGTGGTAGGGGGATGCCTCGAGCATCGTGGTGACCAAAGAAGAGCTTCCCTCGACCGCATGGGTGAGCTTCGACCACGGGCCGAGGGTCAAGACGTTGGTCCCCATAGACAGCGGGCACAACCGAGGATCCGGTCCATCTGCTCCCGGGTGCCGCAGAAGACGATGAAATTTTCCCGGATAGAAGGGCCTGATGATGATGTCCTCGAAGCCGGGCCACGGCTGCGAGCCGCATGCGACGAGCATCGGGCCGATGGGCGTCCGCAACCCGACATCCCCGGCGCCACGACCACCGAGCCGGCGCCTCCGCAAAGGCATGCCCGCCCCGCTTGATGCAGCGTGTCTCCGGGGGCGCGCCGGGATGACTCGTGCGAGGCGCGTCGGTCCACGACGATTTCCGCGCGACGCGTCGCCTGTCGGCGCCGTGCCGGCCAATCGTGTCGAGCGGTGAGTCGGGCCGAGGGTGGTGGTGGCGAAGCCGCCGAGGCGCGGCGCAATTCGCGCCAGGGCTCCGCCCGAAGCCGGCCGACGGACGACCGTCCGCCGCCGCGGCAAGCTCGGGTCGGCCCGGCGCCCTTTGGCCTCTTGCGATCCTTGGCCAAATGGTGCTCGAGGCGGTTGAAGCACTCGTAGGACGCTGCGGTGTGGCGATTTGATGACCGGGTCGCCAGGCGCTTTACCGGCCGTGGGTGTCTTTTTGCGGTTGCGCGCGATAGGGGCGGAGTGGTTCGCGACGCCGATGTCGCCGCCGCTTCCAGACCGCGTCTTGCGCTGGTCGCCGTGGCAAAGATCGCCGGCCGTCCCCTATTCGGCCGTGGTGGCGCGGGCGGTGCTTGCCGAAGTCGAAGGTGCGGGATGCGCCGGATCGCGCCGGGCCGGCGGTGTGCCGTCACCTTGTTTGTGGGTTCCGCCAAGCGAAGGTGAGCTGGTCGCCGGCCGCAGGCCGCCTCCAGTAGGAGGCGCGCGCTCCGCCACACCGATCGGCAGCTCGCCGAACCGCCCCACCCGAGCGCCTCGCACCTCAAGGGCGAGGGTGGCGCACGCCCCCGTCGAGGCTCCCACCCCAGAGCGAGGGAAGGCCGCGGTGTCATTTCGTCGTCGCGTGGGGGTTTGCACACCTTGGGGGTCGTGGGCGCCTGGGGTGACGGCTCGCCGTCAGATGCCACCGCCTCCCTCCTCGAGGTTCCCACCCCAGAGTGAGGGAGGCGGCGGCGACGCCGTGAGCGATGGTTGGTTAAAGCCGGGCTGGTCGATGGTGACGCACGGGGTCCGAGGCGCCCCGCGCCAAGGCCACCGGACCCGGTCTCCCGGCCGAGGCCGCCAGACTGGCCGGGCCATGCGGCGGTGGCGGCGGAAGGCCGGCCGAGAGGGCCTCACTTCCTCCTCGCCGCCTGAGACATCGGAGACCACACCCGTCCCCACCGGCCGTGCCTTGGAGCGGAGGGAGGGGGGTAGAAGGGGTGGGTCACGGAGAGAGGGAAGGACCCGCATGGGGGAGAGGCCGGCCGGGAGCCGGTTGACGGCGCCGCCGGCATGACCGGAGTGCCGGCGCCGGAGGCGCCGCTGGCTCCATCCTTCCCGGCCGGGCGTAAGAAGGGGCCGGGCTGTTGCTGGGCGCAGGGGAGTGAATGCCGGCGACTGGCGGGGAGGCCGCGCCCGGCGAGTGACGGCAAGGGCAAGGAGGCAGCTCC
Organism: Hyparrhenia diplandra; assembly: GCA_015847255.1. Taxonomy (NCBI): domain Eukaryota; kingdom Viridiplantae; phylum Streptophyta; class Magnoliopsida; order Poales; family Poaceae; genus Hyparrhenia; species Hyparrhenia diplandra. Next base: position 106,382 of record JADLZK010003163.1, read on the forward strand.
GAGGGAGCAGTGGCCCGACCGGCCTCCGCCACCGGCCGCGCAGGACGCCGCCTGGTCTCGAAGCGGCGACGCGGGGAGGGGATGCCGGATCTGGTGTGCTGGTGGTGGGGGCGACCTACGGACGGCGTAGGATGGCGGCGATGGGGTGGCGGCGGTGGGGGGGGCAGCGGGTCGTCCTCATGTCGGGAGAGAGGAGAGGTGAGGCTCCAAAAACTCATAATCATACCACGTCTAGATCCTACTGGTGTCACTAACAAATAAAGAATAAGTTTCAACCAATATGCGGTACTGTGGTACCAGTCCAGAAGCGCTCTACATTCCCAACTTTACATCAGCTAGCTGATTTCGGTTGATTGACTAGTACTAGTGTTCTATGAGAGAATACGCTAAAATAAACCGAAGCAAGCCGGCTGAACTGTGCAATGTTGCAGTACTACATACGAAACTACATGTTTATCCGGACGTAGATGTTTTTTTATATTACAGATAGATAGTTATTGGACTGATGTCTATGGGTACAGGGAGCTGCATGGAGACATGTCTAGGATGGATGGGTGGTAAACATTTCCAGTAGAATCTGTATTCATCGTCTGCAGCTTCACAATAGTCTGCTCAACTTCATTCACTATTTGATCATCAGCTTCCAAACCTTTAGCAGAAGATAATGAACGTTTCTGAGCAACTCGATCAAATCATTCTCCGAGGCTGTCGATCTCCATTAGTAGCTACCTGGATATGACCAAAAACATCATGTAACCAATTATTTCATTGAGAAAATCACTATCTAGAACATTAGAAAGATGCATCACATGAAATCAAACTGCTAATAGATCGCTATACTTTTGAAATAAACAAAATCTTAGCATAGGTTCAACCTTTAAGAAGTACAGATGATACTTGAAAAGGATCAAAATGGACATGGAGGCCAGCCCAATGCATGAATGACCTCGAGTCTATCTATACATATGTCAACAGATAGGATAGCATAAAAGTACACGGTCTGCAATTTAAACAGCAGATAAGTTTGCAAATCACATTAACACAGGACCTGATATGTTTTAATGAAGAAAGAAGAAGTATTTAAGAGCTATTAGAAGGGCAATAAAGCAATGAATGACCAATCTACCCTTAATGCACCAACTTCCACGTTCAAATCTATTCAAAATCTATCAAAATGAACAGGATTAGATTAATAGTACACCTTCTCTCTCATTCTTTCGGACACGATTTAACGGTCAGGATCAAAAGTATTGGACACACCCCCCACCCGGCGTAATCGCGCCTGTCGTCTTTGCCGCGCACGCCCCCGTAATCGCCGAGGAATCATCACTTTCCTAATAATAGACATTTCCCTAATAATAGACACTTTCCTAACAAACACTCGCACTCCTCCCTGATCTGATGTATGGCTCCCACGGTGTCCCAGCCAACGACTCCGCCATAGCGTGTCGCCTCCGGCGAACTACGGACCCTCCCACGCCGTCCCAGCCATATGACCCCGGCTTAGCGCGTCGCCGCCGACGAACTGCGACCGGTGGATCGATCTACCTAGGAGTCGGAGGGGCTCGCTGACGGCGAGCCTGAGCGGCTACAACAACCTCATCTCTGCTCAGGGCCGATCGACGGTTGTGGCTCACGGTGCAAAAGGAGCAAGGCAAAAATTGTGAGTCCATCCTTCTCTTCTCTGCTAGCTATTCACTTTGTTAGCACCGCACACGCCGCCGCCTCTGCACGCACCTGCTAGGACCACATGTGTCGCCGCCTCAGCCCTTCTCGCGCGTTCGCTTGGCCGCGGCGGCGGCCAGCCGGCCAGGTCCAGCCATGGCGGGCTGGATCTGCGCCCCCTACTGGCGCCGGAGATCACGCCCTGGCAGCTGATGGAGATCTCGCGCCCCCTTTCCATAGATCGAAACCCTACGGTAAACCACACATGTTCTTGTATCTCGAATTGAGGAATTTCATGATTTATTACTTGTCAATTTATCTGTTTATTTATATAGCAAGTTTGAGTATCTGACAGAGCAAGTTCTGGTCACACATGTTTATTGTGTCTTGTGTGCGTGCATCTTGACTGGGAAGCGATGCTCCCGCCGCCACAGCGACTCGGCCGATCCCATCTCGAGGATCAGTTGGCGTACCCCTTGCTGGTCAGGAAGCCCTGCCTTCCACTAATCAATCATTCTTTTTGGTCAGTTCCTTTGGTAGGCTACAAGCAATACTGCAAAATATATATCTGAAATCTGAACACACGACAAAGATTGGGTTAGAAATAAAACGATAATGAGCTGATGCTTTCTAAGGCAAAATTTTGGGAGTAATGCATTCTAATAGGTGACTCTGCTCACCATTAGGCAAGTGAAGGTATAAAAATTGGGCAGCTTGTGAAAATATACATGCAGTTACTTGGTTAGGCACTCCAAATAAAAGTTGAGGTTTTACTCTTATTTTGTGTGTTGAGAACCAATGTTGATGCTATTACATTTTGAATTGATTTTAGTCGATGCTAAAAATGGCACTTATATGCATGATGCGGAGGTGCTACACTTAAAAGTATTTTTTCTAAGTGTTGTTGTGGTACCATATTTGTTTTAGTTGTTAGGATGTAAAATACCTTACATACTGTCATTGAATTTCCTACGGTTGTCGCAGTTCATTTCAGGCAGTGGAGACATGAAGGAAGGCAGATGAGATTGCACAGCTAGGGAAAGAGGTAATCATATTACCAGAACACTTTTCCCATGGTGCTAATTAAATTCCATTCTCAAATATCATAGTGTATTCCATGCTATCTTTTAGCTTTGCAAGCAGTTGCTTCATATCAAGGTTGCCTCTGAATTCTTCATTCCGTGTGCCAATTGTTCTGAGTCTGAAGTGCACTATTTAGTGTATGAGATAGCACAGTGACAGTGAGGTAGTGTATGAGATAACGCATTACTGAAGGTATTGCAAATACATTTCAGTTGCTTGTTTAGTCAATTTTTGTAGTGGTCTGTTCAGAAAGTACAAGTATATATGTGAGATAATGCAGGGTCTAAAATGGGTGTATGTGTTTTTTTGTTTTTGTTTTTGCAGTTGGTATTGGAAAGCAAGGACACGGTTGTCAGACGTTTAGTTAGTAATAAGCTTATTTTGAGGGATTGTAATTTCTGGATACATAGCCATACAATTGTGTCAAAGTTGAGCTATGAAAATAATATCGCCATTTTATTGTTCTCATGTGCATCACTGAAATGAAACCGTTAGCGTAAGCAAGATCGGCACTATACTAGTGGTCTTAAGGTTGGCAAGACCAAAGACCAGAAATGGTAACAAAGGCCTACGTGACCTGGGCTGTAGCTATCAAATACACCCTTTTCACCTAATTCGATAAAAAATTGACCACAGTACATATGATGTATGCCCCGACCTTCACGCAGCAATTTTACCTCAGTGAGATACAGCCCGGCAGAAACCATCATTCATTTCCTATCCCCCAAAACCCACCCCCCACCCCACCACACTTCCCTCTCACACTTCTTTCTGCTACACCCTTCACTGCTTTGGCAAAGTTTGAGGGACACACCCAGGATTGTAGGAGAGCCTTATCAAATTTGGCCACAGGTTTGCACTCCAAGCAAGCATCATGGCAGCAAACGGCACCGATGCACCGCCTGACACTTGCCGGTCGGGTGACAGGTTCAGGTGAAAAAATGCACCTTCCTACTCCTCATGGACCGAACCCTAGACATATAGAGGGCACACAAGTTGAGCTACCAGCAGCAAGGCGATCTAACGTAGATAGTGACCATTACCCCACCTACACATGGTGCGTTTGGCATCCGGATCAAGCAGATTAGGCCGAGATTTGCAAATTGGAGAGGGAAAAAAGATTCTAAAGGTCAGGACGTACCGATCGGTGCAATCACATCAGACAATGAGCATGCCCATAGTATCTGTTGATAAGCGTAGCCTGCAGAGAACAATAGGTACAAAGATAAATTTATTCAGTTATGCTTTAACTGAGAAATGCTTAACAGCAGCACGGCATACCTTTACACTGTTTACATCAGGCGTGTCTGGAGTTTTGACAGGATAAAATTTGTAAAACTTAATACTATTAAATGCCTCTTTCATCCTGGGATCCATGTCATCAATAGCTTTCTTCCTGGCTTCCTTAGCCTACATAAGTTTGTGGAAACATTGAAAACTAATGCAACAAATATCTGATGAATAAAATAAATAGTTCCCATGATTGTGAACCTGTTTCAGCTCTCTCTTCCTTTCTCTAACCTCCTTTTTCAGGAACTCCTATCAAATAAATGTGGCAGCAAAACTAGTTTAAGACACAAATGTAACCAATTCCTGAAGATTAGCTTAGCCACAAAATAAATGCAGTACCTTGAATTTTTTTCTTTCTCACCCTCTGGCATACCTTCTTGAACTATCTGATCTGCAAAATCCTGCATTGCAAGACAAAATTGAAGCCATTCAACATGGATGCAATTTTGTGGGTAGCTAACTCTAGCATATTGAGTGGAATGAAACACAACCTCGTAATCATCATACAATTCCCAGTTAAACCCATCTACTATCTGCAGCAAGCAGCATAAAGTAAACACGGTGATTCATGGCACAAATCTACAGCTAGGTTTGGACCGATTAGGTAATACTCCTCACTGAAATAAATAAGGAATCTTACCGGAGGTTCTAGAGGATATATGAAATTTATAATTGTGTCATCTTCGTCTTCAGGAGGTTCCAGTGGCATATAATCTGCAGATATCATGGACAAGGTTAATTTCAAGCCGTAAACAGCACAACAATCAGCCAACTAAGTAGAGACTAGAGACTTCATAAGACACTATGTTTCTACGTGGCCACGTTATTGAACTGCCATTCCAATGAATTAACTGACATAGAGTTGCATTGTGGCCATTTAGCTAAGATATAGTTGCAGCATAATAGAATATTATGCACAAAGTCGATTAAGCTTACAAGGCATGCAATAGTCAAACTTCCTGACTCTCTCAATATTGAGATGCTTCAGTGCAGACCTACAAAACATATAAACCAGAGATTTTATAACTTGAACTATTGGTAACAAAGAGTGCTTGAAAATATTAACACAACAATAGATAAGCATAAATATGCGTGTAGACAAATAAACAGAAATAAAAAATATAAATACATCCTATAAAGAATGAAATTCCAGAACTATAAATCTGTGTTACTAACCTTCGCTGCGTGCATCCGAGAGTGAATATTTTTGTGTTCAAACTGTCAATCCTGCTAAGCCTAAAAAGACAAAGCAAAGGCAAAGTTAGAAAAATAAGTTGCAATGACTTAGGAGAAAAGGTACACATATATATAATGAAAACAGCAAGCAGCAAATATCGTTCAACATGATAATACAGAAGTACCTGTCCTCAAAGGGGAACATAAGGCACCCATGCCATTTTCATAGCCTTCATTGGCTCTATTTCCTCTTTTTCCCTTTGGACAGAGGTTATCCCAAGTTTATCTGAAGGAGGGAAAGGACAGTCTACCTGCAAAATTAAATTGAAGTGTTACATGAGTCCCACACCACCAGATAGATAGCAAAACATTTTACCCATAAACAAATTGTTTGAGTCACTGCATTTTAGAGTCAAAACACCAATGAAAAGGAAGATCACCAGCCAAAAACCAAGAAGAGAGAGAGAGAGAGAGAGAGAGAGAGAGAGATGTTTATCATAATCTACAAGGACCGTTTTCAATAGCACATGTTTCTAATAACATGTTTGGGAATTTAGTGGAGTAAATATACACACAGGATAACTGTCCAGCCAAGAGGGTAGACAAGAACTTACAGCAACTACAATTGGGATAAGCACTATCTTTGATTCGCCATTAACATCTAATCGCTGGGCTGCATGACAACAGGAGCCAATTAGTTTTGTATTAGACCAGATAGCACTGGTGTGAAATATTACAAAGATTAACAAACATGATCAAGGATTAATGATATCAAATTAATTTTAGAAACTAGCTGAAAACGGAGTGCACATACGCTCAGTGCTTCCAAACATATAAACTGTCTTTCCATGAAGCTCTCCCCTTCTTCTAAGGCTTTCTGTTCACCAACAAGAGCCACATATCATCGTGAAGGGGAACTAAACAATCAAAAAGCAAAATGGATTTAAAGGTTAATTTTGATCACCGTACCTCTAAATTTTCGAAGCACCAGTTGAACTCTTTGATCTTATCAATGTTTTCCCACTGCAGTTGATATGGCAAGTTATATAAGTTGTTAAGAAAAAAAAAAATAAGAGGTATGTCCAAATGTGGATCACTAGCATACACAGTGCTACAAATCAAAGAAGGCAGAGATGGGAGCAAACCTCAGTGCCAACAGGAAAGCAGATAACCATAGATCCTCCTGAACATAGCAAAAAATCATTAGTCAGCAGAGTCATCATACAAGGCAGCCAAACACAATCTAAATTGGTAATTTCCAAAAATAAACCTGTTTGAGCTAACATGCAAGATAATGCTTCTAAAAGCCATCATTTTCTAATTTTACCTTAAAAACCTTTCTAGTGGTAATCATACATGGTTTTCAAGCCTCACATATCAGCCGCAACCAATGAACAGAAGAAAATATTGACCTATCAAACTGCACACTTGCATCACAATGCACATAGATTTGAATTTTTTCACCAATAACAAGGAATTCCTAACACCATGGTAGTGCATTGCGATCTCCTACTCAGATGAGGAGAATCCAATAGTAAAACCCAATTATAATCCTACAATAACCATGGAATGCCACATTTGAGCATCACCGGCGGCAGAATGGGAGCCAGCATCATCCTCTGTTTTTTTCGACCAATCAAAGCACTGCAAATCTTGCCGCATGCCACTAGAGCAACAATCGAAAGCGAAGCCGCCCGCGAGCTAATCAGATAAGGACCAAACGACTACTCGGGGATGCCAAAAACCTAACCCGAGCAAGACCATCCTAGAAACCAAACAAACTGACCAGGTTCCTTTTCTCCCGGAAGTAATCCGTCTCGCGCCTGGGCTGGGGCGCCGCCCCTGACGCGTTTCCTCCGCCCCTGAGTTGCCGGCTCCTCCGCCGCCGCCGCCGGATTACTCGAAGAACCGGCGGCGGCCTCTGGCTCGACCGAATCAGAGGCGGCCGTCGGGGGCGCCTTGCGCTTCCTGTACTCTCTCGTCCGCACCATCAGTCTCGGGTTGCTATGGTTAGGGTTGCGGCTCGCGTTTGGATTGAGGCGTTGTGGGATGTGCGTCGGTGGATTTTTATTGGAGGATCGAGGCGTGGGATCAACGCTAGGCAAATTTGAAGGGGAGAAGGAAGGAAGGGGAGGGCGTGGAAACAACGCTACCCAAATTTGAAGCGGAGAAGGAGAAGGCGCGGGAGGGCCTCGTGGCTTTGGCTGAGAGTTCGGTTCGGTTTGTGAAAGCAGGGGCGCAGCCGCGCAGGCGAGAGAGGGATAGAGAGAATCGACGATAGATTCGCAGATGAGCAGGCCAACCTGCAGAGGGCTGAGGCATTACTCCAGCTTGCTCCCCGATGTGCAGCGGGCTGCGGCTATGCCGGGCCGATGTGTATTATCTTTTGCCTCTCATGTAATGTTCCCCTGTTTTTCAGTATAAAGAGAGACTTTGTTGGTCTTCTTTTCCCCTTTTTTTGTTGCTTCTGATAAGATGGTAGAGGGGGTGCAAAAAAAATAAGCTGCGAATCATGTGTAACACAGTACAAAACAATGGCCTACAAATTATTAAGTCACATTACATATTAATCTAGTTATTAGCTCTTGAAGTGAGTTTAGCATTGAGCTTCTCAAGAAAGTTGCGTCATAGATTTAAATTACTTAGTATCCTGGGATGTATACATCATTGTTCTGAATTTCTGGTATTGTGGTTTCACTAAAAAGGAACCGTATCTCAGCTAGAGTAATAACATGCATAACAATCGCTGAGCTCTTGATGCCACAATATCCATTTTTGCTTTGAAAAGAATGCAGCTTAACTATGGTGTTGCTTACGCGCAACGGCGCGGTCTCAAAAAAAAAAACTATGGGTGTTGCTTAGAGAGTACGACATCCATGTTTATAGCATTATGCATCTCAGGGATGGCCAAACCCAAAGAAGAAATATTTGTCAAAGCATTCTGGTATGTTTTGAGTAAAACAACATGATTTTCAAGTGGTTTGAATTATCTAAAATGCAAAATAGTGGCATGAGACTGGCCTTTTTTTTTTTTTTGGTGTTATATTTAGATTTTCCATTATATCGATTGCAAATTTCCAAATCACTTACTAAGTAGGATAGCCACAAGCCTATAACCTTCTCATGTATTCATATGTTATCATGATTCATGTATTCATATATTTGTAAAAACAAACGTTGAGCTAGTATGAAAGTATATAAATGATTTTTTTCTGTTGGTCGAAAAGGAAAGGCCACAGACAAACGAAAGGACTGTCTAGCAGGAGTTGAGTAGCCGATGAGACCCGGCCTCTGTTTTTTCTGTCGAACACATTGCTTCAGTACACAACTTGTTTGGGTACGCCCTGCAGCCTCCAGGTGGAGACCTCTTGGCCTCTACCCTAAATTTTAGGGTTTTAAACAAAAATCAGCTTGATAAAAAGCCTCTTCGGCCCCCCTAATTTACGTGTCCCTCAAATTTTAATCTCAACCCCTCAGATCTAGAAAGCCCCCAACCAGTGGGTCCCACCCACCTTTCCCCTCCCTCCCGATTTTCCGTCGCCGTCCGTGACGCTCAGCCTCGCGTCCACCACCGTGGCCCTGCCGCCCGCGCCGTGGATGTCGGAGCGCGCTGCGGCCGAGGCCGCCGCCGTGGCGTACGGGTTCCCGAGCCCGCCGCAGCACGGCGTCGTCGCGCCCAAGCCGCCGCCGCCGCCTCCGGCGCCGCCTAGCATGGCGATGACGGTGGCGGAGGGACAGGCGCCGGCGGAGCTCGCCGAGTGCGTGCGCGAGCTGGACGAAGGGCAGCGCGCGTGGGCGGCGCACTAGCGCGAGGCGGCGTGGAGGCTGAAGCGCGTGGAGCAGCAGCTGAAGATGGAGCGCGAGATGCGGCGGCGCGAGGTGTGGGGGAGGAGTACGAGGCCAAGATGCGCACCGTGCGGCTGGAGCAGGCCGCCGCGGCGAAGCGCGTGGAGCGGCACGAGCAGCTGCAGTCGGAGCTGCGTGTCTCCATCGCCGTCGTCTTCGTGCCGGCCTACTGCTCCCTCCTCGGCCGCTACGCGCAGCACTTCAGCGCCGGCAGGCAGATGGAGAAATACGTCAAGCTCAGCGGAGGACGTGGAGCGGCGAGAAGTACGCGTTCGCCTCGGAGGGTGGGCACCTTCGCCTCCTCCGACTGGGGCGGACACGCCGTGCTGCTCATCTGCCATCCCCTGGGCCGCCTCGCCGTTGCGCGGGCCGGGGACGCCGAGTGGAGCTGCTCGACGCCGACGCGACCGGGCAGTGCTGGGTGGACGCCGTGCGGCGCGTGGGACACGGACGCCGCCACGGCGCCCAGAACAGTCGCGCTGGCGCCGCCGGGCGTCTGCTCGTGCTCGGGCCGCGTGTGCGCCACCTCGCAGTGCCCACCCGCTCCAGCGCGGCGAGGAGGAGCCGATGCCCACGGCGTCGTCGGGGCGCGCGCGGCCTGCCTCGGCCTTCCTCGCGACCGGAGCCGGCGGTAGTGGAGGTGGGCAGGAGGAGGTCGGAGGAATGGGAGGTCGGGATTTCCTTGTCGAGCGTACATCCGGAGCAGCTTGCCGGAGAAGTTGCTCACGCGCAGCGTCACGTGCTCCCAGTCGCCGACGTGCTCGCCGATCTTGCCGAGCGGGATCGACGGGATGAGGCCGACCTTGGCGCGCGCCGGCCCGTTGAATGGGAAGAAGATCCACACCGCAAGGTCGGTCACCGTCCAGCCGAGCATCGGTTTCGCCTGCACGTACACCTTCGCGCCGGCGAGGTCTCCCTTCTTGACCTTCTTCCTCTGGTCGTCAGCTGGCGGCGTTGATGCGCGCGTCCCCGGCTCGACGTCCCGTGACCGAGTGCGCCGACGCGACCGGCGTCATACCATGCTCGCGCAACAATCCTGTGGCGAGGCCGCCGGCGGCGGCGCCCTCTGCTCCGGCGGTGGGCGGCGAGCCCGGGCTGCTCCGGCGTTCTGGCAAGGCCTCTACGATGTCGTGGAGCCGGAATCGGTGCCGGCGAAGCAGCCGGCGTCGGCGGGCGCGGCCGGACGTGGGAGGCGGCGACGGGATCTTGGGAAAAGAAATAGGGGCCACATTTACCGGCTTGCGCTGGAGTTGTTGTCAGTGTTGGGCCTCTATTCTATGCATGCCAGCACGTAAATGTAAGAAGTAGGGGGTCTAATTTGCAAGTGCCGCTGGAGTTGCTCTTAACACGGTCATGGCAATAGAGTAACCAATATTGCTCAACAAACCCATATTATTCTCACGGTCACACACAGTCTCACCCTCTCCTTATGCCGCCGCTTAGGGATGGTCCTTGAGGAAGCCAAGGAGCAGGTCGTTGACTTGCTCTGGTAGCTGCTCCTGCACGAAATGGGTCCCCTCCGGGATGTAGGTGACCTTGAGGTCCGGCATGAATGGTTCATGATGCCGCTGCGCATGGCGGTCTCGAACCTCGGGAACTTGAACGCATAGTCCTTCTCCCCATCACCATGAACACCGGCACCTGAAACTTGGCGTCCAGCCGGTTCGGCATCATGTTTATAGCTCTGCATGGCCAATCATTTTTTCCATGGAAGCAAAATAAGCAACGAACATCAGAGTCTGCTGTTTGGCCGCCGAGAGCCCGAGAGGAGTGCGGTGATGGCTAACTAACCTGTACGGCATCTTGAGCGGGTAGCCGAAACCGGACTTCTCGTAGAGCTTGGCGTAGGCGTCCAGGTCCTCCTCGGTGAACCACGCCGGGAGGGGCGTCGACAGGTCGGCCAGGTCCATGATCTCCTGCCCTTCCTTGGCGATCGGGATCTCGGCGCCGGAGAAGAGCACGTAGATGGTGCGCACCACGCGCCTCACGTCGAACCGCCCGAAGTCAGCCTCCGCCCTGCCAGGCTCCTGCAAAAGGAACACCAGCTGCAGAGTGCCATGCCAGCCAATCTGGAATTGCGATAATAAGAACAAGAGTTGAGAGCTCAAGGTGCTACGCACGCGCCAGCGCAGGACGTAGAAGCCTTCGGGCAAGGTGTCGAAGGATGGCGGGACCGGGTTGAAGGGGATGCCCAGGCACATGACGCCGCGGGTGCGGTCCGGGTGCTGCAGCGCGAACTCGTACGCCGGCGCGGCGCCGAAGTCCTTGCCCACCAGGAACGCCTGCACGCGCGCGCGCGGGGCAACAAGTCAGTTTCTTGGAATTGGATGATGCTCCTTTCAATCCGTTTGGTGGTGAGCTACTGCTTGCTTACCTTTGGGACGCTGAGCGCGTCGAGGATGCCGAGCACGTCGGAGACGAGGTCGCCAAAGGAGACCTCCTCGTCCTCTGGCGGCTGGTCCGACAGGCCGTAGCCGCGGCAGTCTGGCGCGATGGCGCGGTACCCCGCCGCGGCCACGGCCAGCATCTGGTGGCGCCACGAGTACCATATCTCCGGGAAGCCATGCAGAAACACCACCGTGCCCAGCTCACCTGCAACACGCAAAACCAACGGCACAGCCCGCAGGCCGCAGCCATTATTGATACTCTGCTTGCTCAAGCAGCGAAGGTGATGTCACAGATCGACTCACCTTTGACTACGTGTGCGACGTGGAGGTTGAGACCGCGGATGGGGAGGTGGGTGTGCTCGATCTCCAGCGCCATAGCTGCAAGCTTGCTCTTCGAGTCCGGCCGGCGAGCGAGATATTTTACCAGCTTATAAGGAGACGAAATGGACAGTCAGTCTGCCTGCCCTTCCAATCCAAAACCAAAACACGAAAACGAAAAAAAAGGCCATTCAGTCAGTCAGTCTCCCACGTGTCTGTTCTGGCTTCGACTTCTGGCTTGCAGCTTGGTGTTTTTCCGAAGACGACGACGACAGACACAGGACAGGACAGGCAGCGACAAGCCAACAATGGAATCCATCGATGAGTATCACTGAAACTCTGCGTCTTCCATGCACGGGTTTTAGTAGATGATTCTTGTCACCTGCTTCTAGAATTCAGAAGTCCATGCTTTGGTATATTCCTCTGATGAGTTTCATGCATTGGATTTCCATTAATATTTGTCTGGTTTTAGTTAAGTATACGTCGTCAACTCTAAAATTAATCTCTAGAGATGTTGTTTTGTTCCTCACTAAACAGACTTCTATCAAGTTTAGAACAAATTAGTATGATATAGAAAATATACCTTCTCCCCTCAAAAAAAAAAATACCTTCATTGTTTAGAGTAATTGCAGTTATATCTGTCATTATTCTAGTTGCATTTTTATTTATATATAGGTTGACAATTGATATCCCACTCATCGCTTTTGGAGCGACAGGCGACAGCCCACCCACCACCAATCTGATCTGGACGCGCACTATGGCTACATCAGCCCGAGTTTAGCATGTTTGCTTGGGAATTGGGGACTGTTCCATTGTGCTGGTTTTGTTCGATTCTTTTGTAGGAAAATGGTTCGCCTGATTGGCGTATATACAATCACTCAGCCGAGGTTGCTGGCCCAGTGGCCCAAATGATTGCAAATTTGCAATGTCTGGAGTTTTGTGCCACAGATTTGAGAATGATTACAAATGTGCAGTGTCTTGAATTTTGCTCCACAAATTGCTGGTGAAGCCGATGGCAAGGAAAGAGCAGGAAGCTTGGAATGATGTCAGCTGAAGCTTGAGTAGTTAGGATCAATGGCGTCTTGGTCAGAATGTGACAATCATGCATACTTCACAGAAGATCCCAAGTTTACAACATCAGGAACACCAAATCTACAAAACAGCAGGCGCCACCGAGGTCCAAGCACATTACAGAGTAGACAAGAAAACATAAATAAAGAGTTTACCAGACTGCTCGACCATCAACACAGCCTCACAGGTCACGTGGTAACTGTACAGATTGGGTTTCTCAAAGTTCATAGGCCGGGAACCTTGATTCAGATGGGTCGACCATGTCCAAGAGAAGGTATGCCATCCCAGCCTTCCCTTCAAACAGTGAAAACGGGCGATCACCACCGTGCATAGCCCCCTCGGCTATCAACTGATCAGCTTTCTCCAGAAGAAAGCAGGCAAAAGCCTTTGCCCGGTAGAGGTACTCAACATTGCCGGTTAGTCTGTAGAGTGAGAGAAACACATAGGCATTCCCGCTTAAACCGTGACATATTCCAACTCTCTTCAGAAGCCCTCGGTTCCAGACAACCTCAGCAGCCTCTGCAGCAGCTTGCTTGAAATAATCATCATGGAAGACCTGAAATACAGATATTGTTACTCATGGTGACCGCATCCAAACTCTAAAGATTAATAGACCTACTAGTTATTTGCAGATTCACTCATTGGTTAAACATCTTGCCAGATCTCGAGAACATCTAGTGAATAAACATGCAGACACAAATAGGAGATTCAATAGAGCAATGCGTAAACAGATGCAGAAATCACCTCATATGCTTTAGCAAGCGTGAGAGCAACACCTGGGGCACCATGACACCAGTGCACCAAGCGATCCGATTCGTTGCCTTCACTTGAGGGATAGTTGCCACTAGGAAATCTGTTCTTGATCATATACCGCAGGGTGTTCTTTACATCCTCCTGCTCATCTGGTTTCAGTTCAGTGTGCATGAGCACATGCATGATGCCAGCAAGACCATGGGCGGCACCCCAGTATTTCTTCCCATGCCATTCATACATCAGCGGGCTACTCCCCTTGCTTGCAAGATTTCTTCCCTCACTAATGATGTCCTTTGCCACAGAATTCTACAGTTGAAGTGGTTTGATACAATAAGATTTCCAGTGCCTTCCACATGAGTATAACTAAAAATGAAATGAGTGTGAGCATTTATATAACAGAACTATAGCACTAACATACAATGTGCTCCAGAGGGATCGTCTTCTCGCTGAGATGCTTATTCAAGAACAAACAAGCCCACAGATAGCCAGCCCTTCCATACAGCAGTTCATTTGGAACTTTCTCAGTGACTGTTATCTAAAACATCACAAAGGACAGTTAAGTCTACAAGATTAGGAGGTACCAGTTGTGCCAGGTAAGTGGTAACAGTGCACTGGCCTCGCGCACACACAAAGTTAACAAAATGATTCCTAAACCCAGAACTGTGCTTATCAGAAGCCTCACCTCATCAAAGGAGGTCAGATATTGAGTGAGCCTCAGCTGATCATCGCAATGCTTGGCAATCACCGCTCCAAGAGCACAGACACCAGCCCTCCCGCATATGAACGTCAAGAACCTGCGCCTTACCCACCCAGGCCACACACCTCCATAAAATTATGAACAAGTAACAGCAAGATCCAAACCAAAGCAACCAGCACCAAGCATGAACAAAGAAAAGCGGGGCGTGGTCGGTCATCTTATTCTTACGGCAAGCCCCGCGACGCTTCGTCGCACGCGCGGACGATGTCGGCGGCGAGAGCGAGGTCCCCGCGGTCGCCGGTGACCTGGAAGGACTTGAACAGCAGCAGCGCTGTCCCGAGAGAGCCCGTGTAGAGCGTGTAGTCCGTCACCTTCCGCCCAGCTTTCACCCACGTCTCCTCCACCACCTGCCGGGAGGGTAGCCGAGAACAATCAGTCGAGCACCTGGCGGGCGGGCGGCGAGGCGACAGAGGAATTAAACGAGAGAGCGAGTAGCGGCCTAGCGGGGCGCACCTTGTCCTTGAGGCGGCGCGCGGCGCGGGCGAAGCGGTCGGAGAGCTTGGTGTACGGAAGCGAGAGCAGGCCCCGAAGCCCCGGGGGCGGTGCCCCTCGCCGTCGCCGCCGGAGGCCTCAGCCTCGGGGACGAAATCGGGGAAGTCGTTGGGGAAGAAGCGGTCAGCCATGGACTCGCCGCGCAGGCCCCGACGCCGTTTCGAGGGGTGGCTGGAGGAGGAGGGTTCGCGACCGGTGAGGCCTCCTGTCGCCGTCGTCTTCGTCTTATCGCCAGTCCCGCTGCCGTTTCCCATGTCTGCCGCGTGCTCGGATTATTTATAAAAATGTTTGCGAGTTCGCTGGACGCCACCGGCGCTGGCTGCACGTCTGTCGCGCTCCGAGCAACGCGTGGAACGCGCCGCTGATTTCCTGTTCCTAATGAACGGCCACTGCTATCCTGCTGAACAACGCAGTTCGCCGCAGGACTATCGAGCTCCCGCCACGCAGTTTCCAAGCTTAAACAAACGAGAATTTTTATCCTATTTCGGTTTAGGCTAAACAAACTTCGAAGACATTGTGTAAATCATCTTCAGTTTTGCCGCGTATTGGCTACTTGCCCCTACCACACACAGAGAGAGGCTTTTCTCTAAAAAACAGAGATAGAGAGGCCAGCATAGTCACACACACACACACAGAGAGATCTTCTCAACATCAATCTTAAGACATCCTATCTTGATTTGAACAAGGGCAGTATACACTGAACACGTCCATCTCTGAATCATCAGGTTTATGTTCATCAGCCTAACATGTTAATGTACAACACGGAGCCTAAGACATTGCCTCAGTAACAGCTACAAAAGAAGATGTGTAAATTAATCCTCTATGGAAAACCGAAAAACCCTCGACATGTGCCAAAATGTCCACGAATTTGAACCAGTGCACGACCTGCAAAAGTAGATAAAAAATCAACAAATTTGAAATGTATCTTCAAAGCTGGCCGCAGGCGTTTCAATATATGTCCAGCGCTACTTTTGCAGTTAGCAATCTAAAAACAGAGTCCAAAGACCATTTTGGTTACTGAGCAAAATTTAGTACCTCAGGCCTTTCTTCTTGTATCTAAACTTTGTACTCATGAACGCGCATCCACTTTGTCGATGACCATTTGTTGCCTTTTATCACTGGGCATCCACCTAAAGGAAATTTGCAATTTAATAGAAGTATCAGTTTACTGTGGCATAACACCTGCCTATTGGAAAACATGGCATGGCATCAAAGATCAAGTAATGTCACCATGCAGGCTTGTGGGATCCAAGGATCCATCAGGCTTCATGCTCCAGAACAGAAGTGCATCTCCCATCTTTGGTTTAACAGATATACCGCGCTTTGCACATTCAGACAGCTCATTATAAAATGGTGAAGAGCTGCTGTTTGTTGTCGAGGAAGGGAATACAGTCTCGCCACCATCTTCAACATCCGAACTAGTAAATAACAATTGCCATAGAAAATGTCAATTGAGAAATTGGGTCACCAACGGCACATTAGAATACCAACAGTGTAATACATACAGATACATAAGAAGAGTTGCTATACGCTGGCCTCCATTCTTGGTGTTATAATCATCATGGAAGTAATCAAAGTGAGGTTCGTACTTCTGCCCAACTTCATAGTGGAGAACTTGAAGACCCTCACCATGCTCTGCGAAAGTACAGGGAACAATAAAGAGAGGTGCTGATGCCATTTGAAGTAAAACTGCAGTACAAAATAATCAGGCACAGAGGCACCTATGTTCAAAGACTTGATTGTTATTCACATTTAGGGCTGCCCATCAGATTACGTGTAATGGTATATTTATTTTTCTATTTTCTGAAATAGACACTTGACACTTACTGCTTGTTGTGAGTACTTTTTACTTTAAAATGAACACTTGGATGTCCAAACCATCCACGTCAGCAAAACTGCACAAACTGTACTATTCTAAAAATCTAAATTTGTGGAAGTACTTGTTAGTGCATCAGTACATATATTCTTTTTTTTCCTCACATCATGCAGTTTTCAGTGAGACCTGACATAGTGACATGTACAGCATTGAAACCTCCAAGGTCATACTGAAGTACATTGGCATGATATCCTACAAACTGACACAAAATCAAGGACCTATTAAATCTACTGAAGCGTAAAGCGTAGTGCATTTCCAGAGATTGTGATTGTGTTAACATCTTTAGTATAGTACAATTTGGTGATTCAGTGACACAGTTAAAGCAAAAGTCGGAACTTCCAAGTCCCACAATGCAGGGTGTTCTATCTGCAGGATCTAAAGTACGGTTTAAAGTTAGGCACCATTTGAATATTAGAGCAGTAGTAAGGACTTAGTCATTCCATGAAGCAGATAGTTAAGTGTACCAGCTAGCTGTGTTCCTGTGTCAAACAGCACCATCCGAACATTAAACCTAGTCTAAATGTTGTTGAGCATTGACTTTTTTTCCTTCACAAAATAGTAGGCAAACACTTCGACATTAAAACCATCAAGAATCCACGTACCTGCAGGTATGAAGGTATAATCTGCTATTCTTTTCTCAATTGTCCGAATAATTTTATCCTGCCCTCTTCTAAGAAACATTCCTGAACTTGTCCGCACCCTGCATATATGTCCATGAAGCAAAATGAGCACACAGATGATGTAACATCCCTGAATTTAGAATTTTGTTAAACATTCAAACCTGCTATCCTTGCTCCCTCCAGTTGCTGAATCAACTACTGTTGACTTCTTCATATGAGGCTTTGCCAGTGAAATCAAATGCTCACATTCTTCCTTGGACTGAGAATAACATAAATTTCAGTTATAACATGATTGTTTGGTGAAACAAACTAAAATGGGTTGGAAATAATTGGCAGTAACAACACAACTGATTAGGAAAAATTGATCATGACAATAATACTGATATTACATCATTTTCTATCATGCAATCTCTACAACAGCAAGCATGAGGTAACAATCATTCAAATGATTTGGGCCTTTGGCAAGTGAGAATAACTATATTTTTTCTGGTGAATTGATAAATGATATCATCATAACACGGAGCAAATATCCAGCCCATATGGTTGAAAAACCTGAGTTTGAACTCCAGATCCACCACTTCGGTGATTCAAAATATGCCTGGCACTACCAGTAAATAGGGATTAGTACCCCTGGCTCAGTTTGAATTCTTGGGCTCTTAGTGAAGCTCAATGACAGCCATATTCCATATGCACACTAGGCAATTCAAGTACACTGACTGTAGTGCTGCGGCCCAGATCTGGAAGAGTTACCAAAGCCACACAATTGGGCATCTCATTCGCAGCATAACCCAATGCCACTACTTTTATACAACCACTTCGGACAAAGGCTCGCTCAAAGCGTCCGTAAATGTTACTGAAAAGGGGCAAGGAATCTCGCAAAGGGCCAAGCAACTTCGATCGCATAATCAGGGTATCAACAGGTCTGGTGCTGCGCCAACTGCTCACCCAAGATTTCAACAGAACTGAAACAGAGGAAAACTCGAGATCTCCTTGACCAAAAGCACGAAGCAGATCGCATCTAGAGCATGTGGTCCTTGTCCTTCCCACCAAACAAACAGAAACGAATGAGGCAAAGGGGACTCACGAGGAAGTTGTGGTACACGAACGCGCGGGGCTCCCACGACAGCACCTCCGTCCACGGCTCCCCCTTCTCCCCAGGCATCTCTAGCCCCCTGCAGCACGCAAGCACGAGAAAACCACGCGTAAGCACCGCAGAGGAGTAAGCGAGCATCTCAGGTGGAAAACCGCGTGAGCGACAAGCGCAGGGAAGGAGAGATCGTTCGTGGGGAAAAGAAAACGCACGAGTCGAAGGTGGATCTGCGGAAGCGCGAGCGCGGGCGCGGGCGCGCGAGCCCCGCGCCGCGGCCCCCGGAGCCGTCGGAGGCCCCCGGCAGCGATAGCGCGCCGAGCGCCAGGAGCAGGAGCAGCGCCGCGCACGCCAGCAGCAGCGCCGCCACGACCGCCATCGACGGCCTCCCGCCCCGCTTCCCGCCCCCGCCGATTCCGCCCAGCAGCGGCCTCCCGCCTCGCCCCGCCGCCCGGCCCGCCGCCATGTCCCTCGCCGCCTGCGTTACAGCGCACGCGCGGCGGCTCCGCTTCCCCTGTCTGTCTTCCTGCCGGTTCTAGTTCTAGCTTCGCTCGCTCCCCCCTCCCCTGTCTGACCAGAGTCGCGGGTTTTTATCGCGAAAAAAGATGGAGGCCGCTCGCTGCTGCGCTGGTCATGGCCTCGGTACGACGAGGCGCGGCCGGGTTCGGTATGTGACGTGTCAGGCGGGTAAGGGGGTGGGACCCCTGCGTCGCCCAAGTCACCTGGGCCGTATACAATCGGGACTTAAGCGTTCATACCAAGGCTGTGAATCTTTGCCTTTTTTTTAACTTTTTTATATAAATGCAAATGTTAAATGAAAGATTTACCTTGGTAGGTTAAGGCTCTCTGACGGTGTTAACTTTTCGACAAAAGAATAACTTTGTCCATACGTTGTTACCTCTGCTTTATTGTTTTATTTATGTTTTTGCCCTAATTTTCAGCCTGCAGGTTGTCATTTTTTTGTACAGAATTTGTAGCAATTAATATCAGATAGCAAATTAATATCACGCATATTGCATTGTCAATTAATATCACACAAATTAATATCAGTGTCTGTCAATCTTTGATACATGAGATGCATACACAAACAAGCCAGCAAGGAGTCAAAATCTGTTGATCTTCTCTAACGAGTGTGTCCGAGTAGCAAATCCAATCCTCAAAATGATCGGAGATACACGCAGTTAACGTAGCGCACCAATTCCTTCTCGTTGCACTCGCCGTAACACGACCCTTCTCCTTGATGAACACCTTGCGGCCACCGCCACAACCGTTGCACGGGACGAACCAGACACCGCCGTAGGCGTGGTACGTAGAAAGGTCGGGTCCTGCCCTTGTATTTTGATGGACTCTCGATCCACTCTCGATTAATCAGTACCACTCTCGATCCACGCCGGAAGATCCACTCTGCCAACCGCCGAGCACTTCTACGCACGCAGTGGTGATGTTCACGCACGTTGCTTAGCTGCTTTTTGGCTGGACGGGCGGAGCCAGTAGAGAGCACCGTGTCCACAGGATTGACGACACCGGCTCCATCTGCATTGCAACACGGGCTCACCTGTGTTCTAGGCTTCTAGCCATTTCTCTTTCTCCCTCAACTCGCTCACATGCATCCCATTTGCCCTCGTGTGCAGGCCCGTACACGTAGTATAGTAGATTGATCGATCGACCGTCGTCGTCGCCTTAAGCACACAATTAACAAAAGACGAGGCGTAGCCTCGCCTGCTCCAAGATGCATGCATGGGCGACATCTTCCGGCGACCGGTCGGCGCGCGGCTGTGCACGACGTCGCCGTACGGAGAGCGAGCTCATCGATCGTACGCCGCTGCGCCACGTTTGTATTAACTGCTCAGCCCAGCACAGCCCTTGGTATCTAAAACTCCTATATAGGAGCTCCCCACTATCCCGCTGCCTCTGATTGGTCCTGTGAGTCGTAACTGAAGCTTAGCTCTTGCGTAACTCTTGCGCGTCGTGATTGTGTCCGTTTTTTTCGTTACCCGTCTCCTTCCACGACCCGCCCCCTCCCGTCCTGGCCTGTTCGTTTTTCTCGGGACGACTGTTCGACGCTGCGTGCCCCCTGCCTTCTCCACCCGCGATCGCATCACGAAAGGCCGACGCCGCCCCTGTGCCTTCCCGCCGATGTCCATAAATTCGCCCACGATGGTGCCTCCCTCCACGTCCACGGCGCAAGTCGAGGTTAGGCGATGGAGTGACGGGCGGGCCCCTTCCTATCCGCCCGCAAGCAAGAATCGGCGGCGGCCCTTGACCGGCGAGCCCCTCCCCAACTTCCTCGCCGCCGACGCTCCTCACGATCCGCCAAAGCAGCCTCGCGCGCCCCGGCGAGCTGACGACGCAAGGGCGAGGCCCACGCACGCCCCACACCTTGATGACGGCAAGGGTGAGCTGGGGTGGCTCCTCCATCTCCGGCGGCCGGCGGATCTCCTCCCCGCACGCTGGCGCGCCGTCTCCTCGCCGCTACGACGCTCTGCCCTGCCGGCGGGCTGCTGCTCCCTGTCACTCCGTTGGTCCCCATCGGCGCCATCCGAAGAAGACCCGTCTCCTCCGCCGACTCTGCGTATGGGATTTGGTTTGCGTAGCGCGACAAGCTCCACGGCGGGTGCGGATGGCAAGGGTGCGACATAGGTCGGCGTTGGGGGCCCTTGGAGCCCGACGCGGCCGGCGTCGCAAGGTCGTCGTAGAGCCCCGCCACGCCGCACGAGGTCGCCCGTGGAACTCCGCCGCGTCCGTCGGCGCAGGAAGACGTTGCGCGTGGGTGAGGAAGACGATGGGCCAGCGTTCGAATCAACGTGCGGCGAGTCCGGCCCCTGGTGCGGTGAATCCGACCACTGCTACGCCGAATCCCACCCCTGCGATGTGAATGATGCATTTTCTTCAACGACAGTGCCTGCTGTGCTCATTGTGCACAGTGCGTGCTCATTCTGGATGTGTGTGTGCTCTGTATCCGATGCGTGTGTGCAGGCCCCCACCTCCACCCTACTGAAGATCGATTGAACCTCCTTAATTGCATCATTAGTTCCTGAGATTTATATGGAGGACTCCATAGCCATGTTGTTTCAGTTTGTCCTCCCCAACGCAGGCACAGGTACAAAATTATTTTCTTCTCCCCACTCCTGAAAGATTATGTTGATGTTACCCTTTGTTCAGGTAATTTGTTATATCTACTACACCTATTAGATCAGAGCTCATAGCTTTAGGATTTGTCCTAGGATAATTTTTGGTTTTCTTACTCTGCATATTTTTATTGGATCATTATTATTTATTTATAGTCAGTAAACAAACTGTATAGGAGTTTTAGATAAGCTCAAATACTTAGCGTCAAGAGATAATATCATGAAATTTTTTTTCTTATAATCATTGCATTTTCTTAATTCCCGCAAAGAACGCGGTGGTGAGATGACCTAGTTCATTTCCCAGTCCCAGCCTTCCGCGCCGGGGCATCATATCGTCGTGTCCCGCCGCCTTTGCGCGCGTATACACGTGCGGAGTGCGGAACCGGGCGCGTGACGCCACCAGATTATTAGCACCGTCTCCGACTCCGATCCATGCATGATTTCTGATTGATTTCTCACCCCACACGTCCTGCGTTGGATCGCCGCCGTTTGGTTTAGTACCACACCGGAGCATTTCGCTGGGCGCGACCAGCATAACGACCTGCCCGTCCAGCTGATCTTCGCCGGGCCTCGTAGCGGTGGCCCACGTCATCCCAGGCTTGTGGGGGCAAAGGTGCTGGCTTGAAGGAGCGCAGAGCATCGTAGAGACTGGAAACGACATCCTCGGCTCACTGCAGGGTTAACCGGTGTGACGGTCAAGATCGTAAATCCGGACGGGCCTGTACGCGGAGGGTGGCTCGCTCCGTCCTTTGGTCTGCTCTCCACCGAACCACCACCTTTTGCTTCACTCCTATGCATTCCGTTAATTTTCTCTATAATTTCTGCGCACATGGATGCTGCATATGCAAAACCTTTTATCAAACTGTGGGTGCATCTGCGAGAAGTTTCATTTTGTTTCTAAAATCGTGCCTATCTAAACGCAAAATTTTCATTCATATTCATAAGTTCTATAGATATTTAATTTTGTGGCTCATAAAAAAGTTGGCAATCGTGATAAGAGAGTTTTATGTAAATGAAAATTCGTTCTTCTATGTTCTATCTGTTCTTCTATCTCTTCTTTAAAACATTGACATGTTATAAAAAAATGTCTATCATGGCAGGCAGGGGCGCCACCCCAACAAAAAAAATGTGACTACATGCTCCAAATGTGACTACATGCACAATATTTGTGATTTGGGATCATGTATAATTTGCAGCCGAGCTCGGCCTCCACGACCCTCCGACTACGTCCACGTCGCCGACCCGCTCCGCCGCAGCGACACGACCGCCCGAGCTCGGCCTCCACGACCCTCCGCACTACGTCCACGCCGCCCGACCGCTCCGGCAGCGACACGACCGCCGCTTCGGCCTCCACGACCCCTCCGCACTACGTCCATACCACTGACCCGCTCCCATGCAGCGACATGACCGCCGAGCTCGGCCTCCACGACCCTCCGCGACTACGTCCACGCCGCCCGACTCGCTCCGCTGCAGCGACACGACCGCCCGAGCTCGGCCTCCACGACCCTCCGCACTACGTCCACGCCCGCCGACCAGCTCCGATGCAGCGACACGACGCCAAGCTCACAAGTGGCGGAGTCGAAATTATACTTAGGGGGTCGGCCAAAACGAACATGTAAAAACTAAGTGCAACTCAACTCGTTAGGTTCCTTATGGTGACTGTCGGGTTAGTTCATTGACGCCAACGGATGCTAGCAGTTTCTTATATGTATCCAAGGTATTTTTTTAGGTGATAAGTGACATGCCCGTTGATAGAAGACGTCTAGGGTGACTTTCTAACTCTTGAGTACCAACTCGGTATTTTAGTGACGATGATTTATATAACCTAGTTGTGTTTTATTATTTTATATTATTATACTACTAGCAAAAAGGCCCGTGCGTTGCAACGGGTGATGGACAAAAATATATCATTACCATCAAATAACTTTAAGGGCTACAAGATCTAGTGTCGTTTATGAAGTTTGTCGTGATATCTTGTATGACGTTGTTCACATCTCAATGGCGCTTCTTCGCTCCGAAGTCTCAATCCCATTGTCCTTGACCTCGACGGATCAATGACACGGGTTACGTGATTTCGCGACGGCAAGCAACCCGATGGCACATTGGCCTTTGCCCGCTCGAGTCACAATCCCCTTGTTGTGCGTCTCGACGGATCAAGATGTTGCATGCCAAATAGCTTAATCGAGAACCGAAGGCGGCGAGCCTCCGATCCCCCAAAGTCGATGACGGGCGGTATGTCCGGCGGCGCCGTGTTCCGTCCATATCATATCGTATCCTCCGGTCGAGATTATTAGATTTAAAGCAAACCGGCAAGAAAACATCATGTTCGTAATACGTCTTGGACTTGCATGCCGCATGGGCGCGTTTCTTGAGCCTCCGTATCTCGTGATGGCACCAGCCAATACGTAATTTTTTTCTTTTCCTTTTATTCTGTATATATATGTACTAACATTGGCTTCTTTTTATTTACGGACTCATATTTGCACCGGACTCACGGGCAGACAGAATAAAAAGGTGACACAAATTTTTTTCGCTTTATCGGTAGGTATGAAGATCAAGAGACCCTGTCCCGTTATCATTTTTCTTAGTAGATTAGACCTGTATGTAACCTGTTGCAAGAGTTTGGTCTGGTGCCTGATGGCTTGCTTGCTTGCGTTGAAATTTGCCAATCACGTCATCAGTTGCATCATCATCGAAACCAACAGAACACCGATCGAGGCCGGGCGCACGACGTGTCCGGGAGAGCAGAAACATCCACGAGCCAAGCTGCACCCGCGCGCGTCACGTGGTCAACTGATCGAACCCGGGAGGGCCCTCTGCCAGCGCCCACGCGGGGCGAACCGAACACCGAACAGCTCCCTCACTTGCCTGCTCGGCCGCGTTTCTTGGGCCTCCGTATCCGGTACGTCATTTTTTCTTTTCCTTTTATTCTATGTATACGTACTTGTATTGGACTTGTATTTATACTGGACTCACGGGCAGGCAGAAAAAAAAGTGGAGGCAGAAATTTTCTCTCTTTATTTAGTAGGTATAGATCTAGAAGACATTAATAGGTATATTATAAGACAAGATTTTTGTATAATCTCACTCTTAATATAAGTAAAAATATTAAATTATGTGAGCTGAAAAGTCTATACGACAAACTTGCTCACGGCAGCTCAAGAACAAACGAGAACAAGAACAAATATTTTTGGTGCTTCTCAATATATTAGTAGCTATTTATCTCGGCGTTATAAAAGGAAAGCTAAAAAAGGAAAAGAAACAAGCAACTTGCCATCACGAACAAAAAGATCCAAGAGAAAATTTTCCAAGCCAAGCTCAACATTATTAGAATGGAACAATTATATATTATATTTTTTGGGTGCAATGTTAGGGGCGCATGGCCCCCTAGCTCCGCCCGGCGTGGACGACGGGCCGCACGAGCGTCTTAGCTTGCACGAACAATATCCCCGACATATATTACAACATTAATAATTTCTGGGCACCACAATATAATAATATTACATCATTAATAATTTCTGGGCCCAAATACAATACATCAATAATCAGAATAGTTCCATATCAGTAATATGGTAGCTATAAAACTGTCTGCGACATATAAATTGTACTACTCCTGACCAACCTAATTACGGCGCGACTAGACCAGCCAAATAGTTACTGGAATCAGATAGTATAACTATTGAAAACACAAAGTGAGAGGTGTCGGCTGTTTACTCGCCATCAGAGCATCCTAACGTCATCGATCGGCTTTGCATCCGGGCCTTAATCCTGTCGACGAAGCCTTGCGCGATCGCTACAAGGTTGGTAATCCGGGCGATGGTTCTTCTTGGCTGTCCCCATCCCCCTGCCCCGCGGAAGCAGGACAAGGCCCCTGCATGCTCGGCAAACTGCACTCGGAAGAAGAGCCGACCTCCTCCCTGGTCCTGGTCGGCTGCAGTAGGCGTTAGAACCAAATCAATATATCGTTCGAGCTGGTCCAAGTGCCGGTGTCGCCCGCATCTGGACCGCCGTGGTAGTCTGCACAACTTCAGGAACGATCTCGCGCTCGTAGGCGACACCACAGCAGTCCTCTGAGGTGGCGACTGGTGGTCACTCCCCGCGTTGGCGACCCTTGCACCGATCCGGACCTGTGGTCACTCCCCACGTTGACGACCCTTGCACCGATTCTGGGGGCTGGCAGGGACATGCGCCCCCTAACATTTCCAAGCAAAATTTTTTAATAGTATAAATCCATGATTTTTATTTATATTAGAATGAAGAATATAACAAAATTTTTGTCACATATGCCTTTTTAATATCTTATAGATAATTAAATCATACAAAACACGATTAGATATATAATATTACGAAGCACATTAGAAGGACTGAAACATAGATATCAAAGTTTACGAAATCATCTCGGATGCCTTATTGTTATTGGGTTATTGTCTATCACTAAAAAATAGCATCTTTGATCCAAGAGTATATATAAAAATGCAGTACTCGTGTCAAGTCGATGAATTAATCTAAATAGTCACCATGAAAAATCTAACCTAACTCGTTGTGCTCATTTTTATAAATTAAATTTGTTTGGCCCTCTTATGAATAATTTACGGCTTCGCCCTTTGACGCCGAAAGTGGGCCCCAGGCCTTCTTAAATGCCCACGTGTACCCTCTAGCGCCCAACATGTAACGAGGGCCGTCTCGGCGCTTCTGTGCTCCCATGCCCATCTCCGACAAGACGAACAGCGATAATCCGTCCGCATCCGCACCGGAAAAAGAAGAAGAAGATGATTTGCACTGGCGACAAAGTCGAATAACTACAATATATCATCAGTTGCGTCTCTAGCTAGGTGGAAGTTGGATATCCATGGATGTCCGATGGATAGTCTCTAGCTCAAAAAAATGAACTAGCAAGAGGTGGTCGCCTACAAAAAATTGAATTTCTAGTTCATTTGTCAAAATTCATGGATATTCAAATTAGATAAGTCTGACACCTCGTGTGGCTATAAATAGCTGGGGAGCACGTGCTAGTGTTGATCCACGAAGGCAGGAGAAAAACGAGTGATAGGAGGCTTTGGTTAAGAGAGCTGAGCAATGGCCGGTGGTGGTTCGTCGCCGGCGAGGCTATCGTTGCTGCTCGTGGTGGCGACGGCGGCGTGCTAGTGGAGGAGGCGCACCGGCGGAGCATGCTGACCAATGGCCTCGGCTCGGCTCCTCCCATGGGGTAAGGGTTCCCTTGTGTTGTGCGGTGACATGCATGTTGCCAAATGCCAAGTGCCTGGCTGCGTGGGCGTGTTGGTCTCGTTTTTCTGAATTGATTTCTGACGACCGGCCGACCGCATGTGGAACAGCTGGAATCACTTCCAGTGCGACGGTAACGGCGAGGTGCTCACGTCGTAGCGCACCAATCGATCCCTTCTCGTTGCACTCGCCGTAACACGACCCTTCTTCTTGATGAACACCGGTCATCGCCACAACCGGTCGGCGCTCGGCTGTGCACGACGACGTACGGAGAGCGAGCTCATCGATCGTGCGCCGCTGCGCCACACGTTTGTATTAGCTGCTCAGCCCAGGCTGCCCAGCCCTTGGTATTCATTTCCCAGTTCCGCCGGGGCATCATATCGTCGTGTCCCGCCGCCTTTGCGCGCGTATACAACGCGGACAGCACGTGGGGCGGAACCGATCGAAGGCGGTGCGGAGTGCGGAAAATCGTACGTGCGCGTGACGACAGCTGCTAATTAGCACGTCTCCGACTCTGATTCCATGGACCTATGCACAGACGTATTTCGTTGATTTCTCGCCTGCACGACTCCTGCGTTGGATCGCCGCCGTTTGGTTTAGTACCATACCGGAGCATTTCGCTGGGGGCGCCCAGCATAACGACCTGCCCGGCCATCTACTCCTCGCCGGGCCTCGTAGCGGTGGCCCACGTCATCCCAAGCTTATGGGGGCAAAGGTGCTGGCTTGGAGGAGCGCAGAGCATCGTAGAGACTGGAAACGACGTCCTCGGCTCACTGCAGGTTAACCGGTGTGACGGTCAAGGTCGTAAATCCGGACGACGGTGTGACGGCCAAGATCGTAAATCCGGACGGGCCTGTACGCGGACGGTGGCTCGCTCCGTCCTTGGTCTGCTCTCCACCGAACCACCACCTTTTTTTTGCTTCTCTCCTATGCATTCCATTAATTTTCTCTATATATTTCTACACATGGATGCTGCTATGCCATCGATTTCAATTCATTGATTACCTACCAAAACCTTGGAGCAAAATTGTGGTCTACTCCCTCCGACCCATTGAGTTGTCACCCTGAATTTCGTGTCATCTTGTTTTATTGATTCATCTTATTCAAAATTTTTGCATAAATATAATTTATTTTTTATGACTTATTTTATTAATAAAGATACTTAATATTTATTTATTTTATTATTTATATAAATATTTTGAATGAGACGGATGGTCAAATATGAAGTTTAAAAAGTCAAAACGCCAACTCGTGGGACAGAGGGAGAAGGTTGCTAGTACAAGATTCCTCGAGTGCATAAGGTGCTTGGGTGCTTGTTTGAGCACTTGGTGATACATATAGAATCATTTATTATTATTATTATTATTATTATTATTATTATTAGGAAAATTTGGAGAGGTTTTTACATATCATGTACCATTTTAGCTTAGATTATGAGTTTATACACTGGACCAATTTTTTATAAGATATGGCTCGCTTACCAATTTCTAGAAAATTTATAAGTTGCAGCTGCTCTTATGACATCTTCCCATAAAACATGTCTTCATCGCTCCACTTGACCAGTGCTATAGTGAGGCACATCCTGATGAGTTTCACCCATTACGTAGGCCATGTTTAAAAAGAGCTCTCAGCTGCTCCTGCATTATTCTTGATAGTGTTCATTAAAACTATTATTTTTGTTTATAAAAAAATGAATACCAGAAGCTAGTATTTTCAGCTCCTCTTACTCTGGCTCCTAAAATTATCATGGAGCGAGAACCGGAAAGAGCTCGGCTAAAGACGCCCTTATTCTACAACATCTCATTTTAAAACCCTAAACACTCATCTCTGGCGGTAGGGATGTCAAGAACAAAACCAAATTTGCTAATCTAATCATCAATCTAAGACTAACAATCCCTACCTCGAGCAACATCCTAAAAAACCCTAAACAAATCAACTGAGATCCTGAACCGTAGCTTCAACTATGTGAGAATCTAGAAACATCTACCAACAAATCATGATCTAAACCTATCACACAGATTGGAGTTCAAAACTAAAACAATACTAGGATAAAGGATTAAGCATTGGGTCACTCACTATAGACCGCTGGTGGTTCTCCTTCCTTCTGCCAGCGTGGTGACATAGGGAAGCAAGAGCAAAATCCTGGCTTCAACCCTAACCCTTCTCCTCACGCCAATAGTATTCCACTCCGGACAACCCTACAAGTGTCATCTTGTCGTCGCCAATGCACCCTCCTCGGTGAAGTTTACGTGAGGGTGTGCAATAAGGGAATGAGAAGTCAGGGTTCGAGATATTTTACCCCGCCCCACACCCAACTCGAATGTTGAATCTCACATGGTTAGAAACATACACGTTGGCAACGGTCTACATGGGGTGTGATGATACTTTAGGTATGTTTATTGTCTACCTCACGAACCAAACAAACCAGCTCTAGATATAAACAAGTTGAGCCCTAGCCAACCTTTTGGCTCATTAAGATAATAACAACTCGAGACGAGCTAACTGGTTATCTTAACAAGTCATATCAAGATGAGCCGCTTGATATCCAGTCCTAGCCCATAAAGCCATGTGTTGGGGCTGGGGAGTTCGTTCCTGCTATCGCCCTGGAGCGCGACCCAAACACATTGTCTTGCTCTTGCCTAGAGCGCTAGGTGTCATGTTCATCTCCTAGAGTTCACGAAAAGATACTTTGGCTCAATATGCATCAGAAGTGTGTAAAGCTAGATCATACAGTAAAACAGACACCGACAGCGCACACACATTCACCCCAATGTACCAGCAAGCAAGGCCAAAAAGGACAAATCCACAAGTCTCGTCAGGAAGCCTCCGAACGGCTGCATCTACACTACACAGCGTAAAAAAAATGTTATCTAGGATTTGATGCTCCAGAACAAGGTGTTTTTTAGAGTGCCCGGTCCGCATGGCTATGTCAAAATCCGGGGGCAAATTCCATTGCACGGCAAAAATCATGTGGGCTACATTTTCCATCCAATGAAGACGACCTCTGCCTTTTACATCACTTTGACGTTTTGTGCCATCAAACCAACAAAAAAAAGAAAAAAAGTAGGTTTTACAACATTAGACCACACGTTACAACGGCCAATCGAGCCATTTTTTCCCCCTCTTGCATGATTACATCTGCAACATATAGAAGACAAAAAATACTCAAAACCTGCCATAGGCCATAAGGAACACCAAAAGGTACAGATTGCACACCAAAGAAGACAAATTACACAATGAATTGGCACAAGTGAAGTGCGCATGTCATCTTTTATCCACTATAACTATAAATAGTCTAATACTGCTATGGAAGGAACCGTAGGTATAGTTGCCTCGTGGTAACTGTATGAATGGAAGAAACAGCCAAACAGGCCCCCAGTGAATGAACACACATCCATCCGAACCACGTAAGTGAGGGCACTGTCAGAATGGTCCAGCTACTGTGCACCTGCTTGAGGCACTGCACCTTCTGATATCTAAAGTTGCCACCCATCAAGTTCCATACTCAAGAATGATTCATACTCCTATATCAAAGGAAGGGATGGAAGGACGAAGAGCAGGCACACCTCCGGCGTTAATCAATCATTCCATTATTTGAAGTGTCTACTCTATTGTCGCAGTTGACAACAGCCTCAAATATCAGGTCCCGTGCAATTACAGTACATAAACAAAACCTTTTGGGTAAAAAAAAAACTTATTCAACAAAGAGCAACCCAGGCATCATAAATTGCCAACCTTCCCGAAAAATCAAGGTAGATAGTTAGCATCAGTACCTGCAACAAGCTTTGTCTCAACTCACAAGTACTTGTGCTCTGAAAGTCTTCTGGGAATAGACCAAAGCACTCTTCAGAAAAAAAAAAAAAAGAGATAGACCAAAGCACCCACTTGCTTAATGCACTCCATAACCATGTAGAATAAGAGTGTCTGCTATCACATTCCTTGCTTGGGAACATAATGTTTCTGCATCATTTCCTTGAATAGGTCGGTGAATAATCACCTTTACTGAACCTGAATTTAGAATTCCTTCCATTCCAGAAGGCATCAATCTCCCAGTTCCAATAAGAGTAATAGGTATCACAGGAGCTCCGGTCTTTGCGGCGACACTGAATGCGCCACGCTGAGAAAAATTATGATAGCATGTCACTGCTCCAAAAAAAAGTTAAAAGCATAACTAACAGAGAAATAAGATATAGTTTGATAAAACCTAACCTTAAATGCACCTAACTTGCCATCTCTACTTCGAGTACCCTCTGGAAAGAAAAAATACAGAAGCTCCTTTTCCCACCAAGTCCACGCACCGTTTGAAACAATCCTGCATTTCCAAAACCAATGTTATGCGGACATGGAGCACAAATTGAAATATGGTGTCTAGTTAGGTTAGGCAATAGAATTACATAAACTTGGTTTTTAGGTTTACTTATACATGTTTTAATCCTCATGCCAAAGCTGTGTAAACCAAAAGGAAGAAGAAAGAAAGCGAGAATGGGAGGCCAGTTACAAAACAACGTGTACGTCTAACTAATATAAATGATCCAAAAAATATACTTCATCACAAAATTTTTTTCTAAACGACAATCTAAATAGGTGAGTTTACTCATACCAGCTGGCTCCTGCTGTCCATACGCCGCAGAGGAATCACACCCAAGAGATACATTGCCCACCCTATAATAGGGAACATAAAGATACTGGTCTTGCTTATAAATTTGAAGCACCTCCCTAGAGTTAGAAGGGTATAGATATCCAAGAAACTCTGATGGTTAGCAACATAGACACCAGGACTGCTATTTGGAGGTAGATTCTCCATTCCCTCAACCTCAAGCTTGTAGAACATGGAAATTGTCAACGTAGCCCAAATCTTTGCGATGTAGTGTTGTGCTCTCCTACGGTACCCGGTCAAATAGCAGCACGAGTGGATGAACCACAACCATAGCTACGAATAAAAAGATTGCTGCAACTGCAGTCACCAAATAGAAGCAAACCCCTCTGACTCTTGAAACCAATTGCACGCCTGTTAAAATAATTTCAAATTAGCACAAGGAGATCCAATTCTATAGTTTGATATTTGCATTTTTCTCTGTAGACAATTCATTTCACAAAAAACTATTTGTCGCCTTGTTGTACATGTCCACAGGTTTTCCTAAGCATGAGAAGCAACTAGTACCTGCATCGATTGATTCTTCTATGTTCCTGAAACAATGGTGCAGTACTGATACACCATGCTATAAGGTGTCTAAAAGGCAACACACTCCCAGATGTCGGCAGGGACGGATCTGCAGATAAGGATTGATGTCCTGGGACATCAATAACCTTGTATAATTCTCACTACAATACCTGTGTACTACAGTAGAAGATCCAAAATTTTGTGAAGGTTATGGCTTAGTGACATCAATGATTAAAAATTCTGGATCCGTCCTTGGATGTCGGTGAACATTACAAGAGGGGTCACGCCTAGACCCTCTCACATTCACTCTTCTCACAAAGTGGCAAATCATTTACCCAATCACCCCCTCCTGATACCATAACTTCCCATTTCCCTGAGCTAATGTGTCACCGAGACCTTATTTTCTCCAATGTAAACAAACCACTGCAATATCACGACCATCTTATAAAATAAAAACGATAGCATAGTCAGCAAGCTGGATACCTGACAGCGCCCGCGGCGAATCCCCAGCTGCCGCGGCGGCTGCGCCACCGGCGACGACATCCGACCGCACAACCAAACCTCTCCGCCGGCGCCACCTCGTCGCCAGAACCTGCGTACTCGGGGACGGGAACACCGACACCGACACCCGATGCCGCAAGGTCCTCGCCCCGCCGGCGCCGCCAACGGCGGCCACTACGAACCAACCAATAAATAAATCACAGATAAGATAAGATCAGCACCGTGGCTTCCCCAGAGAGAGAGACAGCCTAACGGTCCAGCAGAGAGGCGAGTCGACGAATACCGTGGGCGGACGAGGAGGAGGTGGAGGAGGAAGAAGCGATGGGGAGAGGCGACGCGGCGGGCCCCGGCCGGATGAGCGTCCCCATGGCCGGCCCGCGAAACCCAACCCCCCGACGCCTCCTCGCACGCCCGCTCCCACAACGGGGAAGAAGAAGAGGCCTGGGGGCCGTGATCTCGTTCGCGACGGAGTATGGCCTGGCCTCCGGCCGGCGACGCGGACGCGGTGGGGGAGGTGGCGCGCACGTGGCGAACGTGGCTTCGCTGGAGAGACGAGCGAGAGGAATGGATAAAATCGTCGCGGGGCGGGCCGGGGTCGGTGGGCGCTCGCGGCTCGCGCGCGGGGACGGGGACGGACGGGTAGTACGGGCTGATGATGTTTTGCGTGCGCCGGCGAGGCGAGGCGATGCGACCGGTGGTGGGGGACCTCGGCCGGCGGCACGTGGATCAAATGCGCTAAAACTAAAAACCTCGGCATTTGCGTTTTTCATCGAGGTTTTTCAAAGTTTCTTGTGCGGTTCGGCCGATGTTTGTTTTTTCTTCATCTGCACGAACTTATCAGCTCGGCTTTATTAGCCATAGTACCGTGTTTTTTTCTTATAAATAATAAAACAGCATCAACCAGCTTCTTATCAGTCATGTAAAATTTGTAAATGTATTGGTTTGGAACTTGCATGGAAGGCCGATGTTTTTCTTCTTGTAATTGCAAATTAGTTCAGCTGAAACTCATAAGCTTGCAGGAGTAGAACAAATCTGCAACCTATTATACAGCATATATAAAATATATATTGCCCTTTTGTCGATCCAAACAAATCAATACCATTTTCTGCTCAAAAGTAAATGCAGTTACAATTAATACTGACAGCAGGGCCACAAATAAATCAGTACAATTTTCGGTTAGAAGATAAATGCACTTTCACAGTTGATACTTTTATATGTTCCAAATCATAAGTCATTTTTGACTTTTCTAGATATATTTCTTTTACTACGTATTAGACATGAACAACAGGATGCAAGCCAACTACTAACATTTTCAGAGGTAGTAATCTTTTAAGCTCTAGCAACAGGAGACTGGGGTTCTAATTCCCTCAAAACAGTTTGCAGATACCAATCAATTAACAAAGGGTATCCACCTTCAGTTACACTGTTCGCATACAACAACGTCATTTTCTGCAACCGGAAGAAGATGCTTCGAACTTATGGGGTCTTTATATGGAGAGCGAGATAGTTTAACTGCACTTCTATTATGTGATATACACCCTTCACTTGTCAGATTTAGGCATGTGTGCGCACTGGTTCCATGTGACACGAACATACAAAGTGTAAGGCAGACCCGAAGAACTGAAACAGCACAACTATATTTCCTATGGCCTATGCTGTTATTGTACATTCATATTATGGGCTATTCCTAGGAACGGAAACAACA